>JADLZN010003507.1:0-319047 GCA_018155175.1 Sinocyclocheilus anophthalmus
AGAATCAAAACAATTACAAAAAAGTCAAGATCTGTGTGCTTCAAATAACACCCGAAGAAACAGAATGCCTGTGTGCTATAAAAATACAGGTTCCTTTCTTTCTGCTTAAACATAGATTCCATGATCATTTGGCGCCAATTTATTGGCCTATTTTAATTATTGGATCAATACTAAAAACACATACACAAAAAATAGTTACATTTATCGGCCACATTGTGCATCCATAGTTCTATAAAGAAGAACTTCTGTGATACAAAAGCAATTTGTCAAAACAACTGCTGTTTACATAACAGAAGCTTTGATGATAGGTCTATATCAGAAAGCTAATGCTAATGAGATCCAGTTGCAAAGCCCCTCCACATGCTCCTCTGCAGGGCAGGGCCTCTGCAACCAGTAGCTATAACAAGGAGCGTCTGATGCACCAGTGTTAGTTTTGTGGTGGTAATTAATACTCTGAGTCAAATGGGCACAAAGGTAAATGCATCTGCTCTGCCCTGCCTCTCTGAACACTGAGAACCTCATTAGCCTGTCGCATTGCTTCAATAATTACAGCATTATCCAAACAGCAGGATTAAACCAGCTAGAGAAAATCAAAGCAGGACATTATTAAAATAAAACAATAGAGCAGAGATGTTTCCGTGGGTAATGTTCAAAGACTAAAATTGGTCACTGGTGCCATGACAACCCAGATCTGTAGTGATAACATCTGCTCTGCTGAGAAAAACCTTAGCGTCTTTGAAGAAAATCACCAATCAATTGTCGGATTTCCTAAAATTATTTAAAAAGCAACAAAATCAGGTTATGAGGAATTATGATGTGCTGTGTTTCTTTTTATCCCACAGAGACAAAGAACAGTACAGATATAGATTGATTCGACAGAAAAAGAGCCGTTTTCTTTTTTAATGAGGTGCTCCACAGGCTGCTTTTTTTTTTATACTCGGCTCAGGCCTATAAAAACGCTCCTGCAGCTTCTGTTTCTTAGTGTTTGTCCGGTGAGAGGAAGCTTAGACTTAAGGAATCATGTTCAGGAGTTTTGTAATAAAATTGTGGTCAAAAAGGCAACAGACTGAAATAAATCAGTTCACTTGTACATAACATGAACACAGATGCAAAGAGAACATGGATCATAGTTATGTGTTTTTATATGAGAACACACAAACAGGCTCTGAATGGAGCCAGGGGCTCCTGTTACCAATGACTGTAATGTTGACCACAGGGGCCTTCATTAAATCAGCAGTTCCTGGAAGAGAGAAAGAGGGGGAGAGGAAAGACGGATGTGAATATGGAGCCTCAAGGGACAGCTGTAAAATGAAAGACGGACGAGAGGAGGCAAACATGCTCTTACAGGTCGAGCTTGGTCAAAGGACGAACAAGGAGGACAAAATAGACATTTGTTTTGAGCTTCGCTTTCTGATATACAAACTGACATCCTACAGTGAATCTCTGACAAAGGAGAAGTGAGAGATGTACGCTAACAGATGTAAAGGTGGAGTTGCCATGGGTGGCAGCACATGCAAATGAATTCAGTTATCTTGAGGAAATGTTGCCATACTCATCCTTCTGTGGCCAATTCTGTAGCATACTGCATGTGATTGTTTAGGTGTGCTCTGAACAGATCCTGTAGACACGCTTCACTTCCTCTGAGCTGGTGGGGGTGGGTCCTCACCCCTCTTTCATCTGGATATGTCGCAGGCAGCTATGCTTTGAGGACGATGGAGTCAGTCGCTCTCAACATCTTCAGTTTTACAGCTAATTAATTCAATGTCATTTTGGAAGAGAGGAATTCCAAACAATGGATTTGTTTGCTGTTGTTAGTATTGGGGTTTTAAAGTGATATGGAAAATTTGACGTAATTCTAGGATATAGCCTTACTCTGACTGGGTGTTGTCACAACAGTCAACCGCAAAAAAGGCACACAAATGTGCAACAAATCTGTGATCAGAGAGCGCTTCATGTTGAGTAACAGTATCAGAATCCTTGAAACACTTGACAAGCATCCTGTATGTCTGAAAGCCATTTGAAGTAAGAAAATGCATCCACTTATAACTCAAGAAGCACTTCATGAAATCTACGTATATGCTTACAAATAAGTCAGCTTCTGCAATTATACATCTACAGGTTCAACAGATAACAGGCAATACAAATCAAATTAAAAACGAGCAAAATGCAGAAATTATCTAGGACAAAAGACAATAAATAGCAATTCACAAAAAAGGAGACAAAATGGCAAAAAAAAATGTGTGAGTGAACATATTTAGTAATATTGAAATGGAATATTAAGCTTTATTTATTTTATTTTGGAATTTTAAATTTAAAGCTTGCAGGTTTGACCATTACATCTTTCCTAGGGTTATTTAGTATAATGAACTGCTATTATAGTTATTATAAGTATTTGTTATTTTTATATATTTTGGTTAGTTTTAGTATGTTTCATGGTTGTAATTTTATTATTTTTTGGTTGTGCTTTGTCATGGGTAATGTGTCATATATAGTTTTATTCATTTTGTATTTATATTTTTGCGTCACGTAAAACTCATGAAATGAGAGCATGTTCCAACTAGCAGAAATAAAAAGTTATTTTTAAAAGTATTCTTTATTAAATAACAATTTATTTTATGTCAAAGTACCAACAATTTTTATGGCGGTTAGTAACTATTGACCCTGAGTTTGGTACATGCCAAAGATATATTACATAGATTTGTAATTATTTAGCGGAACACAATTTTAATGGGGAGCCCCCCTCGAAATGGATTGGGCTAGTTTTGGGCAAGTTTTGAGTAGCAATTAGGCAGGTTTTGTCGTGAAAACCTGGCAACCCTTGTGTCATTAAACCCATCATGCACTACAGAATCTATAAGGAATTTTGTTTCCATGCCATTCAATTCAACTGTTATACCCAGTAAGTGCACCTTTGAACTGTTGGTAAAACTGGTCGATTTGATGGAGAGACCCTCTTCTATTTATCTTTCTAGACTCACATCTAGAAACAGCAAATGAATACAGGTAACAGTCCTTAATAATAACACATGTGAAGGCCTTTTCAATCTTCCTCTCATCATAGGTGTTCAGCATATAAAACACAAACAATCATGAATCCAGCACTCACTTGCCCCATTACACCTCATGCAATATAGCACATCTCTCCTCCATCTCTCCTTCAGTGGTACTCTTGACTTCTGAGGGCACCGCGCAGCATTCTGGCATGGAGGATCCAGGCTTAAGATAAGAAATCTCCACCACAAATCTACTAAACAAACACAGCTAATTTTAAAAGCACATTGCTTAATGAAATGTATACTTTGTAACACACTTTATGGCTTACCGTTACTTCAATTACAAATCCTTAAATCAATCAGCAAGTGCAGCTAGTTTTAATGAGAGAAGCTTCATGTGAAAGGAGCCATGGCAGAACAAGAGATACATATCAATGCAAAACTGAAAAGTAAAGTTTTTTTCCCTTTAGATGACAATGATGTTGAGGTCCACTCATGGAGTTAATTATTTTTGACTGAATGGGGTTGTATGGACATATAAATCCATCAGTTTAACAGAACAGAGCGGGACCAGAGCAGAATCTGTTCAGCAGGGAGCGACGCTTCCTCTGCAAACGTCTGTGATGTTCCCCTTGAGGGACCAATAAAACCCAGCAAATCAAAATGGCTTTAAGAAACAAGCTCAGATAAGATTAATTCAGAGGAAATGAGCAGGATTCACTAACCTATTAAAAATAATTATTCCATTCTGGATCTTAACAACCAAACGCCTTATTTGAGAACAGAGAGGGAACAGACTACACGTTTCTGGGCTGCTGATATCTGACTTTATGCAGCTGCACAAGCTATATTGTGTTCCTCTTTCAAATGGTTTCACCTTTATTCATGTTTTTAGTTTAGATCATTATTAACTTAAACGTCAACACGAAATCTACATTTGTTTTGTAATATACATCTGATCAGATTTTTTAGTCTTATTGTACTTATTTCAATTCATTAATATTAATGCACAAACAAAAACATTTTCACTGCATTATATGAAATGTTGGGAAATATTATTTAATACATATTGTCGACTGTTAATTCAGGGTAATTCATAATGAACTATAGTTAATGTATACAACCTGAAGTGTTAAAAATTAAAATGAACTTAATTCCAAAAGGGCCAAAACGTCAAGTCATGGCCTAAACTTTTCACCTCCACTTAATAATGAATGATCGTTTCACGATAAGGACCTTTTTTTCGTGGGCTGGGATCGTTGTAGAGCCCCCTTTGAAACTGCAGTTTGGACGTTCAACCTGTTGGACTCCCATGGATCTGGAGAAAAGGTCCTGGACCGTTTTCGTCAAAATCCTTCATTTATTTGACTGAGAAAAAGGACATGAACATCTTTTTGATCATGGTGGTGAGTAAATTATATTGACATTTTTATTCCGGAAGTGAACTAATCCTTTAAAAAAGTTAGAATTTTAATCATTATATAATCCTGTTCCTTTAAAAAAAATTTTTTATCTATTGACAGTTCAGTGTATAAACATTACCAAGAACACGCATATAAAGACACATTCAAAGAGTAGCATTCAAAGACTTTATTCATCTCAAATGTATCCCTTCATTCAGCGCAGTTAGAGAGGTCAAGAGGTTAGAGGAGAAGGAAATTCTTTCAGAAAGTTCTATTTGATTCCACTGTTACTCATTGTCTGAGCTTTGCACACTCCTTTGCCAGCGACCTCAAAGGCAGCTCCCTTGTAAGTGGCCACACATTGGTCATCAGTGCGCAAATCTGGCTGGACCTGCTCCCACACTTTCTTCTTAGGGTTCAGCTCCTTGTTGGGCTCACCTGGAACAACAAAACAGAGAAGCGGATAGTTTGAAGTGCTGATTAGTTTTTCTCCCAACAGCTGTTAAATGACTAAAACAAAAGCCGCTTTTGAAATCAACTCATTATCATTAATATCCCCTTCCACAGACCAATTCGTAATGAACCTAGAACGAGTTTAAATAATTAGTTCGAGCCGAGCCAAAATGAGAAGCTCCAAAACTCAAGAACTCATGGAAACCAGACGAAGACAGGTGTTTTTGCTACTACCTGCAATAAGCAGTCATAAATCAAACCAAAATGAATTCAAAAGCTTGATTTGAATGCAGACGGGGATCCTGTAATTTGCATCTGTTCTACTGCTGACCTTTTCACAACCATCATAACTGCTCCAATCCAAATGAGGCGAGAAATTCACAAGCAGAGAAAGGACTAAGAAAGGTCACAGTCTGTCTCAATTACTTTGAATGAAATACAAAATAAAAAACAGAAAAAGCAAAAATAAAGTCGTCGTATGAATCAAAAAGACTTTTACATGAGAGAATATTGAACTATTGCATGGCAATCCATGAAAAACAGCAAAACAATGCAAGAAAGAGTAGATGTAAAAAATCATTTAACATCACAAAATAAACTGATAGGACAATTTTTTTGCTGTAAAGGTCATTTATGACTCCCAACAACTAGAGGAAGTTGGAGATCTGCCTCATTCCTGCTGCGTGCTTTGTTTGGGGGAAAAAAACGGTGATTAACTTGGAAAAAAATAATTGGACAACATTTTATGTTTTTTTTTGGCTAAATGGAAAGGTGAAAGAGACACTCTTCTCATTGTGTCCTGTGCAGATGGTCCTCCTCTGCACTCCACATTCACACAGTTCCTGGGAATCTCTCTGTTGTTGCGTCCGACTGACCGCAAATGCTACACTCCTCCAAATTGCCAGATCCACCATATTGTTTCACAGCATGAGAATAAAATTCTTATTGTTTGTGAGGTTCCCTTAAGCACTGAGGAATTTGTTTTTTATTTTTAATGGGAAAATAATATTAGCTCATACAGTGGAACACAAACAACTACGTTACCAAACAGAGAACTTCATGCTCTTTATTGAGAGATCTTAAGAATTCAAACAGACACTTGTGGTTATATAACAAAATCTTGAGAATCGGACCCCCGAGAGTCACATAGCAAGACTTTTGACTACCTGCATGAAGTCTGGTCTACATTACAGCTTATTTTAGCCCCAAAAAATGCCCACTTAAACAGGAAGAGACCTTTAGAACAATGGCCAGCCCATAAATATGAGCATCCCTCACAAGATGAAGACATGTTGTGGCAGGTTTGATCAATGATGTCAACATCTCATAAACAAACATGGCAAACTTTGAGAGCTACGGCAAAAGGAAGATAAAAAAAACCAAAGACTTGGAATAGTGCATGCATCATATGGATCAATTTTATTCACATTTTATGGTGTATTCTTGTCCATTTGGAGCATGACAGCTCCTGGTTACCATATGCTTGCTTCAGTATGAACATTCTACGTAACTTTTGTGTCCTATAGAAGAAATAAACTCAAACTGGTTTTGGAATCATAGCAGAATTAGATTTTTGGGAGAGCCTTTCCTTTAATAAACCAGCATGATGCACTAAGTTTGGCTCCACAAAGCAGATTGTAGATGCCATTGGACTGCTGGGCAGTAATATCGTATTTCATTGCGGCACTTTTGTGTATAAATATATATAACGTTACCTGGGAAGCCCTGGAAGGTAACCCTGTCTCCAGCCATGGCTCCACTTGGGGGATCCAAGATTTCAACCTTCTCTGGAGAACTGGCACACATGACCATGGCCTGGGATAAGACGCCTCGCATCTTAGCAGGCTTCAGGTTGCATAGAAGCACAGCCATACGATTCTGCATCTAAAGATGGAAAAAATGAACATAACTAAATGGGCGGCACAGGAAGCGAGTGCAATCTTTTTAAGCGGTTAAAAAGAATACTATAAATGTAATATCTAACTTATTGCATGGCAGAATGAGAAGTTATGCAATGGACCAAAAAACACCAACAGCATACTGTATTATGAGGAACAGCTGGGCAACTTTATAATTGCTGAATTATTTGTTTTTATAACCAAGAACCAGGGATGTAGAACAAAACAGACCCTTAACAAAACTAATAAACATGCAACAATCTTTCAACTCATCTACTTCCAAATCCTGCACAAAATGAACTGTAGACATTCATAATTATTTCAACTTTATAAATGCCCAAACATGCTTAACGCAACCGTGATGTAGTCATAACCAGAGGGGGGAAACCCAACATGATTAAATTAAATGAATGAAGGGAACAGATGCGTTTTATGGGTGTAATTAGAATTTCTGACGAGCTGCTAGGAATCCCCTAAACAAATCGTAAACTCTGGGTTCTGGAAAATAAAGCACAAGAGACTGAGCTGTCTGCATGGAGCAGGTTTATGGACCTGCATGAATCGTAGTAGTGCAGACGTTTTATATGAAACAGTAAAACTGAAATATCCCCCTTCTCAATATTCTGACACATAACACCTAATCAACAAGAGCTGCATTCATTTTATGGCAAACAAAGATTGCTCTCAGGTACAGTAGTGAGACATATAGCCATCACATTACTTCAGACCATAACAAAAACATTGTCTAATAGGGGTGTAAATATTAGCTCAATTACAAAGAAATTATATTTGACTGAATCTAGAAATGTAAGATCTGGCTATGATTCAGTTAGTTTTGTGTATGATTTAATATGATGAAGACACTGGAAGGATGAATAAATACATTTTTTTGTAATTTTTTTTTTTTTTAAGTAAACCTTTTTTTTCATATTAAATATAAACCGAAACATGCTATAGCTAGTTTAAAAGGTGTAGAATTATTAAATTCTATAAATCAATCAGCTCTGACAATAAAAATTGATTATAGATTTTCTATTCTATTGATTATAGAATTTAACACCGTAATTAATCTGTAATTAAATCAATTGCATTTTAATCATGTAATTGTATTTATTAAATGTAAATGATTTTTAATGTAATTAAAAATGTCATAATATTTTAAAAACATAAATTAAAATTGTTCTTTTTAATTTTAATAATTACTTTTGGTGCTTTCACTTTATAAATATGATTAAATTATTTAGTGCATTTCAGAAAATAAAATAACTGAGTATAATTAATTGCAATTACAATATTCATTGTTTAAAGTGCTTTGCAAGTTCTAAATAAATGCATTAAATTATTTGTTGCATTTCAGTGATTAGTGATAATTCCAATGACTGTCAAAACTGGACTCAGTGATAAACACAGGTGTTTGTCCTGGGTTAGATGGGTCAGTGTACCTGCTCCAGAGGGATGTGTTTGACCAGGCCACTGACAACAGTGCGTGGAGCCGCTTCGCCAACATCCACTTGCTCAACGTAGAGAGAGTCGGCGTCAGGGTGCTTTTCGGCGCTGATGATGCAGCCCACTCGCAAATCCAATCGAGACACGTCTACTTTCGCCTCTTCCTGAGGCGCCGCTGCTGACTTCTTCTCCTTCTTCTCTCCTGGACCACAAGTGTTTACAGATCATCAGATATTTTTGTGTTTGTAGCTTTAACTTTAACAATTACAACCATCACCCAACACACCGTAAATATCAGTAAACAGCACAAGCTGTGCATGTAGAGCTGTTAGAGACATTGTACCAACCTCGGAACATATTAGTGTCATTCTGGGGTTTTATTACAGTACATGTCCACCCTGAGGAAATGTGCCTTTAGTTTGTGAGGTGTTTCCAATGCAACTCTTTGAATTATATTTTTAGCTTGTGCATATTGCTCCCTAGGGAGCTGTTGGGATACTTTTAAAGGTCTACAACTAGAAATACTGTCGGCTTTTCATCGGTGTTCTGTTTTTGAACTTCGCCCAAAACAATTGTGCCAACAATGGCTTCAGTATGGTGTTTGTTTCTAATCGATCCAGTCATTTGAAAATAGTACGACTTTACCACTGTTTCCGGACTTATGGGGTTTGGGGGAAACCGTTATGGAACACCACTTCACCCTACAAGTCTTGAAAATGAAAACCTCTGTGTAGTCTATACAAGCATTAGCACTGAACACAATGATTTCCAAGCGGAGGAAATCAAAGCATTACAGGTCAAAAGTCTAGGGTCAGTTAAGAAATAATACTTTTATTCAGCAAGGATGCATTAAATGAATAAGAGTTTTGCCATCAAGGCAATACATTCCATTTTAAAATGTGCAGAACTGTAAATATTATAGTAATATTTCACAATATTCCTATTTCACTATATTTGTGACACAAACACAAACATTTGAACGGTAGTGTACGTTTTTCTGAGTTGATAAAATCAGTTTGCAGTCAAGAAGGTCAAACATCTGAGACTAAAATGACAATTTCTCATGCCAAGTTAATTTTATACTATATATCTTTTGTCAAACATACCAATTTTGCCTTTAATACTTGAAAAAGTCACAGGGCACCAAACTGCACTTTGTGTGGAAAGCGCCAGTACTATTTTCTTTCATAATCGTTCATTTTCACGCACCACTGCAAGGTGGTCGGGCTAAACCTTCTTTATTTTCTCAGAAAACCTTTCGAGTTTCAGGTAAAGTTGTCAATAGCTGTTAAATATGCTTCGTATTCCAAACTTTTAATAAGGAAAAAAGAGTATAGTAGACAACCCTTCACTTTGAAGCATGCAGTGCATGCAGACTACGTGTCTAAGTGATTCAATCACAGCCTTTGTGGTTTAATAATCACACATGGCTATTGTGAATTCAATGGTGATTTTGATTAATCACGAGGCCCTAAGTTAAGAAAATGTTGGTAGAGAAAGTGCCAAGAGTCCTCAAAACCTTCTAAATGTGAGAAATCACGCAGTTCTGCCAAGAAATAGATACGCATGAACTACAGGTGCTACATCCACACCGAAAACACAGCATTCATCAACAATGAAGGAAAAGAGTCATATTTGAAAATTATGAAACTCCTTTTAACATCTGGCCCAAAGGAAACACACAAGTTAACTTGTTTGTCCTCAGCCTATAAATGCACAAAAACAATCTGCGATCTGTACTTAGATTGAACAGAGTGTTCTCGAGTTGAAGGGATTTAAGTGATTGGAAATGAAAATCATTTTCATAATAAATAACCATGAAAGGAGATCTGATCATTTCAAATTCTCTATTCTGTAGGGCAGGAATACTTGTAACCCCCAGAAGACATCAGTGAGGTCTTTAAATCTGGTTTGCTTTTAGATCTGGTGTTGTAACCCAAATGAGTTTGACCTGCATCCACAGCTTACATTCACTCATGGCCTCCTCTCAAACTCTCCCAAGCTTCAAATGTGTTCATTATGCTGCATTGTTTATGAGAGCGGGACTGTTCATTAGTAAAAGTTTTTTCTCATTTATGTTCCTATTTGTAACTGAAGTGTAAATCATTCACATATTCCCAAAAATTCAATTAACCCCTAGACATGACACAGCCTAGCCTAATCAAGTCATTTTTATGGCCCTTATATTATTGACACTTTCTAATAGTTGCAATTTACAGCATTATTAGACACAAAAGTTTTATATGCAACTTAATTTCATTCAGTGGGAGTAGATTTAGCAACTAATTAAAAAGATCTGATTTTGATTCTGATAATCGCAAACGTTTTGGATGGTGCTGCAAATGAATCAACAGCACTGGAAACTTTGCCACGGCAGAGATGAACTCTTATAGTCTCAGAAATATGCTTACCCTTCTTCTCGGCTTTCATCTTTTTGCCGTCATCATTGTTTTTGGCTGGTGGGGTTTTTGTGACTGGGGCAGGAGCAGAAGGGGCTGCTGGGGCAGGTGGCTCGGATGCTGTGGGTTTAGAGACACACTGGATGCTGGGCTCTGCTGAAGGCATGGACACATCTTTCACTGTAAAGAACAAACCAAATGATTTTACTTCTTTATTACTAAAACCAATGTTTTTGTGAATGCTAAATAGGGATGGGCATTTCGATCATCGATAGGTTTCAAAAACGATTAATCGAGTAATCGGGGGCGGGGCTTGTGCGGGGGGTGGGGCATGGCCGTAATGATATAATTAAAAAATCTGAAGATTGTTATGAAAATTAATGTTAAAAATAAAAATATGACATGAAAACCAGTCTATGAAAACATGAACACATGATTAGGACATGTTAGATTACGATTATGATGAAGCAATGTTATTAATAAAGAAGCATCTAAAAAGGAATAGCTGCCTGAGGTGAAGAGTGACTTTATGCCAATAAACTGAAGCTCATTCTATGACACATCCTATGATAAATCAGATAACTTAGATACATAGCAGGCGTAACATTACAACTTGTATCTGCACAATAGGTGCTAAGTTATGTGATAGACAGAGAGAGAGAGAGAGAGATGAGAGAGAGAGAGTGGAGAGAGAGAGGAGAGAGAGAAGAGAGGGAGAGAGAGAGAGGGGAGCGAGCGAGCGAGCTCCCGTCATGATGCGTTTTCATGACAGCGCGCTGAAAGATGGGCAAGGACAGAATTTACTATAGATTTCTATAAAGTTCTCATTATAAATGTATGGCAGATTTGTGTTATATTTTCATCTACGTTAAGTGTAATAGTTGTAATTAAGTTTTATTTTTAAGTTATTACGTTTTATTTTCCATAAATCGCCTGCGCGTTTTCGAAGCCATATGAATTGAATTATGCCCACAAATTATGACGAAAAAAAAGGCACGGACTGCATTATTAGAAACATCAGATAATAATAATTTAAAAAAAAACATTCTAAAAGCAATATAATCATATCGGCATGGCATTGAGATGAACACGAATCAATGAAGTATGCAGCGCTTTCAGCATGTAAAAATGTTCAAGTTAATAATCAGCAAATAGGCTAGTATTACACTTCATCTGAAAAAAAATTTGCCAATGGCAGATGTGAGCTGACGAAAGTGTAACTCGGATTTGCGCTTAAAAACACGAAAGTACACAAATTCACATTATTAGATAATTAGTGTCAATATGTCTTGCAGTCTGGACTTCAGGTGAAGAGAAAGCGTCTTCTTCTATGGCAGGGATCCTCAAATCTGGCCCACGAGATCCATTTTCCTGCAGAGTTTCGCTCTAACCCTAATCAAACACACCTGAGCATGCTAATCAATGTCTTCCGGATCATTAGAAAATCACAGGTAGCTGAGTTTGATCAGGGTTGGAGCTAAACTCTGCAGCACATTGGACCTCCAGGGCAAGATTTGAGGAACCCTGATATAGAGCATCTATTCTTGCCGTGACTGTTTTGCGTGACGGAATGTCATACTCGGGCTCAACGTAATGCATGAAATCTTTAAATCCTTCTCCGTCGATGAAACTAATGGGCAGCAAATCTTTCACCACCATTTCAGAGATTAGCTGTGTCATCTTCTCGGTTCTGCCTGCGTTGCATTTTGGTCTTACGGCAAATGATGCAATGCTCGTCTGAGTTGCCGCTCTGTTATCGCCAGACATTTTATGTACAAATGTTAGATGATAGCACATTGTACTTGTTGTAGATTTGTGTGACAGCATAGCACTGCACAGCTTGCATTGAACTGTATTTTCATCGGTCTTCTCAAAGTGAAGCTAGACATCACTATGTGACTTTGAGGCCATGATTCTCTCTTCTCACGTCTTTTGATGCATCCTGTGGCAAGCTAGCCAATCAAAGCTCAGGGCGCCGCCCAAAGTGCTGCTATAACCAATCAGGGAAAAAAATTAAATTTCGATCATCGTTTACATGATCGATCATCGCTGTCACGGTCGAGTACTCGAGTACTCGATCACTGTTGCACATCCCTAATGCTAAATGCTCAACACAATGTGAAGATTTATTTGTATTCATCTAAAGGCACTTCTGACCACCCAACAGCAATATTTAAATGTTGGCGATCATGTGTTGATGTGCTTAATTTTGGACTGTAGAAATTTTGAAATCGAAGTTACAGTATGTTTTCAAGATCTGTGTGGAGACGTGGGATATCGCGTTGGCCTCGATCTGATCGCGATCTTGTCCGTGTATGAGCTTGATGGCCATTGGTTGTGGAAAAAATATGGGAAGTGTGTTCAAGCGCCAGTAGAAAACAGTGTAAAGAAATAGTCTTTTGAGAGAAGCTGTCTTTATCAGCGGAAGTTAAAAGCAGGTCGTAAGTGTATTTAATTTTCTCATTAGTGTTTAGTGCAGTTGTCCTTGTTAGGAAACGCTTGTTTTGTTTACTGTGTTGAGACGTGCTGAAGTTGCGTTTGGTCTCGTACTGTATCACGTATCTTGTCAGTGTCTGCGCTTGCTTGGCCATTTGTTGTGGAGAAAATGAGGAAAGTGTGTCCAGCTGAATTAATTTAGTATTTTGTTAGACGGGTATAAAAAAAGTTTAGTTTACCGCGGCAGCCGTCACGTGACGGCCTCCTCGTGTGAAGACCGAAGAGTGTAAACCATCGACTCTACCGTGCGACTCCACCGGGCAGAGACACCGGCAAAGGATAAGTACCGCTTTTTATTTCTCCTCTTTCCTACTAATTGTTTAACTTCTGTGTCATTATTATAATACCAATTTTATATACTAGTGTAAGAAGTGTTTGTTTGTCAGCATGTGTGCTTTTGTTTTAGTATAATGATAAACTACTGTCATTTGTATTTGTTATTTATTTTAATTTTAGTTATATTATGTCGGAATTTATTATGTCTGTATATATCTTTTATTAAGTTTTTAGTTTTAATTTGACTTATTTTAATACTTCAACAAACTAAAATGGAAATGAAATAATATATATACTGAACTTATAAATGTGTATGTATATATACAGTACATATGTGGTGGTATGGGTGTACATAACAGGTAGTTTTTTTTTTTTGGTGTTTGCTTCGTGTTTGTTAGAATTATTATGGTACTCTTGTACTTTTGTTCTTTAATATTTTGAAGGGTTTTTGTTTTTCATTTGAATGTAAGTTTTGACATTTGTTGTAGATTTGTCATTTTTTAATCTCTGTGTTTTTAAAAGGTGTTATAGGTAGTATTTATAAAGTTTAGCTGTAGTTTTGGGATCTGTTTCAGACTACAAGTGATTGCTTCTGTGTCCTCATTTTTAAGATCGCTTTGGCTAAAAGCATCAATAAGGACTAAAAATAATAAATAAATAAATAAATAAAGTAGCATCTTAGTATTTCATTATTTCAAAAACATCAGTGAGAATACAGTATGTTGTGATATTGTACCTCCTCTGCTCTTTTCCATTTCCAGAAGTTGTTTCTTCAGTTCCTCAATGTTCTTCTTGAGCGTGGCATTCTCCAGCATCAGTTTCTTTTCCTCTTTCCCTGTGGCCTGCACAACTACACCAAACATTACATTCATTAGAACAAGACAAACACACATTAATTCAGAACTTCTCAACTCAACTGTCTACTGCTAATCATTTGCTATTTTATTTTTTATATTTCATTACAATGATAAAATATACACCACTGTTGAAAAGTTTAGTGGCCATAAGATTTTTTTTATGTTTTTGAAATAAAAAGTCTCTTATATTCACCAAGGCTACATTTATTTGATCAAAAATGTTGTTAAACAATATTATTTTGAAATATTACTACAATTTAAAATAACTGTTTTCTATTTGAATATGTAAACCATTTAATTTATTCTGGAGATGTAAAGCTGAATTTCGCATCATTACTCAAGTCTTCATTGTCACATGATCCTTCAGAAATCATCAATATACTGATTTGGTTCTCAAGAAAAGTTTATTATTATTAAATGGGAAAACGGTTATAGAGTTTTGGAAAACTGGCTACTTGTTCCATGATTCTTTGATGAATATTAAGTTCAAAAGAACTGCATTTATTTTGAAATAGAAATCTTTTGGAACATTTTAAATCTCTTAATGGTTACTTTTGATAAATTTAGTGCATGCTTGCTGCATAAAAGCATTTATGCCTTTCAAAAAAATAAAAAAAATATGACCCCCAAATTTTTGAAGCAGTGGTAAAAACTAAATATAAATATTTTATAACTAATACAGCATTAATTTTTCCCCGTATGTAAATTAATATTGGTATAAATTCGGCTGTAAATGTTTAATCGCGATTAATCGCATCCAAAAATAAAAGTTTTGTTTACATTATATTTGAGTGTGTACTGTGTAGATTTATTATGTACATATAAATACACAACCATGCATGTATATATTTAAGAAAAAAAATGTATGTTTATTATATTAACTTTAGGGCTGGTCAAAACGATTAATCGTGATTAAAGCATCAAAATAATATTTGTGAAATATTAAATGATAAAGATAAAATAGAGACATTATGATAATGGACCTAGTTTCACAATATATACTGTATTGGTATGTTATTTATATATACAATAATATACACAGAACACACACATATTATGCAAACAAAACTTATGGTGAATGCGATTTAATCGCTTGACAGCACTATTAAATGTATTTATATCTAATATAAATTATCTGAATATAAATATATACATGTAAAAACATGTAAATATTCTGAAAATATATACTGTATGTGTGTATTTATATATACATAATAAATAAACAGTACACATACATATATTTTGTAAACAAAAACTTTTATTTTGGATGCGATTAATTGCGATTAATCGTTTGACAGCACTAGTATAAATGTTTGAAACCTCTATGAATGCAAATATTACCTTTCTAAGCATTTGCATTCTGAAGTAAATTATTAAAAGATTCCTCTACTTTTCATCCTCATTGGTCATTGACCCGTGATCAGCACACATGCACGCCACTTACTGGCTTTCTCCTTCAGCAGCTGGACCTGCTGCTTGAGGTATTCGATGATCTGGTCAGCCTCGGTGGCCTTCTGTTCCAGTCTCATGAGTGAGGGTGTGTGGCCTGACATCTTGAACAGGGATCGTACCAGGAACCTGAAAAACAAGCCAAAGGAAAAGATCAAACACTGTAGGAACTCTTAGTCAACATGTTCACAAAAAGAGAATCCACAGAGACATCCTATCCGTGTTTGGGAACATGCAGCACTTGAGAGCATGACCTCTTTAAATGAGATCTTTTCAGATCTTTGGCGCACGTAAACATGAGGTGTTTTGGCAAACTTTACACGGTGCTTTAATTTGTAATTTATACCGATACATGGCCAAGTTTCTGTCCTTATCCCCTTCCATGAAGGAGAATTATAATGAAACATCTGACACCAGCCAGATGCTCAACAATAGATCGGCTAGATGCCAAACAACATGCGAAAACCTCATCAAAGCGTACATTCTCCATCGTAATCCCAGCAAAACCTGCTTTGGGTTCGCACTTCAGTACCGTTTGAATCACCTCGCCACGTCCAGGTCAACTGCAATATTCCTGAACAAGGAAGCGGATGGAGTCAAACCATATGGCATCTAAATGTGTGTGTTCTCATGTCCACAATGAGACAAATACTGCGTAATTGCATCACTGTCCTCTTGGCTCTGTGTTTTGATTGAGGAATCCTTTTTGGCTCCGTGACGGATCAAACAACGATTCCCATTCAGTCGAAAGACAGCTGGTGAAGGAACATGGACACGTTACACATTTGGCTTGGGCTCATTCACTGCAAAAGGACTAAGGGAATTTTTACAAGGCGTAGGAAAAGAGAAGAATACATCATAACACAGTGCAGGGTGGTGCTGGAAAACAACAGCTGGCTCGGGATGAAAACAAAGAGTTCAGATGAGGAAATTAGAAACACAAAAAAGCTGGAGTTGATAATATCGTGGATCAAAGTCTCTTGTTTTTGAAGTTCTTGAACTGCTTTAAATGGGCCTGTGGTGGAAGAATTTATGAGCACATGGAAGGACTGTTTAATTTGGCAGAACCCCTGAAAACATTCCCGGAGCCCAAACACTTAAAAAAAAAAAAAAAAAAAATTCCCAAAAAGCTCAGTTGTCACCATTTTCCCATAATGCCCTTCAGTGGTGGTCATCAGCATCATATTACAGCCTATAAACATGAATGTTAGTCATGCAACGGATATAAAATGTATGAAATGCAACGTTCACATTTAAGGCCAACTGACACCAGTGAATGTAACGCTTGCAGGAGCAGCTGTCACTGTCATGCAAGTCTGAATGGTGAGGAGATAATGACGCACATTAGTCAGTGCTTCCATTGGCCACCAGCGTCAGTCAAATCACAGTAAAGGCTTCATTCTCTTCGATTCATCTTGAAGAAATTCTAAATGATCTTAAATACTTGCATCTCACAGGGATGTATGCATTTATGTAACTGTAACCGTCCACAAATAACTGCATACTGACCCAAAGGAAAAGCACATGACATGTCCTATGGTGTCCAAACTCGGTCTTGGAGGGCCACTGTCCTGCAGAGTTAGCGCCAACCCTAATCAAACACACCGGAACCAGCTAATCAAGCTCTTACTAGGAATACTAGAAACGTGGGGTGAGGCAGGTTTGTGGGGTTGGCGTTGTGTTGAGGGCAAGTTGGAGCTAAACTCTGCAGGAAACCGGCCCTCCAGGAGGGCCGTTTAGTTGGGTGGCGTGGGACAGGGATGTGGAGCTAGACTATTTTGGGACACAAAATGGAATAGGATTGTGTTTTAATTAATGCATGACAATAACATATTATCGTTTACAACACCATCATGCGTTAAGTGACTACACTAGTTTATGATTTGTAAAGGTTATGTTTTACATGAATGGGCTCATTTATGTTAAACAAATGAAACAAGGCGGCGGCTTTTTTCATATATAGGTGGCCTAAGCAGACACAGTCTAATTATGCAATTTGATAAGAATAAGACATGCATGGTGGCATTTTTATATCTGTTGACTTGTTCAGGACAAATGAATGAACCTGTTTGACAGACCACATACTGCACATAAGTGCAAATAAAAGAAACACAGGCAGCAATCTATTAAAGAATGACTCATTTCAAAGTACATTTTAGATACATGTTTAGATAACCATTAAGAGGGAAATAACAATATAATAATAATCACTGATGTGTTTTTTTTCTCATAAATTATCAAATAAATGAACTTTTTAAAGCAGATGTCTACGCAAAGATGGAAATTTGACCATAATATGCCATAATACGATATTTTTTTCAGTAGTGATTAGTGATATTCCTAAAGGAGGATCATCATGACTCATGATTACATTATTAACTTTATATAGATACAGTGCTGACTGTCACTTCACCTGTCAATCTTCATAACACATCTGTACTTTTACAGCTCGACTTTAACTACATTCCTAACACATTGCATAGGCAAACAGACGATACTCATACATCAAAACGTCAACGCGAGCTCTACTACTCACATAAAACTGCAACCGTACGTTTCTCTCCTACAAAGCCACAAGCTACACTCGCCTCTCACCGGCGTCGCAGGGTGATGACGCCACGGTCACGCGGCGTTCAGCTGTTCGCTGGCGCAGGATAAACACGTCATCGCGCGCCTCCGCTGTTTACAGTCGCCGGAAGACTAAACTGATCTCTCAAAATAACATATATATCAGTAATATCATCAATGGACACGTGAATCAAATGGAGCAGTCTTCCATTTAAGACAAAGGGGTATACCGCTGATTTTATTTTGCGTTTGTGAAGCACGAACGGCAGAAATCCATGTGTGTACAGTATATTTCAATGAAATATTGTAAAATATTATCGGTTCAGTTTGTAACCGTGTCAGACAAAACACTGAGTTATGCTGTAAGATAAAATATACATGTTTTAGTGTTATGATTAATCTAGGTTATCATATTGTATATATGATATTAACATACATGACACTCCTAATGAAAATTTACCACAAAAAAAATGTTTATGCTATATTTAATGTATAGTAGCCTATACATTACAGAAATAATTGATAACAATTTAAAATGATACTATATTCTGTATGCTGTATATTCCCCATGTCAGAGTGTTTGTTGAGCATCAGGCGAGTCATGCAGCCCCTCAGAGATGCGGAGCTGGGGGCCTCCACCTTCTTCGCCTCTCCTCTTCCTCATGATGTGTGTGGCAGCAATGGGCTTCCTCTCACCCCCAACTCCATCAAGATCCTGGGACGCTTTCAGATCCTCAAGACCATCACCCATCCCAGACTGTGCCAATATGTGGACATCTCCAGAGGGAAGCATGGTATGGTGGCTTTCACGCTTTTTTGTAATGCATTTCTCACTACATGACTGGCAAATCATCAGATGCCCAAATAAGATAAAGTCTAGTCAGCTCGAGGTGCTTTTATTTCCATAGCGCGTCATACAATACAGATTGTTCCAGCTTCACAGTATTAAACAGGGAAGAATGAATCAAAATCAGTGATTTCAATGATTTTGAGCAAACTTCAAAAACGAGACAAATGTAAAGCAGCTGTAGCAAGACAATAGTGTCAGTCAGGTCAGTGTTGGTTCAGTTAAATAGATTTGGTTCATTATGAAACAAGCTCTACTGAAGACAGCAGTGTTGGTATTCAACTCGAGTCAGTTCAGTGTTGATTCAGTTTGGTTCAGTAATCAAACTGGGGAAGTCATGGCCTAATGGTTAGAGAGTCGGACTCGTAACCCAAAGGTTGCAGGTTCGAGTCTCGTACCGGCAGGGATTGTAGGTGGGGGGAGTGAATGTACAGCGCTCTCTCCCACCATCAATACCATGACTGAGGTGCCCTTGATTGAGCAAGGCACCGAACCCCCAACTGCTCCCCGGGCGCCGCTGCAAAATAATGGCTGCCCACTGCTCCGGGTGTGTGTTCACGGTGTGTGTGTTCACTGCTGTGTGTGCGAGTATGGGTCACTTTTCACTTTTATTAATTGGAGACAACAGTGTTGACAACAGACAACAGTGTTGTCAGCTGAAATTCAATTTAAGTTTTGTCCTCATCCAATAGTCTCAGTCAGTGTTCGAACAATACCGTGGGGACTTGGGGGAGACATGTTTGTTTTGTTTTTAAATGGGGGGGGGGTGTCGTAGTGGGCTTACAATGACTTACAAAGATGCATAACAGCTACAAGTGTATGCACTATTTGCTTTATGCAAGCGCTATATAGGATAAATTACTATACAGGATTTACTCTATTATACTCAACACGAATTGATAGGTGAAATAACAAACAGCCACCCACAAATAGTCTGAAAGCATCAGGCTGTCTTTGAGTTTAAATAAAAAAACGGTTAAAGTTACTCGTCGTCAGACTACAGAAGAATAACGTTACCATAATTCCTCCGTTCAGTTAGGCTTAAGACATCGAGAGTCACGCAGACCTATAACAACCCAGCCACAACACATAATTGCGAATAACATGCCTTACCTTAACACAGACTCGACTACAGAGTCCAACGTTTATATTTTTTCTACAAATATGAGTTAACATGTACTAAACATGAGTAGAATTTGCACAGCAGCACCCCGACACCTTGATGTACCATGACAAGAATAGCATGTATAGTTAACTTAATTGAAGTGAATTAGGTTTAAATCACAGTCGTGCATGAATGAATGATATTTTTGCAATTTTACACATAATAATCTACGATGATCACATTACACAAAACTGAAATTTTTGAATAAATAACACATTGTCAATATTTTTTGAGACCCCCCAAAATTTCACAAATCACGTTTTCAGGGGAGCCCATGTCTTATTAAGGGGAGCCAAGCTCCCCCATAGTTCGCACCCTGGTCTCAGTGCAGTTAAATCGATAATGGTACTGAATATGAAATGTCTTTTAAGGGCGACAGGATAAAAAAAGTAACATCTATTGATAAATTACAATAAATAAAGTTTATTTCCTATGAATATCGCAAAAACAATGCGTCTCATCTAGTTAATTTGCCACTAAATGTTTCAAAATCTTTTGAAAATTATAAGGCTTTTTTCAGAAATGCTTGTACACAATGTTGTACCTTGTGAACAATTTCGATACCTTTGTAAAGTTTCATAATTGATGAACCCTGCAACATTGACACTGTTATTGAATTTGATTTGAATCGATAATGACATTTATAGCTGAAATGGAAGTTGTTTCATAACTGATGAACATTTAACATTGACACTGTTATTTTCTTTGACACTGTTTAGTTCTGTGAAGCTGCTTTGAAACAATCTAAAGTTCTATATGAATAAAGTCATCCAATCATATTAGAGCTTGCCAGATCAAAAGCTCTTGAGTTTTTTGTACAATATGTATCAGTTTGTTGTCTTATAGTTATAGCTGTCTGTTGGACACTGTGTACTGGAGACTTTAACATCAAAAGAAGTGCGCACGTCACCTTTATTTTGTCATTGCACTTTTTTGCAAAGCCATTAAGTTGAAATGTGTGCTTTTTTCTTTTCTTTTAAATACCTCACCAAGTCTGTTTTTGTTTTCTGGTGCTCTTCAGGGTTTTATTGTCTTTTATCTTAGTGATTTTTATCTTTGTGGTTTAATGACATTATTGGTGTGCGGATTCTGCCTGTGAGAATCTTTCTTTTTATCTTTAGTTGCTTTATGACTGTTAGCTCAGTATTTATCATGCACAATGCGCTTTGTATCATGCACGCGAACCCTCTGAGATCGATGCATGTGTATGCAAACACATGTGTTTGAAGGCCTTATGACATTTATGCAGATTTATTCGAGTTATAACGTTCTTTCATGTTTGAGAAATGACCTTGAATGCAGGCCATCATCTCGCTGGAGGGAATAATCATTTCTGAGGAGAATGACTGGGTTATTAAAGGCAATTTTTTTAAATGCTTCTTCACTATGTGATTCAAATGGGAATAGTATGAATGTTGTACATTTTGCAGTGATTGCTGTTGCAAAACAATAGCGTTTTTTGAAGATACTGTGACTTTTTTCTGGATGTTTCTCAGTTGCATGCAGAACAGCGCAAATCAAATATAGAATAAATAAATCACAGATAAATTTACATGCGATGCTAAATGTTCCTATAGCTCAAACAGTAGAGAACACTTGCTTGCAACACCAAGGTTGTGGGTTAGATTCCCATGAACTCTAATTTGTCCTCTTGACATTTTGCAGAACGTCTGGTTATTGTAGCTGAGCATTATGAAAAAAGCTTGAAGGACCTTCTGAGGCAAGGGAAACCAGTCAGGTAATACGTGCATATGCATATGGTCTGCTTACATGGCTTTGCTGCAAGTGAGGGATTCTTTAATGAAAAACATTATTTATTTGAAATGGAAATAGCCCATTTTTGGCCAATTTAAGGCAACACCAATAAATAAAAGCATCAGTTCATTTAAATGACATGAAAATAATGATTTACCATGGTATTACCATTTCATACAACATTGTCCTATGGTACTATCGCAGTATTTCTGAAAGGTGTATTTGAACAGTTCATACTCTTCTGAATTCATTTTTTATCATTTTTAATCTGTCCTACATCATCAGGTCAACAGACTCATTGCTTTAATATTTGTGGCAGTGCTTTTTTTTGTTATTGTCCTGAGATCCATTAGTGGTTTGTATCTTCTCATGTGGAAGCCATTGACACCGTTGTCAAATTCTTCATGTGGCCAGTTTTTGAAAGCTTTTCTTTTTTGCAAGCATTTGATCATTGTGTGTGTTATCTTTGGCCTGCATTATTAGGGCGATATGTTGTATTAATATTGACCCAATTGGAATCAGAGTGTAAGAAAATGATAAATGTTAATAGCAGTTGTAAATTGGGCCAGTGTGACAGCAGTTCACAATCAAAGACTGTAGACGTAGATGGTATTTTACTGAACGAATGTTACTAAAAATGGCTTGAAAACAAGACGGAGGACAAACACAACTTATTGAGACCAGTAAACCTTCCATTTTTTAGACAATATATAAAGCACTGAGTCACAATTTCCAATCAGACCAGTCATGTCTAGCAATATTTTCACCACCCCAATTACATATCCAGATTTTTCCAAAGAAACATGTTTTTCAACATCCAGACCTTTCTACAGAAGTTTCTACACTTAGTCAGAAAAGTCAGAATGTACTGTTTATAATATTTGACTGATAAGAAAACATCAGTTTCCAGTAAAAGTGCGTGAAGAACACTTTATTCAACACCCAGGTTAGAATCATTTATTAAATGGAATCATCCTTATTTTTAAATTCTAGATTTGTGTTCCAGAGTAAAGCATTGATTGATTCTAAAACTTCTACCTACAAAAAGCACTCACCAAAAACCATCCCACTTTTGTTCATTAAGTGACATGAACTTTTATACACATGAGGTATTTGTTTTTGAGGTCAGACTCACCCAGCAGCCTGTGTTTGTACAGACTGTTTGTCCTCTGTGTCTTCAATTAAAAGCAGACGAATGCATGCAGTGTATTTTACTGTCAGCTCTTTTTTTCATCCAGTATCATGTTATTAAGCACAGAAATACTGTAGCTGTCTGAGAAGAATTCCCAGCTAAACCAATGATGTATTCCCAACAACTAACTGATATTAGCAGTGACTGAACAGCGTAGACTGCATGTTTATGCTGCTCTTGTTCTGCCATCTACTGTCTAAATCAGACATTTTATTATGAATTAATGGCACTTAAATTATTAAAAAAATGTTATGTTATTTTCTAATGTGTACTATTGGATTATGCCTTTCATTTGACCCCATAAAACCTATATAAATATATCTATATATATATGTTTGTGAATACATATATATTTATGTGAACGTATATGTATTTGTTTGTTTTTAACTGTTCGTATTTTGTCTTTTCACTTTTACTTAAATTTTAGAAGTGTTAAAAAATACCAAATTCTACCCAAAAATCTGTGATCGATCGTCCATGATCAGGTCTTTATTCCAGGAGATGTGATAAATAGTTTAACATGGGTATATATGGGTAGGCATAGGTACATATATGGTTGTAATATTATTTAACAAGTTTCATTTTTCAAGATTTTAAGATGTTCTTGTCTCTCTTAGTCCAGAGAAGGTGCTACAGGTTGCCTATGAAGTGCTGGAAGGCTTGGAGTTCATGAATAATCACGGCATGGTGCATCGCGCCTTGTCTCCCAGCAATGTTCTCCTGGACCACGAGGTGTGTAGAAACACAGACGTGTATTGAGAACTCACAGATAAGCTGCATGATGTAAAAAATGAGTTGGGTTGTTTCAAATTTTATTTAGTGTAGGTGTGTGGTGGGGGGTTAGAGTGTGAAATTTGTAATTTTTGGGTGTGACAAGTTCCTTCGGTCCGGGATTGTATTTTTTATTTTTTTTATTTAAACGTGTAATTTTTGGGGGGTTGACAAGTTCCTCAAATTGTATTTTTATTTTATTTAAACTTGTAATTTTTGGGGGGTTGACAAGTTCCTCAAATTGTATTTTTATTTTATTTTATTTTATTTAAACGTGTAATTTTTGGGGGGGTTGGGGGGAAACAAAATTCCTCAAATTTTATTTTTATTTTATTTTATTTTATTTTATTTTATTTAAACTTGTAATTTTTGGGGGGTTGACAAGTTACTCAAATTGTTTTTTATTTTTATTTTTATTTACATCTAAACCTGTAAATATTTTTGCTCAAACATTTAATAATATTTCAATATAAAAGTTTATAGTAAATTTTGACAAACTATGTCACTGTTAGCATTTGTTGTGTTTTAATACAATAAGCACAGTAAAATTGTCAGAATGATATCAGAATTGATGTCTTACTGTGACGTGCTTTCAGCTCACTGTTGGAATAAAATGTTCTTTTACAAATCAACAGGGTAAAGTGAAGCTGGCCAAATTCGGCCTGTATCATATGACCGACCACGGAGCAGATGTTGACTTTCCTATTGGGTACGTCATTCAGCTATAATGTTTTCCATTTGTTTCCTGATCTAACATATTCCTCAAAATGAAACTTGCGTGCTTTGGAGTCTATATAAGGGTGCAGATAACATCTCGGCATCATTATTGCAGAGCAGAAAGTCAGGGCGAGCTTTAAATCTTCTGCGCCGTCTTTTTAAGATGCATCGGGGCTCCAAATCGAAGCGTCTGCCTTTCATGGAAAAAAAGATCAATGGGTCATGCTGTGCTCTCGTAATAAAGAAAGATGAACTAACATTAGAAGTGCATCATTGTGGCCCATCTTTGTTTTGATAAAAAACAGATCCTGGATATCAAAGCGGCTTTCTTATGCGGTATCATAAATAACATAGCTGAGTGGCACAACTAGGAGCCCTCATGTTCTCAGAGGGCCCATCTTATAATATCCGGTTTTGTGGGACACGTCTTTTGTTATCTGTCATCACAAGGACCACATCTGCACTCTGCTCCTGCCCACTTCTGTTCCTCTGTTTCCGTAGGTATCCATCTTACCTGCCTCCAGAGGTTATTGCTCAAGGCTGTTTCTATTCCAGCGACCCCTCGATCATTGTGGCCCCTCTTCCTTCAGGGCCCAAAACAGACGTTTGGTCTCTCGGTGTGCTTCTGTTTGAACTCTGTGTGGTACGCTCTCAGAGTTTTCATTGAATACACTGATTTCATTGAAATACACTGAATTCTTTTGTAGCTGAATTACTGAATTACTGTGCTTAATTACTGTAATATTAAAATATATATACATATATGAAATAGATATTAAACATACAATAAACTACATAACATCAAATATTGCACATTTTTATTCATACATTTTTATTACATTCCAGGCCAGTGTTTATTTTATTATTCTGTATTTTTGTCATCGTTTTTTAATTACATTTTGAATTAGATTAATTGTTATACTTATAGTTTGTGTTTTAATTTTAGTTGAATTTGTAATTAATTTGATGTATTTTTCAATTTTTTTGTCTTTTTTAATGATTACTGTTTAGATTTTATTTGTCAGCTTTAGTTTCCGTTTTTATTTATTTTATTTGAGATATTTTAGGTGGTTATTTTAAATTTAAACTAAACAAACTGGTAAATTTATAAAAACAAATGAATTTAAAATACACTAATAACATTAAAAATATATTTAGGTTTTTAATCTAATATTTTTATTAGATTTTATTTTTTAAGCTAATATTTTTATAGTTGTAATAAATATTTCAACTTAATTTCAATTAACAAAAATGTTTTAATAGTTTTATTTTTAGTAAATGGTAATAACCGTCCCAGGCCAGAAGAAACTAGATCAAAATTTGTGAACAAACTTTAATGTTGGCTTGACAAAGCCTACTCTCTTTTTAAAAAGAGGAATTGAAGGTCAAATCAAGCACAGTGCATTATGGGATACAGCATTGCATTTAGTATGCTCTGTTGTATACTGCACTTTTGGCAAATGAAGTAGGGCTTAGAAAATTAGCATACTGCAAAAATATTCAGACTTTTTAAATGTGACCACAATGATTTTAACATTAACTATTTGATGTCATGTGATTTGTGTTGTCCAATAGGGAAGGCAGATACTACAGAACATTGATATTAGTGAGAGAATGAAGTTCATCATCACCTTAGGCAAGTTCATGCTTATGTGACACTGTTTATGTATTCACACCACATTATTATGTCTATTTTCTGTTGTAATGCATTTGAACATTGGAATACCTTATTGTCTCTACAGGATGCATGGACGACATAATCACTGTTCTTGCCGAGGAACACGGGTGCTTAGATACAGTTAAGGTAAGTTTGCTCATCATTATGGCTAGCCTTTCATCTTTGTACTTTACATTCCTTGCAAAGATATTTGATTGTTTTCTTTTTTTTGTAAACCTTTTACTGCCAGACAGAAAAATACACAATCAGTGTCATGGTAGGAAATGCTTTATCTCAGTGGTTTCATCTCAAAAGAATTTTGCTTTAAAAGGTTTACTTTGAAACCTCTCAGATAAACTCTTCTTAGTTTGACACTGAAGGCTCACTGGTCATATGGCTAATGTTTTCCAAATGTCCTCATAAAACCTCGCCCTCAGTGGGGTTTATGGTACGGATGACAGATAGTGCTGATTTATCAGAGTTTGGCTGGGTTTGATGCTTTACTAATATTCTTGTCTCCGTCTTTTTCCCAGGAGCTGCCTGAAAATGTGCAGGCTTTATTGAGGAAATGCCTGACGTTTCTCCCTTCAAAAAGGTTACCTACAATATTTAGCCCTATATCATTTCTTTATGGGAAAAAAAACTCTCTCTCTCATCTTCCAAAACTTTTCATGCAGTCAGAATGGAGAGTTTGGCGTTATGTCATTATGCCATGAAATCTCTTGAGTAGGGACTTACACTTATTTTTTTTACCAATAATTGTATTATTTCAATTCTTTGTGGGAATGTGTCATATAGTTATAAAATTAATATGTTTCATTCATATTGCATCTCAATATTTGTATTTTTTTTTTTAAACAGCCATTTTTACCACTTCAGAATATACATATGTAGCAGAGATACTATTATAGTTTTTATTAATATTTTTGAATTAGTTTTTATTTTTATATTTTCAGTTCAGTTTCATTTCATTTTAGTATATGTTATTCATTTTTATTTAAATTGTATTTATTTTAGGACAATTTAGTTTTTATTAAAATGTTTTTATTACTGTTTAACTTTAATTTAGATTTTGAGTTTTAGTTCAATTTTTTGTTTTTATTTATTATATTTCCAGAATAAGTCTTTAGAATCAATATTAAATGAAACGATCAGTTAAACTAAATTAAAATGATATTTAATTTCATTTTAATTTCAGTGTCATTTATTTGATTTCTATATAGTAAGTTTTGCTTTTGTCTAATTGAATTATCACATTATTGGAATTGATGTACTCATTAATATTAATACTACTAATAAGAAATACATACAGTATGGACTAAACATTTTATTTTATTTAACATTTATTTTGTTTTTATGTTTTACTTTTAGTTTTAGTTAACTGTAATAATTAATTTATTCATGACGCGTTTGAAATTTCCATACAGGGAATTTTCCCTACTAAAATTTTCCATACTTGTTTGCTTTGGTCTAAATTGAACACATTGAAAATCACATTATTTGAATTGATGTACTGCTTAATATTAATACTAATAATTATTATTAATGCATACAGTATGTGAGTAAACAGAGAGGACCAAACTTATGCTTAATTAATAATAATTGTTAGTGTCTGATTGTTCTCGTCTTTCAGACCTACTCCGGCCGAGCTTCTGGGAGACTCTGTGTTTGAGAGCATTTCCTGTCAGTACACACCCTACCAGAGCCCTGTGCGTCTGTTTGCCGCGGCCCCACGCTGTGCTCATTTACAGCTTCCTGAGGACATCAGTGAACTCTGGAAAGGTTCGGGTGCCCAGATCTCACACTATGGAAAAAGTTTTAATGACTATAAAAAAGCAAATTCTAAAAATAGTGTTAATGACTATACTGCTGTGTTGTGCAGATGATGGAGAGAACTACCTGGCAGAGAGAGCCATAGATGAGGTGCATCATCTCTGGTGTTTGGCAGGAGGAGACCTGGAGAAAGAGCTGACCAATCAAGAGATCATCCAGTCCAAACCTCCCATCTGCACCCTCCCCAAGTACTCACACACCTCTGATCCCCACAGATCGCCAGCTTTAGAATCAGCTAAACGACTGTTTCATTGTGCAGAATAAATCATCTGTTTTAAATAGCTGTTTGCATTCATGTAGCTTATTACCATGCTCAAATGTGTTTGCTCTCCAGGTTCATTTTGGAGGATGGCGAGTCTTTTGGTCAAGGACGCGACAGAAGTTTTCTCCTTGATGACACAACTGTGACTCTTTCTCTTAATCAGCTAAAAAATGTAAGGGTATATATCAGCTAAAAAATGTCCGAGATACAACTATTTGAAAATCTGGAATCTGAGGTTGCAAAAAAATCTAAATATTGAGAAAATCGCCTTTAAAGTTGTCCAAATGAAGTTCTTAGCAATGCATATGATATTACTAATAAAAAATTAAGTTTTGATATATTTACAGTAGGAAATTTACAAAATATCTTCATGGAAAAATGATCTTTACTTAATGTCTTAATGATTTTTGGCATAAAAGAAATATTTTGACCCATACAATGTATTGTTGGCTATTGCTACAAATATACCCGTGCTACTTAAGACTGGGTTTGTGCTCCAGGGTCACAAATATATATATGTGTATGTGTTATACACATTTATATTTATTATAGATCTTTCAGAATTTTAGGAAAATTTTATTGATCAGTTAATTTTTACATTTGTGATTATCTTCAATAGTTAGATGTATTTTAAGATTTAGGTTTTATTGAATATGTAGACAATATTTTAAAATGGTTATTGTACATTTACAATTATCTCAACATTGAGATATGTATTATGATTTGGGTTTATATTGAAGATTGAGACATATTTGGATTTTTATTGTACATTTTCATTACTTCAGATTTAGATGTATAATTAATTTGGGTTCATTTTTGCATATTGTAGACAATATTTAACATTTTTTATGGGGGTACATTATAATTATCTAACTCTTTAGATGTGTAAGTTGTTTGGGTTTATATTGATATTGTGACAATATATTATATAATATTTATTGACATTTACTATATCGTTAAAATGAAGATGTAAATTAAGTTGAGTCCATATGAATATTGTAGACAATAGTTATTGTTTACTTGTTCATATATGATATCTTTGTATGTATAATTAAGAATTGGGTTTATAATTGAAGATTAAAAAATGCATAAAAATGTGACATGTTACAAATGTATCTTGCATTATCACATAGTTATCACAAACGGGTTTATTCATATATAATAGTTTTATATTACTATATGTATTTAGATAGTATTATGTTTATATGTAGTACTCATTTAAAAAGTAAAATATAGTTGAATTATTATTTTATATATTATAATATTTTATATAATATATTTTAGGGTTATAATTTATATTAATTTATAAAGATGTATTAAAGACATATTATATGTCTGTTTACAAATTTAGTTGTTGGAAGTTGTGAAAAGTTTTAAAGCTAAATCTAGACAATATTTGGCAGTTTTTTTTTTTTATCAAATCCAAATAAATAACACGAGTTGACATACTAAAACACGGCTAATCTCTCATTCCAGAGGCTGAAGGATGTTGCAGGAGAGACGTACTATCCATTATTAGAAGATGAGTAAGAAGTCATCTCTTATTCATTAAGTCTCATTTTGTGTTCAGTATTCTGGTGTGTCTGGCAGCAGTCAGAGTCTGTCTGATGCTATAGAAATGTCCCGTGTGTCCCGCAGGCAATCCAGCCTGCCTCAGTCTAACAGCAGTAATGAACTGTCTGCCACCGTCACACTGCCCCTCATTATCCGAGAGAGAGACACCGAGTACCAGCTCACCCGCATTGTCCTCTTCGACAGACTGCTCAAGGTCCTTCACACACACACAATTTCTGAAAATGACCACATAAAAATAGCTGATGAAATCACCTCACGATGGATGTTCACCCACGGAAAAAAATGGCTCATAAAGAGTCAAAATTATGTGCTGAGTTTTGCCTAAAAATGCCAAAAGTTGTTTTTGAGGTTTTAGAATTTAACTTCTTGACATTTTCAAAAAAAACTAATCATTAATATTGATTTATCAGTCCTTTGGAACACTTTTTTGTTGACGTTGAGCAATAATTCATAGTTATATCAGTTTAACAGACTTCATCGGCTCATAAAACGAGTTTTAACAAACTGCCATTACTGTAAATAATTCCATAAATGTGTTTCGCATGAATTTTTAGGCGTACCCCTACAAGAAGTACCAGATCTGGAAGGAGGCGAGGGTTGATATACCTCCTCTTTTGAGGGGTCTGGCCTGGGCTGCTTTATTAGGAGTTGAGGTACACACAAATACTGCATATACGCCAGGGAATATATTGTAATTGTTCAGCAATAGATGTTTTATGACCTTTTTTTATAGGAAACCGTGGGCTGATTTTCTTGAGTCGAATCAAATGTTGATGCGTTTGGCAACTAAAAAGCATGCCTGGCGTTTTCTGGTCATTAATGGACTATTGATGCATGACGTGTGCAATCAATCAAATTTTGACATAAATTCAATGCACTTTTCACTTTATAGCAATACAGTTATTCTGTTTTCATATTAAACGTGCCTTTTAGTGCAACACTCCCACATTCAAATCAGTCAATGTACTCCCGCAGGGGGATATCCAATCAAAATATGACGGCATCGATAAGGACACGCCCATCCCCACTGATAGACAGGTGAGACTCTCTTCCATGTGTTTAATAGACTTCGCACAGCCTGTTGAATTATTCACTTTGTTTGTGAAGTGCCTGTCTTCACCTTTAAGCCTTGTTAAGATTTGACTATCCACTGCTGAATATTTCAAACGATTCCTGATGACGGAGACACGTCGCCCACCTAGCCACTCATCTGAGTTCATTTAAGGCTGTGGATTTTATGCATTAGAAGTTCCGTTATCATTTGTCACGCAGATTGAAGTGGACATCCCTCGCTGTCACCAGTACGACGAGCTGCTGTCGTCACCTCAGGGTCACATCAAGTTCCGGCGGGTGCTCAAGGCTTGGGTGGTGTCTCATCCTGATCTGGTGTACTGGCAAGGTGAAGGAGCCATGCTTGGGTGGGGTCATGTACACGGTTCCGCTTTCTACCACTAGATGGCACCAAAGACTCGCAGTGTTTCTGTTGTACATTCACTGTTTGAGAAAGATGGCAGATGAAATCTTGTGCACTCTTGAGAAACCTGTCAAGAACACATCTGGGTCATATTTCACCCTAAAATAATAAGAGAAAAAGAAAATCAAGCTTAGTTTTAGGAATGTCTAGGTGTTTTTCATTATGCCATTTATTAGCAGTACAATCAAACACATTTTCCACCAAAATTATAATTCTAATGATATGTAATTGCTCTCAGTGGTGATTCTTATTATATCTTCATTACTGTAATACAGTCATTTAAGCTGATTTCAAACAGGAATTTGTAAAAATAAGTCAGGAATTGAATGCAGCAATAAATAAATGAATGTAGGTACCATAATGTACAAATGTTTTACAGTTTAAATAATAACCCATTTTATTTTGCATAAAGAAAATTTGTTGTATTTTCAGAGTGTTATTTTCATGCTAATCAAACTAATTTTCTCCCCAGAATTATTATTCGTTTTTTTATTAACTTCATTCTGAATAACAATTTTCATTACTGTAATACAGTATTTATTTTAATAACTGTCATTACAGACAATACAACAAATATTATCATGATGTATAAATACAATTGAAATTATGTTTATTTCAATCTCTCTTTTTATTTAAATTGTCTTTCTTTTTTTATTAATGTGATGGAAATCCTGTCACAATGCAAAAAAAATCTTAATCCTCTGGGGAATTTATTTTTATTTTTTATTTTTGGGTGAAATATGACACTGGGGGGGGGGGGGGGGCGCATTTTCTTGACAGGACTTATGAGATTGTGTTGATTTGATGTTTTTGCTGTAGGCTTGGATTCGCTTTGTGCACCTTTCCTCTATCTAAATTTCAACAACGAAGGTAATATTTCTGGCCAATTTGTTCTGTCTTTATTTATTTATTTTTTGACATTCTTCCTGATATTAGTGCCTCTAGCTGAACTAACTCAGTCTTGTTATTATTTTTTCCTCTCAGCTCTTGCATATGCATGCATGTCGGCCTTCATACCCAAATATCTGTACAATTTCTTCCTGAAGGACAACTCGCATGTGATACAAGGTAAGGTGACCTTTTCTTTCTCCATAAAGAATAGAACTACAGTATTAGATTGGGAATGTACAAAAAAAAGTAACCACATTTAATCAATTTACAGCATGCCCGATTTGTGTGGCAGTTTGCACGTGCTTGCTTGCATTGCAGCTGTTTCTTAAAAACCTTTTTTACTGTTACACTGCAGTGATTGCAGCCATAAACACTTAGAGGATTTCTGTAGCCTGACATTTGGGCATGTTTGTTGTTGCACTCGCGAGCTCAGCTGTCAGCACTTCAGGAGCAGAATTGCTTTGTTTTGCTCTCAGACTGAGCTTTGAGCAAAGTGTTTGTCCTGCCATGGGTATAACGTGTTAAAAGTGTTTTTGGCGCGAGTACAAATGCCTGAATGCTCTTATTCTTCACTTCTCCAGAATATCTGACCGTCTTCTCGCAGATGATTGCATTCCACGACCCCGAGCTCAGCAACCACCTGAACGAGATTGGATTCATACCTGATGTAAGTAGAGATGCACCGATTGACCGGCCAGTGATCGGAATATTGACTGTTTTTGCTCAATTTTGCTGACGAAAATAGTTCCGATCAAAGACAAAGCAGAACTGTTTTGTGTCTCCGAGCAACACACAGCTGTGTTTCGTTACTGAATGAATCCAAGTTTTTGGACGAATCGAGTGAGTGAATGATTCAGTGGCCCATTCATAAGGACAGTCACTAGCCTCGTTTCTGAATGAATCAGCTGTTTGAATGAATCGGTTGAATGAATGAATAAATAAATAAGAAATTTGCTGCCACCTACTGGTGGTCTAGTCATATTTAAAAGTATCATTGCATTTTTTCAACATTTATTTGTATGTTTAAAAAATATGTAAAACATTAATCTTATAAAATTATTTATGCATTTGAAATTTTGCAGTGTAAATGCATTTATGGCACCTCAGCTTCATCAAACTGTCTGTGTAAATGCATCTAATGCCACTTCAGATGCAGCTTCTGTTTCCTCAGCAATGGAAAGATAAGTGTTTGCTAATTTCATTTGATTGGTAACAACTCTACAGTTTCTTATTATTCTAACTGAATTAATTGAAACAAAGTAAGAATTTGATGTGAAAGATGACACATTTAATAAGGTTAGGGGGAAAAAAATTAACATTTATAAACATAGTGGGAAATGACATCTGTTTTGTTACATTTTAAGTGAACTATTTCTTCCTCTTTCCAGTCACAGAGCACTTTATTTTAAGAGTTGTTTAAGTGAGAGAAAATCTGTAACTTAGTCCAGATTGGGGGAATTGTAATGTTTAATAATTTCTTTTATTATGTAAATAATTTTTGCATTGAAATTTGCATAGATTTTGTTTGTATATGCTGTCAATTATAGTACTTTAGAAAGAAAATCGGGAATCGGCAAAAATCGGTATCGGCAGGTCACACTTTAAAAAAAAATCGGAAATCGGAATTAGCCAAGAAAATTGCAAGCGGTGCTCTCTAGATGTAAGGTAAATATTTCAAAAACACATGCGATCACATCAAAATCAAATCAGAATTGGCTTGATGTTTACTTTGTTACATGCCCCATGAAATCAATATTTTATTTTTGTGGCTTTTAGTCCATTCCTGTTAGCTTTGAGAGCCGTCTGTATGCTAGTTTTCTCCTAAAAGTGTTTCCATTGGCAGAACAAAAAAGTAATGGGACATATGGTGTCTAAATATGTAATGGAGCATGTGTTAATCAAGTATTACCTTTGGTGGTATTCAAGAGCCAAGGAATTCTTCAAATCCACAAGTAATATATGAGCGATAATAACAATGACCCTTGCAATTAGCAACAACCACTGAGTGAGGTATTTTATTAGATAATTAGAATATAATAAAATAATGGCAATATAATTGCTATATTATATTTATATATTTATATCATATATAAATGTCGTGTTAATGTTAGATTATATTTATATATGATATATAATATTATCATATATGATATATAGATAAGATGTAATAAAAAATATAATATATAATGGCTAATTAAATATATTCTACTGTAATTATTGATTATAAAATGTTATAACAGTATTAATGAATTATTATTAAAAGTTACTTAAATGATTACTATTAAATTACTACTATTTAATAATAATACAATTTTATTATATCTGCCGGTCTTAAAAACTTTTACTTTTTTCAACCTTTTACCTTCCACAAATTAGGGCCTTAAATGGTGTTAAATGTGAGCTATTTGCAAAGTTTAGTTAAGTTAAGCGAAGTTATTTTAATATTCTAGTTAAGATTCTGTGTCTGTGTGTGTGTGTGTGTGTGTAAAATTAATTAAAAAGTAATGGAGATTGTTTGAAACTTTCAAACTCAATTTTCAAACTCTGAAGTGCTGCTAATACAATTTACATTTTATGGAAACATTTCACATCTTGTTTCCCTTAATTATTTCTCAAATTATCTTTAATTGCTCTTAAAAAGTCTTAAATTTACCTTGATAAAACTTGCAGAAACCCTGAATTTAATATAATTAAATATTGTTTATAATGATTAATATTTACTTCAGTAATGAGTTATTACATTTGTTGATTTGATTTGTTTAGTAATTTTTTTCTGGTTTCACTTTTGAAATTTGATATTCAGTAAAAGGGTAGTTAGTACACTCAATTCTGAGTTGGTATTCATATTATTGACTCATACTAGAATGTTTAAAAATGAATAAATGTAAATGTAGAAGATAAAATGCTTTAGATTGCATATATAGTGGCTTGTTTTTGACAGCAGATCCTCTCTAGGGTGATTAAGCACACCTATGCATTCAAGTCCTGTCACACGTCCGATCTACTGTGGCTCGTGTCATTGATAGGGTGCTCACACACGCGGCTGACCCTGAGATTTGATCGCTGGCCAAGTTTTCCTCGAGCACGCACACACACCGGAACATTCTGCGATTCACAAATGCTCCCTCTTTATTTTTTCAAAAGCCAAGATGATGTCTCTCTACACTGATGGATAGGTGACCTCCACAGACAAATCCACCCACAGCTCTGCGATTGAGGGTCCAAATAAATGATGAGTTGTGGGAATCAACACGGAATTGGTCTTTGATGCAGGAGGAGAGAACCGGCGTTCAGTTCAGCCCCTGCACAGCTGCTGTTATGGTTCGACCGCATGAATCAAAAGAAGACTCATCATGAGAGGATGTAACCACTGCTGAACTGGAGTCTCTGAGAAGACCATTATATACGCTTAACCCTGCCATGATTCCCAATGCATTTGATCTGGAAGTGTTTGTTTTCTTGTCAGAAAGTCACCTTGCGCTCTTTTAAAGGGGCCGCGTTAGTAGAATTTTATGTTTTTCTCTGAAACACGGTGGACCTTGTTAACATGGGCCAGAACACCCTAGCAACCATCTGGTCATGCCCTAGCAACCACCCAAAACACCCCGTTCACATTTTCCTCAGGAAATCTAGATTCTTTTTGTGCATCACCAGATGCTTTGGCACTGTTTGCTTGATGGCCGTTTGTTCCCACAGTTGTCATTTTAATTTTCACTATAGTTGGGATAATATTTGATCTTGACTTGACTTATCTTGTTATTATCAAACTGTCTTTGAGGCATGAATACATCTTGGCTGATGTTAGTCGAGGATTTGGCTCAGTTCAGTAAAGTCTGCATGAGTGCTATTATATTTGGCAGCACAAGGCCTGAATTTCGCAGGAAAGTGACCTAGTTTTGTGTCCTGCTTCATGTTGGTATTCTGATAATGTTGGATAGGCCAAAACTAACCGTTTTTATTTTGATTTTCTTTCAAAGCATTCATTGAATTGCTTGGACAAAATGGAAAACGTGTAATTTCGGACCTAATTGGGTAATATTTGTTATGATGCAATCGAGGGTGATGTTCTGTTACTTTAGAAGGACATTAATGGCAGTTTGGGGTCAGTAAGATTTTTTAAAATAAATTAATACTCCAGCAAGGATGCGTTAAAAAAAGTAAAATTGACATTTATAATGTTAAAAAAGATTTCAAAAGATTACAAATGCGGTTCTTTTGAACATTTCTATTCAGTAAAAAAATTATAATGGTTTCACAAAAATATTAAGCAGTTTTAAACTGCTTAAAATATTAAACTGTTTTAAACATTGATCATTAATATTTAAACAGTTGATGGATCAGCAAATCAGTATACTAGAATGATTTCTGAAGGATCATGTGACACTTAAGACTGGAGTAACGATGCTGAAAATTCAGCTTTGCATCACAGGAATAAATTGCATTTTAAAATATATTAAAAGGGGGCGGTAGACCCCAACAAACGGTAGATCTTTGTGAACCAGTAGAGATTTTGGACTATCGTCTATATCGTGGTTACACGCTCACGTGACGTTACTGTGCTACGTGGTCATGAAAACTTATCATTTGCACGTGTTTTTAAGCATTGCAGTTTAAAAACAAGTGATTTTTGGGCAACTCTTAAAGTGACAGCAGTCTAATATTCCTGCAGTCTGTCGTTCATGTTAAACACCAAAAGAGAGAAAATCTCTCACTGCTCTTGCCTAAATCACAGTGAAGAATATACAGTGTTTGTGTGGGCCTACATTTTATTACTTAGAACAAATAAATAACAAATGCTACTAATGTTCTACTGTAGTTTTTTCCTATTGCTTGTAATTAGTTTCTTGTCTTCGGTGAGCTTAAGTTTTTATCTTCAAGAGTCTGGCAGTAAGTTTTAGGAGCTCATTTTTAGTCAATCCTGCAAGACAGACTTTTCAGGATAGGAGATGGAATAATATTGAGCTCCTGAAACTTACTGCCAGACTCTTGAAGATAAATTCTTCAAACAGTGGTACCAGGAAGGTGTGCGGGTGGGGGGGGGGGGGTTTGGCTGGTCCTTCAAGAGCACTCAACAACTATGGTCCATGAAGCCTATAAAAAATAGTCTTAATGTATTTCACAATACTTCAGGGTGTTATTCTTATTAAGTGAGGGTCATTGTTTTTTAGGATTTTTTACCTAAGAAAAGTCTATCAGAACCTGACGCCTTGTAATTCTGGAGACTCCAGTAAAGTTGCCGTTCTGGAAAATGGTGGCGCTGGAGACTAAATGTTTCCTAGTGATTTCACACCTAATTCTTCACCTTAATTCTTAATACTTTTGCAGTTAACGTGTCTTTTCTTCTCCACCTGTTTTTTCTGACCTCGCTGTCCCAGTGAGCATTTTGCTGTCCAATGGCCATGTCTTAACTTTTAGTTTTGAATATTTCTCATGGGGATTTAATTATTTTTGACATCTCAGTCTGAGTTAAACCTCTTTTTTGGCTCATTTTATCAGTAAAACAAAACATGCCTAATAATTCTGCACACCTGAATATGAGTTTTTCACTTCCAGCCTTCATAGACAATTATATATCACATAAATGATTAAATACAAAATCAATAGTAGTTATTAAGATTGATGTTGTTGGGAATGGTAAAATGGGACCTGGGACACAAAACCAGTCTCATAAGGGTCAATTTTTCGAAATTAAGATGATACATCATATGAAAGCTGAATAAATAAGCTTTCCATTGATGTATGGTTTGTTATGATAGGACAATATTTGGCCGAGATTCAACTATTTGAAAATCTGGAATCTGAGGGCGCAAAAAAATCAAAATATTGAGAAAATCGCCTTTAAAGTTGTCCAAATTAAGTTCTTAGCAATGCATATTACTAATCCAAAATTAAGTTTTGATATATTTACAGTAGGAAATTTACAAAATATCTTCATGGAACATGATCTTTACTTAATATCCTAATGATTTTGGCATAAAAGAAAAATCGATAATTTTGACTCGTATATGTTTTTTTGGCTATTACTAAAAATATACCCCAGCAACTTAAGGTCACAAATGTGCTTGGAAACAAAAATATCATCAGAATATCAACGTGCCTTATAATTATGCATGCGGTGTATATCGTGATATATATATCGTTACCGTGAAATAAAATTACTCATATCTTGATATAAGGTTTTGGTCATACACCTACCAAATTGTGATAATATTTCACAATATTACAGTATTAAAATTTTTTTGATCAAATAAATGCAGCCTTGGTGAGCATAAGAGACTTTCAAAAACATAAAAAAATCATACTGACTCCCAACCTTTTGAACGTTAGTGTATATTGTTTCTGACACCATCTATATTGGGTGTCAGGATGTCATTGGACCTCGTCCCATCACGCACGGCTCCTCGTTGCCTCTAATTTTAACTCCTCCGCAGCCGTGCTGTCATGTTTAGCAGCGGTCAGTCTGTCTCAGTCGGAGATGGAGCTCTTCCCAGCAGGGAGCTGATTTGGCTAGACCGAAGCCTGTCTCACGCTCGTCCTCTCATTTCTCCCTAAACCCCTCTGAGGCCGAGCCACCAATCAACTGCTGAAATGGATTATACATCCTACCCAACCGCAACCGAGCAGAACCATGGGAAGAGAGGCAGTGTTGGAACAGGTGCTGGAGGGAGACGGCAGAGAGACGCGGGGATGTTGGCTGTTCATTACACTCCCACACACGTCCTCTCGTTTCTCAGAGGGCTGTGAAGCAAAGGCATGAATTACAAGTACAGGTTTCCTCTGATGAATTTAACATTCGCTGAGGTGTTTTATTGGGAATTATAAAAGGGCCCGTGCTGTTTATTCATATTAGCCACATTGTTGCTCATGTAAAAATGGCTTTTGTGCAAGAATGAATGTTCTTTCTTTCTGTTTCTTTCAGCTGTATGCGATCCCGTGGTTCCTTACAATGTTCACACGTAAGTATCAGCGACTCATTGGCAAGATTGGGCGTTTGCTAATTTCATAATTATTTTCTGGATGGATTATACCTAATGCACTAAAGAATAATAACAAATAGGACCTTATTATGAAGTGCTACTGTCCCTTTTTCTCCTGAAGTTGACTGGCCTTTTGTTCAGCCTTGTGGAATAAAACATCTTCAAATTAAGGCTGCAAAAACACTGTTAAGATGATCCAGTTGGTAAAATTATAGAAGGACATATAACCTTGGCAGTAATTATAGTGATTTGCACTGTATTCATTTATGGCACTTAGTTTGGGATGTTGAATTGTTCTGATTACACCTTTGATGATGATAAATGCGTCAGATTTGTTCTTTTTGCATTTCCAAAACACTAGCACTGATTGACTAATTGTGCATAGTTTAATCATACATTCTGTAATGTGTTGAGATATGGTACAACACAGAATAATAATAATAAAAATAAAATAAAAAATAATTAGGGATGCACCCATAGGATTTTTTTGGCTGATACGATACCGATTTTAACAAACAACTATTGGCCGATACCGATATTGGTCAATTGCATAAAGCAGGGCTTGGTTCACTCCGAGCAGAATCGGTATTTGAACGTTTCTGTTCCTGCCTCCCTCTGTGAAACCGGTTTGAGTAGAAAACATACTGGTTAATAACTTTATTTTTTTTTACTTTTTCTTTGCCAATAATAATAATAATAATACCAACAAAAACAGTATTAATAATAACAAGAAAAAAAAATCATGAAGAGAGTTTGAATGACTCTATCTTATCATGCCAATACAGCATCATCTTTTCTAGATTTACCAAAGACCAAATGTATTAAATAAAAGAAACTCAATAAAATGCAATAAAAATAATTTTTTTCAAAATATTTAAAAATGTTTCAGCATGGATAAAAAAAAAACGCTACTCCTATAAGCGTTCATTTTGAGAGCAAAAAAACCTGCCTAAATTAGTAGACTGTACATTGCATTTTATTATTACATTCAGAAGAATGTAGGTTAAAATAAGGATAATAAAGCAAATTCCAAAAACACTTAGCTATTTTAGTTCCTTCTCTCAACAAAAAATCTTAAAGTTGGATTAGGCTAAATATAAGTATCAAGCAAAAAAACTGTAATTAAAAATGAAAATGAAGCCTACCTCTATCATTCGGCACGAATCCACGTTTCTATATTCGCGTTGTATTTGAATGCTAAACTATTATTTATTATGTGAACTATAGGCTTTGTTCTTCACTCGCATTATCGATGTAAAACATCATGCTTCACATATAGGCTATATCAGCAGTGAGGCGCTGGTCACACTGAACGGCACAGACTGTACTATGGACTATTTAAATTGAGCAGTGTAACTTTTGATGTTTCTTTAACTGTATTTTATTTTAATAATGAACAGACTGCCAATGTCAATTAGCAAAAAAATTGGTGTCGTGTGAGAACCGAACGATCACTGCAGTGTGTTCGAATGTTACTCCGTAATTATGGTCATACCAACCTGGTTTGTCTACAAATAGAAGCAAAACATCATTCAAAACTATAAAGCTTTTGTAAAATAAAGAAAACTGCTTTCTGCCGTCTCGTTTTTTTTCCGTGAACTTCGGAGCGCGTTACAATTATCCGAAACTCAGCACAATTTTTTTATTTTGTTTTGTTAATCTGTTAATGATTTAAGTGAATCATGAGTGTATTAGGCCTATATATTCCTTTTTATGTAGCTTATATAGTTTTTTTCTGTTTTCTCCGTTCACAGAAACGCTGCAGGTGCTTGATGTGACCTTGTGTGAATCCGTGTTCTACATGGTTTCAAACAAAAAGCTGCATATTACTGCCATTAATTGTAACTTAATATGGGCCTAATGCTGGCAGTTCAGACATATCCTCGGATAACTCTTAACGCAGTGCATTGCCCATTGCGACTTACCTATGAGTTCCCAGTGAGAGCGGGCAATTCACGGTTGATGCGTCAGCATCAAGTTTGCATATGGCCGTACTCTGCGCTGAAAAAGGATTTTATTTTGTTTGGCAAGTATTTAACTTATTTTCTGCACAGAGAAAACTCGCAGTCTCCATGCCGTGAATTAAAAACCTTCGGTATCGGCCCCTTCATGCCATTTTCGATATGCAGAGGCTTTAAAATAATAACAAATGCGATTAATATCGGCGGACGATACATCGGTGCATCTCCTACTACTAATGATACAAAAAACAGTAGTAATGTGTATAATTATTATTTTATTACCTTAGAAAAATTGGTTATTAATAATAATGTACAATATTTTATTATTGTTGTTGTTGTTATAGCAGAAATAATATTAATAATGTAAAACTATACTTTAATAAAAAAATATAGAGTTTCAAGATGCTATGCTATGCTTCGATGGTCACGCAACAATAAATAAGTTACTTATTATTTATTATCACTTTTTAAAATAATAACATTATATAAATGTATTTTTTATAAACGTGGATAGTTCCAGTTCTAGAATCTGAAATCAGAAATTACACAATATAGCAACAGCTATGATACAGAAGGCCTGTTGACCATATTAATGTGCAGCTGTTAGAGTGCAAAGACTGCAAAATACACTCGTAATAAGTCATTTCTTGTCCCATTTCCTCTGCAGATGTGTTCCCCCTGCACAAGATCTTCCACCTATGGGACACTCTGCTTTTGGGAAACTCCTCTTTCCCCTTCTGCATCGGTGTAGCTATTCTACAGCAGCTGAGGGACCGCCTGCTGGCCAACGGCTTCAACGAGTGCATACTGCTCTTCTCAGACCTGCCTGGTAAGAGTCACCAGTGCACATGCACACAGAAAACTTTTTTTTTCATTTACATACTTACATACAGCTAGTCCACAGTTTACTAAACGGTGGCACCCTATTTAAGTTATTCTGACTGTGTCGGATTGACTGCTTTGATGCATTGCAATAGGTAGGGCATTGTTTTGATGCTTACATCCAAAAAAAATCCTTTGTTTTTATTTATTTGTTTCACATATAAATATACTTTTTTCCCTTGCCCCCCTGACCAGAGTCAAAGTCGCCCATGGGCTAATGTTTTTTTAAAAAAGTTATTTAATATTAAATATATATTTATGGAAAATTAAAATGTTATCATTTGTTCACCAGGTGTGCACCTGTTATTCCAAAAAATTTATCTTAGCAATTTGAGTTATTTGCTGAAAAACTTAAACTTAAAACGACGTAAACGGAAAGTTAAAACTAAAAGTGTTAAAAATTGTTTTCGGGAGTTAAAAAATAAAATGTAAATGTTAGATTTAATTTTTTTTTGTTAAAGTTGAAGTACTAGAATTACTAAAACTGAAATAAATAAAAAAATATAGAAGCTAAATAGAAATATTACCAAAAGAGAAAAAAACGATCATGTGGCTACTTTCAAATTACGGATTCATCCACAAAATTTGAGAGCAATATAAATGACTACCGTTATGAAGAGCAGGTGCATTGTGGGTAATAAATAAAAATATTATTGAAAAATAAAAAATTATTATCATTTGCTCACCCTCATGTTATTCCAAAATAATGAGTTCTTTATTAAATTAATTACTCATTTTTACGTTATTTGTTGAAAACTAAAAGTTTTTGTTTTTTTGGGAATTAAAATAAAATAAAATGTAAATGTTTAAAAAATGAAAATGATTATTCTTTTCCAACTAACTTAAATAAGTTGAAATACTAGAATTTCTAAAACTGAAATAAAAATATAAATAAAAGCTAAATAGAATATTAGTTACAACAAACATAATAAAATTTAAAAGCACTTACAAAACCGATCACGTCGATTACTATTGAAATGACTGGATTTTGTCCACAAAAATTCACAGAGCAATGATAAATGTGACTAGAATTATGTAGAGCAGGTGCATTGTGGGTAAATACATTGTATACTATAGAAATGCTAAGTAAATTGCTACAAGTATTTTGATTAATTTAATAAATATATTAATGAAAAAATATTATTTGCTCACCCTCATGTTATTCCAAAATAATTAATTCTTTATTAAATTAATTCTAAATTTTTACGTTATTTGTTGGAAAACTTGAAACTAAAAGTTAAAACTTTTTTTTTTTCTTTTACAAAAAGGAGTTCTATTTACTTTCACATTCTCCATTAAAATACCTTCAAACTGATATATTGCTTGTTGGAATCGGACAAAAAAATGACTGAGCTACAGCTGTTTGAAGGCGATTGAGTCGGCAGAGTTGATTTTGAGAAAATGTTTGATTAAAATCTATACTAAGACCTACGGTAATGCATGGATCTAATATAACGTTACATATCAGATTTTTCCCCAAACATTAACTAAACATTGATGTTAACAGATTATGTTTGTGTGAATCTCGCCAAGACATTTCGCAATGATGTACTTTATAGGAAAGGCTCGTCTTATGCATGCGCTTTGCAAATGTCAGTCAGCCGATTGTTTTGTTTTCATCAGCATGGGTTTAAAATCATGTTTCACTGGTTTAGACTCATGTCATCAAGAATTTGATATGAATATTCACAAAGCTGGAATGCTGCGCTTTGCAACAATAGACCTACATCTTGTGGTGAGAAGCAGCAGCAGTTGTCCAGTAGTGAGCAGAGAAAAAGGTACTCCTCTCAGAAAACGTACAAATAGAGATCATTTAAGATGTTTAATTACTATTTGGAGCATTGGGATTGTTAGAAGAGGGCTTAATTAACTCATTTTTGTGAAAACCTCAAGTTCGACTAAAACTGACATTTTTCACTTCTTTTGTTCATAGCTTAAAATTAGACCGTGCGCATTCTGACTCAATTTGACAGCACGGGTCACAAATGTAAATATTTAAGAAATTAAAAACGAACGTGATGTTTCTTTTCCAACAAACTTAAATAAGCTGAAATACTAGAATTTGAGATAAAAATATAAATAGAAGCTAAATAGAAATGTTACAAAAAAAAGCCTTGTAATTTTTTTATGAGCACATGTCAAAACAGATCACGTGGATTCCTGATAAAATTACTGAAAATTTTACTGAGCAATGATAAATGTGGCCACACCTTAAATATATGCTAGAATTATGCAGAGCAGGTGCACTGTGGGTAAATCCTCTGTATACTAGGGGTGCTCCGATTAATCGGCTACCGATCACTTTCGGCCGATAATCACGTTGGGATGATTGATCAGCGGTCTCTAAAAAGGCCGATCTCAAAATACCGATCTCAAGCTGATGACGCTGCCGTGAGAGGTTTGGCACGACATGCAGCGGCACCATCTCAGTCTCTGTTCGGCGCGGCGTGAAATAATTATAATGCTATATTTCTTCATAAATACTTATAAAGTAATTGACAACCTGGTGAGAACCTAACTCACAAAACCGCGTGAGTAAATTAACGGCACTCTCTCTTCTCTCTCAAAATACGCAATGGCTTCAAATCACACAAATTTCCCGTAGTTATAAGCAAGCTGCACAGTGACACAGGAATGTCAAGTGCACAATCGAGGAGTGTCACTCGTCATAAAGTTTACTAAATTGCATTACTTTTTAATTATGTGTGTTAACCACGCAGCGCTCAAGCGCTCTCATGGCGACCGTGTGCTCATGCACACTCGCAGTGCACATACAGTACATAACGCCAGGTTCACATTACTTTAATTGCGGCGTACGCTCCATGTGTGCATTATAAGTTTTTTTTTTCCCGCGCTTTCATTCGTAACTGTGGGATTTTAAAGGCATTTTTTACTTTTTGAACCACGGTTGCGGTCCAGTGTTTTTTCTCTTTGTTGTTTTGTGTGTTTTTTTTTTTTTTGTTTTTTTTGTATTCCTACTGTTATTCGTGTACTCTGTAAGATTGGATACATACCATTAAACGATAGGTTTAGCACAAACCCCTGATTATTTTAGGCGCGCAAAAATGTGTGACCCATTTGCAGCATCTTGTGTTTTTTGCTCCCATATCTTATTCAATGTCGTTTGAGGCTTTTTTAAATGTACCATAATATCCCTACCCTTAACCATACCCGCCCATACCTACCCGGACCCTAAACTTACCATAAAAACAATGCAAGATATTTTCGGTTTTAGCACAATTTGATAGGAGAGTAGTTTTGGTCAGTACACGGCAGCGCCGTCTACAGCAGTTGCAGAGATCATTTCAACAACGAGTCATTGACGCTGCAAGCGCTGTATAAATGTGAATTGTTTTCCGAAATAGGAACATGGATTGACAGAAAAATTTGTAGCCAAATTACTTACCAATTAATAATGCAATTATTTTTAAAGTCTACGGCGTTCACAGTCAACCATCGGGCTTTTTGTGACTAGGTTTGTAAAGAGAAAGAGCACTTTTTAGAATAATATAAACAATGCAATAATAATGCTGTGGCACTCGGGGAGGTTAGGGAAACAAAGTTCTTTATTGAACCGAAGGATTGCTTGTATAAAGATTAAATAAAAAAGGGAATAGGCAGTAGAGCTGACTATTTCTATCAATGGCAAGTTTGTGTAACGTAAGAAAAGTAGTTTAAATGTTTTGCCACTTGCTGAGCAACTTAATATATAAATCTAGAAGAAAATGCAAAAGTAAAAAGCATTGAATAAAGTGTTGCTTATATTTATTGTGCTTAAACATGTCTGTGAAAGATTGTATTACTGTACTATGTAAAAAAAAAAAAAAAAGAATTGCAATGCTGAAAAAGCATTTTCAGTAACGTTTGGATTTGAAATCATAATAATGGATAAATGTTGTGTTTGTGTTAAACAGCCACGGATCAGTAGCGGACTCCTGTGTGAAAGCTGCTGCTTCTCTCACAGGGGAAATCAGGCTGAATAAATGTCTAAAAAGTCCTGATTGAAGTAATTCACTTACAGTGGGGAAAAAAAGTATTAGGTCAGCCACCAATTGTGCAAGTTCTCCCACTTAAAACGATGAGAGGGCCTTTAATTTTCATCATAGGTATACCTCAACGATGAGAGACAAAATGAGAAAAAAAATCCAGAAATCACATTGTAGGATTTTTAAAGAATTAATTGGTAAATTCCTCTGTAAATTAAGTATTTGGTCACCTACAAACAAGCTAGATTTCTGGCTCTCACAGACCTGTATCTTCTTCTTTAAGAGGCTCCTCTGTCTTCCACTGGTTACCTGTATTAATGGCATTTGTTTGAACTCGTTGTCAGTATAAAAAGACACCTGTCCACAACCTCAAACAGTCACACTCCAAATACACCATGGCCAAGACCAAGAGCTGTCAAAGGACACCAGAAACAAAATTGTAGAACTGCACCAGGCTGGGAAGACTGAATCTACAATAGGTAAGCAGCTTGGTCTGAAGAAATCAACTGTGGGAGCAATTAAAATGGAAGTCATACAAGACCACTGATAATCTCCCTAAATCTGGGGCTCCACGCAAGATCTCAACCCATGGGGTCAAAATGATCACAAGAAATGAGCAAAAATCCCAGAACCACACAGGGAGAACTAGTGAATGACCTGCAGAGAGCTGGGACTAAAGTAACAAAGGCTACCATCAGTAAAACACTGCGCCGCCAGGTACTCAAATCCTGCAGTGACAGACGTGTCCCCCTGCTTAAGCCAGTACATGTCCAGGCCCGTCTGAAGTTTGCTAGAGAGCATTTTGGATGATCCAGAAGAGGATTGGGTGAATGTCATATGGTCAGATGAAACCACAATATAACTTTTTGGTAAAAACTCAAATTGTCGTGTTTGGAGGAGAAAGAATGATGAGTTGCATACAAAGAACACCATACCTACTGTGAAGAATGGGGGTGGAAACATCATGCTTTGGGGCTGTTTTCTGCAAAGGGACCAGGACCACTGATCCGTGTAAACGAAAGAATGAATGGGGCAATGTATCGTGAGATCTTGAGTGAAAACCTCCTTCCATCAGCAAAGGCATTGAAGATGAAACATGGCTGGGTCCTTCAGCATGACAATGATCCCAAACACACCGCCCGGGCAAGAAGGAGTGGCTTCGTAAGAAGCATTTCAAGGTACTGGAGTGGCCTAGCCAGTCTCCAGATCTAAACCCCATAGAAAATCTTTGGAGGGAGTGAAAATCCGTGTTGCCCAGCGACAGCCCCAAATCATTACTGCTCCAGAGGAGATCTGCATGGAGGAATGGGCCAAAACACCAGCAACAGTGTGTGAAAACCTTGTGAAGACTTACAGAAAACGTTGACCTCTGTCATTGCCAACAAAGGGTATATAACAAAGTATTGAGATGAAATTTTGTTATTGACCAAATACTTATTTTCCACCATAATTTGCAAATAAATTCTTTAAAAACCCTACAATGTGATTTTCTGTATTTTTTTTCTCATTTTGTCTCTCATATTTGAGGTATACCTATGATGAAAATTACAGGCCTCTCTCATCTTTTTAAGTGGGAGAACTTGCACAATTGGTGGCTGACTAAATACTTTTTTCCCCCACTGTATATAGTTATAAATGATAAAAAGAAGGCTTTAAAAAGATCGGTATTGGTGATCGGTATCGGCAGATACTGTGATCAGTAATCAGCCTAAAAAATCCTGATTGGAGCACCCCTACTGTATACTACAGAAACACTGCATAGTGCTCGAAACGGAATTACAGAGTTGAGTGTGCTGCCGTCGCTTGGAACCGACCTTGACAACTGCGATGATGCAACTGTATGGGTAGGCGCACCTTGCCTCCCTTCTGTCAAACAATGTGCTTTATTCCCCGTAAGCTTCCTGACGCCGGTGCTCAGTTGGGACTTGTTTGCGATGAGCTCAGGATAAGTTATGCTGCTTATGCTGTTCTTTCCGTGTGGTATGCTGGGAGAGGCAGCAGGCACCGACGTGGCCTGACGAGTGGTGTTTTGGTCAGGATAGCTCCGTGTGTTTCCTCTGGCATCTGCTTGCCACTATTCCCCGAGGTTGCTGTCAACACGGAGCTGCGCGGCGTGGCTGAAGTGATGGACGATGATTGAGTCTAATGTGAGGGAATTAGCTGGGAGCATTCAGCGCTGCAGGAACGCTGATGGTGTGTACACTCAGCCACAATGCAGGGATTACTTCCCAAAGTAATGTGGAAAATATCACGTTACCGTGGCAGTTGAAAGCAGGACAATTTCTGAAACTTGTCGCTGTATCTTTCAGGCTAAAACACTGGTGTAAACAAAGATTAGGGTTTAAAAAAATGTTTTTGTTTTTTTTTTTAGTGTGTGTGTGTGTGGCGCGGCGCTGTGTACGGTGTGGTGGTGTGTGGTGGTGTGTGGCCGAAAGGTAAAAAAAAAAAGGCGGAGGCAGAATGTAAAGTCTTGGTCTTTATTTAATTGGCAATAGATATGCATGCTGGTCATACTTTCTGTTTTTCCACCATCAGAGAATGCTAGGTCCACTGTGTCTGTATCTTGGAGATTAGATACAACTAAAGAGACAACACCATATATACAGGGGTAGGACACCAAAAATAACATACAAATAATAAATAAAATAAAAATAATAAAATAAAACTTAAAAATTCGAAAATAAAGATACAGAACATATAAGTTGATAAAGGGGTAGAAACAAAAAGATAATAAATGAAATGATAAATAACAAATTAATAAATAAATTAGAAAAAACATACACGATCTATATAACATGTAAGGACACAAAAAAATAAAATAAATAAAAATTACTAATTAGAAAATTAAGGATACGAAACCATATATAAAGGGTAGACACACAAAAAAATACACAAATGTGATTGTGTTCACTTAAAGTAGTGGCAGAGATATGTTGTGTTTCAAGTTTTGGTCAGCTATTCCATTACAGGGTGCAATATGTGATATTTCTAATTACATGCTTTGCACACAAAATATGAATAGTAGATTGACTTGTTACAATAATGTGCAAATGAGATGAAGACTCATCTTGGTAACTAAAAGTAAAATTATTCAAATATAAAAAATTGATTTCAGGAATTTCAATAAAGCTGAAATAAAAAAATAAATAAAATAAACAAACAAACAAACAAATAAAATGTTGAATCAAAGTTGAAATAAATGTTGAAGTACTAAAATTACTTTAACTGAAATAAAAATCTAAATAGAAGCTAAACAGAAATATTACAAAAAAGTAAAAATGCAACAAAAGCACATATGACTTGAAGATATGAGTATGAATAAATACTATAATAGTATATGATACTAAAATAACAGTCATATCAGTGATGTACAAAGAAATTTTATTCTACATCAATTTTTTTTTCTAAAATACACATTTTATTCTGCTCACTGTGGCCAACATGTCGAGATCACATGAGCAGCTTATTTTTGCATTCATCCAAGTTAATGAACTGAAACACCTGAGGATCTGCTTGTTAGGCGATGGTGGTCGCAAAGAGGCTAATGCTGTTATATTAGTGGTTTGAGAAGATGAATATGAAACATAAACACTTATTGCACCTTTAAAGCTGAAACGTGCAGCACTAGTGGCACCAAACAGAAATGCAGAATGACTTGTAACAGGCAATCCCATTCAAATTAATTTTTTTTGCCATTTCCAAAATTAGGATTGTCACAAAGACGAGAATGATTTCGCAGGATGCCTGATTCTGTGGTGTCTGTCAGGCGGTAGGGATGACTCCAAAAAAAATGGCAAAAGAAAAGCAAATTTCTAAAGAAATCAACTTTAACATCAGCAAAACCATTGCACCAGCAATCACAGAGAAATCTGTTATAGACGTGGCAGCGATGTTCAACAGAAGCCCGTGAGACACGCCATTACTCCGTCCTGTCAGGAGACAAATATCCAGCTGGAAGCAAAGCACAAATCACATTTTGACAAAAAGTGGATCTGACTACAAGTGGCTAATAAGCATCTGTCACTGACAAGTCTGGAAATAGCTTCAGAGGTTTTACAGGACGGTCTTCTATCAGAAATTGCTGAAAATTTGACAGAAGGAGAGAATGCGAGGGATGCACTATGAGGTTTGATCAGTTCCTCAAGCCAGATTAACTAGTAGCGCTGTTTTCGAGTCGTCCAACTGTGTCAAAACCTGTTTCTCAGTGTTATATCATGTACATCTACTGGCCTGTAGGAGTTTCTGGAGTCTTACCCTCAGCGGCATGTAGCTGACTGGATTATTAGGAATAAGCTGCCTGGGTATGGTTTTTTTTTTTTTTTCCAGAGTCATACACTATAAATGGACTAAATCAGCTCTGACATCCATCATCCATCGTAAATCAGTGCTGTTGGATATTTTCTTCTTTGAAAAAGAATGCTGTACATACTGTTTGATCTCGTATTTTGTAATATTTGTTTTATTTTTGTTGTGATGACATTTTATTACCTCTTCAGGCTAACACTGTCTCGTTCTTTTAAAACATGCAGAGGATTTTGATTCTGTCTGTTCTTTCTGTAGACAAATAAGGATATACAAAAATATGAGAAGGGAAAATTGTTTACAAATCTAATTTAAAACTCATTTATAAAAACATTTAAAAATGTTTGAACAGTACTACAAAAGTTGTATTTTATGAATGTATGAAAATGTCAAGTGAGGTAATAATACAATTTATTTTAAGTACATAAATATTTTCGCTAATAATAATAATAATAATAATACTGACATTGACAAAAAATCATGAAGGGTCTACAAGGGTTCACTTTCTAATATAATTTCCTGTTATTGTTTTTTTTTTTAGTTTTCAATTATTAATATTTTAAAATAAAACTGCCACTGTTTTTGAAGAGATAATAATAAAATATTATACCAGTCTTCTTGCAGGGAGAAAAAGTTCCATTAATTGAAGTACTTGTAAAACTTTATTACTACCTCCAGAGTTTTACACCACCTTGTTATATTCTTTACTTAAAAAAAATATCAAAATGAATTTTAAATCAGAATCATCGTACAAGAGGTGTTTTCCAACCATTTCAGTCTGTATTAATTGCATTTTTAATGTAACTTCATAGATGAAAAAGTTATCATCATTGATCCGTGTGTTATGCTTTCTATGCTGTTAAATACCTTGGTTTTACCATGATTTTTTTAGGCATGCTACCATGGTAATAGCAGTGTTTTGGGACATATCCTGGCATTACCTTTGTTTTTTTCTGGGATGTAATGTGTTAGTGTTAGTCTTTTGGAGTATTAATATTAAAATCACAAAATACCATGGCATGTTAAAGTACTAATCTATTATGACTGTGCCATGGTACTGCCACAGAACTTTTGCAAGGCTCAGCTAGTTGTCTAGGTGGGATTTTGTGCTTCAGAGGAAGACTTTGTGAGAATTATTTACAAACATGTCACATTATTTCTCTCGGGGAAGTCTGTAAAAGTTGCCTGGGGTTTTTTGGGCATATGCAAAGCATCAGTATTCACAAAACAGGGAATTTGTTTCAAAGAGAAACTTTTGTCAGCTTACTGACTAGTAACATTATGCTGCGAAAACCCACGAACACACAGGCTCTCCGAGAATTAAACGCCTTTGAAAGTTTCGCTTTTGAAGCCGAGGATGGGGCTTTTTTCGTAGGTTGGATGGAGGTCTCGAGGGATTGGCGTCTCTTCTCTTTTTTTGTCTGTAATTGTGACAGCGGTGTAATTAACACGGCGTGGGGCGGTAGTTCCTGACGAGCGCGGATGAACATGCAGACACTTATGTTTGAGAAGGTCACGGCTGTCGTTTCTTCCACCACATGCTTTTGAGTTGTCTAATGCATGCCTCAAATGCCTCGATTTACCTCGCATGCAACTGCGCCTGCCTCCGCTGTTACTGGATCTCCCTGGCAGGCGTCCATGATGTGGGCCGTTATCTCACATCTTGAGATTGTTTCGCTTCGTTTGTCTCCAAATCGCTCATTTTAAATGGCTATTTCCTCATCACAGAGGAGCGAGTGGCATTAAACATTTAAAAGCCATTGGAAGGAGACTGGTGTTTCCAAACGGGGTGCAGGTCGATACTTCTGAGATTTAGGGATTACATGTTTCTGTTCTTTTTTAGCTGGCAAGCCACATGAAAAGTCTGAGGAGTTGAGGGAGAAAACTCCTTTTATAGGTAAAATATGTTTCCTTGCTGCTTACCAGCTTCTTCTCGGTTTGCTGCAGTCTTTCAGACTTAAACACACACACACACATTTCACTGTATTAGTGAAGAGTTTTTATATGCAGAATGTTTTAACTCTTAACTCTCAAATCTGTATATACTGTATATTAGATTTAAAGCACAACTTGATTGTTTGGTCCAAAAATGTGGTCCTTCAAAACCTGCACACAAATAGTAATCAGAAGCACTTGTTCCTCCATTGAGCGGTTTAATTTTTCCGGAGATCCAGCCAACATTGCACAAACATATATGAATCACTGACTGTAATTGTTTAGTTAATTTTTACTAAAGAGCATGTGAGTAGTGCTAGAACATGCAGTTCTCCATGACCACAATGCTACAGTTGTGAATGTTTGCCATTGCATTGCTATATGGTTGCTTTGGAGTTCTAGGTGGTCTCAATTCACTTCAATCCAGTTAATGTTTTTTATATAGAGCTTTTCACAATACACATCGTTGCAAAACAGCTTAGCAGAAAATGAATGTTTCTAAAGGAACACATTTGAATTCGAAAATGTTAGGATGAAAATATCATGAAAGTATTCCATATGCACTACATTCTAAATCTTAAGGAGCTGTGCAAGAGCTTTTTGTGTCGAGCAGACTGACATTTAAGATTAAGATTACTTTGAAGAGCTTCATTGTTGAATCATTGATTCATTGAGTGAGGTAAACCCAAGTACTGAATCAGTCTGCTTCGAATGAATCAATCAGACCAGTTTTGTCATCTGATTCTTTGAATAGATCCAAACTGAAAGAATGATTAGTTCACAAATCATATTGCTACTTCTGATGTGGAATGTGCTTACAATAAGTGGTTATGTAAAAATAATGTATTTTGTTTGTATTTTATTATGTTAGTTTCTCAACATCCTTCTGAGGGTATTTACCTTTTTATATTTATGCAAAGAAATGCATGCTGCGTTGAAGCTGTACATTTGTATTAATTTGTGTAAATTTTTCTAAGAGTCCAACCCATGATCTTGGCATCATGCTGTACTGTTTGAGCTTCAGGAAATTAAATAAAAATAAATATAATTAGTTTTTTTTTGTAATGTATGAGAAGTAGTGCTGTCAAATGATTAATCACGATTAATCACATCCAAAATTAAAAGTTTTTGTTACACAAATATGTGTGTGTGTTTGTGTGTATTGTGTGTGTGTGTGTGTATAGATATATATATATATAATATATATATATACACACACACACATGCCACATATATATTTAAGAAAAAAAAAATATTTTTGTAAATTTTTTATGAAATATGTGGTATATATATATAAATTATTATAAATATGTACTTGTAATACAGAAAACTATATATAGATATATATAGATATATATGTAGCAAAGTGTGTATATATATATATATATATATATATATTAGATATATATCTCCATAATAAAATTCTACACAGTACACACGTTATTATGTAACAAAAACTTTTATTAATAGTTGACAGCACTAATGGAAAGTATTAATGTTAAAGGTTTACTGATAATACTATATATATATATATATTATATATATATATATATATATATATAATATTTATATTATATATATATATATATATATATATCTATATATATAAACAGTGGTACGGAAAGTCTTCAGACCCCCTTAAATTTTTCACTTATTGTTATATTGCAGCCATTTGCTAAAATCATTTAAGTTAAATTTTTTTTCCTCATTAATGTACACACCGCACCCCATATTGCCAGAAAAACACAGAATTATTGACATTTTTGTAGATTTATTAAAAAAGAAAAACTGAAAATATCACATGCCTAATGATTCAGACCCTTTGCTGTGACACTCATATATTTAACTCAGGTGCTGTCCATTTCTTCTGATCATCCTTGAGATGGTTCTACACCTTCATTTGAGTCCAGCTGTGTTTGATTATACTGATTGGACTTGATTAGGAAAGCCACACACCTGTCTAAATAAGACCTTACAGCTCACAGTGCATATCAGAGAAAATGAGAATCATGAGGTCAAAGGAACTGCATGAAGAGCTCAGAGACAGAATTGTGGCAAAGGCACAGATCTGGCCAAGGTTACAAAAAAAATTTCTGCTGCCCTTAAGGTTCCCAAGAGCACAGTGGCCACCATTCCTTAAATGGAAGACGTTTGGGAAGAACAGAACCCTTCCTAGAGCTGGCCGTCTGGCCAAACTGAGCTATCGGGGGAGAAGAGCCTTGGTGAGAGAGGCAAAAAAGTATTTAGTCAGCCACCAATTGTGCAAGTTCTCCCACTTAAAAAGATGAGAGAGGCCTGTAATTTTAATCATAGGTATACCTAAACTATGAGAGAAAAAATGAGAAAAAAAATCCAGAAAATCACATTGTAGGATTTTAAAGAATTAATTGGAAAATTCCTCGGTAAAATAAGTATTTGGTCACCTACAAAACAAGCAAGATTTCTGGCTCTCACAGACCTGTACCTTCTTCTTTAAGAGGCTCCTCTGTCCTCACTCGTTACATCTAGATGGCATCTGTTTGAACTCGTTATCAGTATAAAAGCACAACCTCAAACAGTCACACTCCAAAACTCCACCATGGCCAAGACCAAAGAGCTGTCAAGGACACCAGAAACAAAATTGTAGACCTGCACCAGGCTGGGAAGAATGAATCTGCAATAGGTAAGCAGCTTGGTATGAAGAAATCAACTGTGGGAGCAATTATTAGAAAATGAAGACATACAAGACCACTGATAATCTCCTCGATCTGGGGCTCCACGCAAGATATCACCCCATGGGGCCAAAATGATCACAAGAACTGTGAGCAAAAATCCCAGAACCACAAGGGGGGACCTAGTGAATGACCTGCAGAGAGCTGGGACCAAAGTAACAAGGCTACCATCAGTAACACACTGCGAACAGGGACTCAAATCCTGCAGTGCCAGACGTGTCACCCTGCTTAAGCCAGTACATGTACAGGCCCATCTGAAGTTTGCTAGAGAGAATTTGGATGATCCAGAAGAGGATTGGGAGAATGTCATATGTTCAGATGAAACCAAAATAGAACTTTTAGGTAAAAACTCAACTTGTCGTGTTTGAAGGAGAAAGAATACTGAGTTGCATCCAAAGAACACCATAACTACTGAGAAGCATGGGGGTGGAAACATCATGCATTGGGGCTGTTTTTCTGCAAAGGGACCAGGACGCCTGATCTGTGTAAACGAAAAGAATGACATAGGGCCATGTATAGTGAGATTGAGTGAAAACTCATTCAATCGAAAGGGCATGAGAGGAAACTGTGGTGAGTCTTTCAGCTGACAATGATCCCACAACACACCGCTTTCCGGGCAACGGAAGAGAGTGGTTAGTAAGAAGCATTCAAGGTACTGGAGTGTCTAGCCAGTCTCCAGATCTCAACACCTAGAAAATCTGACAGGGAGTTGAAATCCGTGTTGGGCCCAGCGACCAGCCCAAAACAGTACTGTCTAGAGGAAATCTGCATGGAGGACAAAAGGCCAAAATACCAGCAAACAGTGTGTGAAAACCTTGTGAAGACTTACAGAAAACGTTTGACCTCGTCATTGCCAACAAAGGGTATATAACAAAGTATTGAGATAAAATTTTGTTATTGACCAAAAACATATTTTCCACCATAATTTGCAAATAAATTCTTTAAAAATCCGACAATGTGATTTTCTGGATTTTTTTTCTTCTGATTTTTTTTCTCTCATAGTTGAGGTATACCTTTGTTGAAAATTACAGGCCTCTCTCATTTTTAAAGTGGGAGAACTTGCACAATTGGTGGCTGACTAAATACTTTTTTTCCCCACTGTACTATATACAGTGTTGGGTAAGTTAATATAAAAAAGTAATTAATTACTAGTTACTAATTACATCTTCAACAGTGTAATTAGATTACTGTACAAATTACTCTCTCCAAAAAGTATTTAATTACTTATTACGAATTACTTTCTAAATCCTATATCAAAGTTAATGAATGATACAAGGATGGACATGAAACAATTCTTTTCATTCTTTCAAATAAATAATAGATAACTACATAAATTATTCTGGTCGCACTTTAGATTAGAGTCCAATTCTCACTATTAACTAACTATTTACTATTAACTAACTATACTTTTGCCTTAATATACTCCTAAATACTGCTTATTAATACTTAATAAAGTAGTTGTTGACGATTAAGTTTAATAATTGCGTAGGAATTGGGTAGGATTAAAGATTTAGAATAAGGTCTTGCAGAATAAAACATTAATATGTGCTTTTTAAGTCATAATAAACAGCCATCATCCCAGTAATATTCATGCTAATAACCAACTAGTTAATAGTGAGAATTGGAGACTAAAGTGTTACCAATATTCTTATTAACTCACCAAAGTATTTAAAGTGAGAAGGGTACATAAAAAGCATGCATTTTTAGGTTAGACTTTAAATTTTGATGTTAAATCCACTATTGTATTGTATTGTATTGTATAGAAAGGTTCTACAGGAAAGTCACGAGGGTGAATAAATGATGACAGATTTTTTTTAGTCTATTCAAATCCCTGATCCCAAGTATAAGCAATACTGTTGTAATAAAGGTACCTGCCATGGAGAAGCAGCTCAGTTTTAATTATATTGCTTCCCCAGAATCTCATTTTACACTGTACTCTTTAAAGTGCATTATTCATTTATGCCCAAAGCATTCAATAAGACATTTTTCTATTGAGACTTTAAGCACCGTCATCACATTCCTCTGACCTAACGTGTTTGTTTGACCCACTTGTTGCTACATGACTGTGTTTACTTTACACACTGTTAGCACTAAATATAGAGTTGGTGTATCAGTGCCTTGTAATTCCTGCCTCCTGTACACAAATGCCTCAACTTGTTAATAACATGTTACCATTTTTTTTTTTTTATTCTCTCACGCAGGTTACTAATTAAACCGTAGAGACTGAGTTTGTATATGCCACTGAGTGTTTTGTTTCGGCCACAACTGCAGATCCCTTTCGGTTGCACAAAAGCAAGTTATATTTCATTGGAGAAAAGTCGTGGAGGTGAATTTTCCTCCTCAGTCTTTTTTCATTCCCTCATACAGAGGTTTTAGCTAACTGCTATCACCTTTATCAGGGGCATTTTTTCTTCCCTTCTCTTCCCTTCTCTTTTGGAAACTGGGCTGGAAAACGATGGCAGTGATGAAATGTATTCATGAGCCGATAGGTGTTAAATGGCCCAGGTTCACTCTCTTTGCACTTCGTCATTATTTTGTAGACTCTGAATAGACATGCTAACATTACTCCATTCTGGCAAGAGAAGCCAGAAGCTCTGGGTGATGTTTGGTGTAAGCGCTCCGACCGGTGTACATTTTTAAAGGTCCTTACTGGTGTTGCTATCTATAAAGGAGTGTGGCTGATAGGTAGGATATGATAGATAATGATAGCAACAACAAAAAAAATCTTTCTAATAATCTAATCTAATATTTCTGCATAAATATGACCTTCAGATAAAAGATCCGCACTCGCTGTTCTAATTTTTATTTTACAACAGCGCAATGGACAATCAAACGTTTCGGCAACAAGCTTTCTTCAGTGAATCATACAATAACATTTCCCACAAGATTTTTGTATAAAAAAAAAAAGCATAAATATGACTCAAACATCATCAGATTTTCACACAAGTCTACATACACAAGTAGACAAAGAGAACCCAATCAAATACTTTCTTTGTCATTTATTTATTCAGGAAAATGATCCAATATTGCATATCTGTGAGTGGCAAAAGTATGTGAATCTCTAGGATCAGCAGTTAATTTGAAGGTAAAATTAGAGTCCATCTGTTCAGAGGTGTTTTCATTCAGTGGAATGACTATCAGGTGTCAGTGCCTGCCCTGTTTTATTTAGAGAACTATCAAAGTTCACACTGGATCATTTTCCTGAATAAATAAATGACAAAGAAAATATTTTTAGCCTCATTTGTTTGATTGGGTTCTCTTTGTCTACTTTCAGGATGAATTGGGTCATATTTAAGCAGAAATATAGAAAATTCTAAAGGGTTCACAAACTTTCCAGCAGCACTACTTATATCAAATAAATGAAATATCACATTTATTTTGTCTATTTTGAAATAAATATTGTATAGTTTTCTTTCCCTCTACCATTCAAATTGTTTTGTTTTTCAACAAGGATGCATTAAATTGATCAAAAGGGACCGTTAAGATATCTATATAAAAAAAAACAGGTTACAAAAGATTTCTATTTAAAAAAAAAATGTTTTTACTGTTATATTACTTTTTTAATTTTCTATTCATCAAAGAATCCCTGAAAACACTCCACCAACGTTTCCGACAAAAATATTAAGCAGCACAACCGGTTTCAGCATGATATGACAAGAAATTTAACTTGAAAACCAAATATTAGCATGATTTCTAAAGGCTCATTGTGATACGTGAGACTGTATAATGAATGCTGAAATAAATTACAGGAATAAATTACATTTGAATATATATTTAAATAGAAAATGATCATCTTAAATAATAATAATATTTTTTGTGTATTTTAATTAAATAATTACAGCCTTGCTAAACATAAGAGGCTTCTATCTTACTGACCCCAATCTTTTGAACATTAGTGTATATAGTTTTTAACATTTTTAAACTGAACATAATTGACCATGCAACAGACTTGGCTATGGATCAATGCAGATACTGTATAATTTCATAATATAAATTCTGGCTGCTTGTTCATTCTGATAAAAGTCTTTAACCACAAGATTCAGTTATTCCGAAAATTTACCGTGATAACCATTGTTTACAAAATATCATAGCTACTACAGTTATTATGATTACAAGCAGAATAATAATGTCTATTCCATACCCATATAGGGCTGATTTCACTCCTTCAACCGTATCGGATGACTTCAGGAGAATTTAGTAGTCTGTCATTTAGTTCTTATCCCACTTTCCCACTGAATCCAGATGACTCCTTCATGCATGTATATTTCATGCCATCTGAAAGTCTGAACAACGTCTGCAGCTAATACTGTGACGAAAGCTGTGTTTATAAAAATGGGATGTGGAATGCATAGCCAAACCTGTCTTTCGATTACATGATATTTGTCTTGGCTACACTGGGAATACTTGAATGCCTGAAGGTGGTGGCGTTTCATGCAAGATTCATGCAATGTGACTGAGTGTCTTTACTCATTCCTTCCATGCCACTGTGTAGGGTTGGGATTCGAGAGCGGTGTGGATTGAATGTGGGTCGCACATGTGGGGTGTCAAGGACCCCTGGTGCATGCGCTGTTTGGTTCGATTGGGAGGATGTTATATTAGAGTTATGGCAGAGGTGACGAGGCTCTGTAATTATGATGTGCGCGTGTCTCGGTCTTCCAGATCCATCTGTCGTTCTTCATCTCTGCCTGTAGATTTGGGGCAGTGGAAGGCGGGTCGGGGAGGTGATGGTTGGAGGAGAGGTGGATCGTCTGTCACAGTCTCTAATGCACTGACTGATTGGTGCCTCATCTCTCATGCTGTTTGCATTCATTCTCCTCCTCCTCTCTCTGTTCCAAAACCTTCCTTGCCATCTTAACCGGAAAAAAGCCTCATAGGTGACTGATTTGAAACACATCACATAGACAGAATCTCTGTGTGCCATAAAAATAGCAATTCTCACACAAAGCGTACTCAACTTACAATTGCATGAAAGTTCTAGATGTAAAAATCACATTCATTTTCTGAGATTTTATTTTTTTTGTATGCAAATTTTAAGTCAGACTTAACATGAACACTGAGGTGTTACATGGTAGATGTAGCATTTATGTACCATATGTAATGTTAAAAAAAACTATTTCAAATAAATTATGTTTTTAATTTTCAACTTTATCTTCATCAAATAATACTGAAATAATGTATCATGGTTTCCACAAAAATATTAAGTAGCACAGTTGTTTTGACCTTTGATAATAATAAGAATTTTTTTAAACAGAATCAGCATTTTAGAATGAGTTATGAAAGATCATGTTACATATTTTATTATAAAAAAAATTATATATGGTACAATAGAAAACTATTTTTAATTGAAAGCTATTGTGTATATTATATAATATATATATTATACAGTGTGTGTGTATATATATAGATAATATATCTATAATATATATATATTATAATATATATATCTATATATATATATATATATATTTTTAAAAAACTTGCAACATAAATTTTTGGTTTTATTTTCACTCTGCTTGTCACAACGTAGTGCATCATGGGACTGTATATGAATGAGCTTTCACATTTTCTATAATAGCATTAAATGCTTTCTAAATGCTTTCTGCTTTCTGTTTTTTTAAAAAGCAGAGCTTCTCTTTCTCTCTCTTGCCTGTATTACTTCAGAGGACAGTAATCACAGCCTCTCGGTGAAAGTCCAGTGTTTATAATCCAGTATTCAGATCATATCCTCTTAAATAAAATGAAGCTGTCACACTCATGCTAAACCACTTCATTAGGGATACTTTTTTATCCGCTAACAGGATAGAAAGTGAGTGAGATAGCGAGGAAAGGATTCCTGATTTGTTTATATCCATGTGAATCCCTGTTACTTTAATCTCCGGTTTAAGGCGCATGGCTCAAGAGAGCTGGCTTTGCATTTGAAGGAAGCAGCTGAATCTCGTCTTCTTCTCTTCATCTGCTGCTGGGAGAGTGTGACTGAAGTGTTGATGTCTTCGCTGAGTTTGTTTGTGACTGAATGAAGCATTGGCAGGGAGTCTTTGGATCAGCTGGAGGGCAACTCTCTGGAGAAGCTTTCCAAGGTCATCCAAGGTTAATTAGACGGAAGTTAGACAGTCTGTGATTCTCCTGCGGCTTTGCCAAATGAGCATAAAGTTGCTGTTCTTAGCGCTCTTAAGATATTTAAATTTCCCGTAACTGCAAGTGCTAGATTCAATAGCTTAAGACTTGCTTGTCATAATGAAACAGCCTTCACTGTCTTAAAGCACAATTTGTGCTTTACATCACTACAGATGCATTTTGTTGCCACAAAAATATCAAGCAGCACAAATGTTTTTAACACTGATAATAGTAAATGTTTCTTGAGCATCAAATCAGCATATTAGAATGATTTCTGAAGGATCATGTGACACTGAAGCCTGGAGTAATGAAAAATTCTGCATTGCATTGCAAGAATAAATTACAATTTAAAATGTATTCGAAGAGGAAACAGTTATTTTAAATTGTAATAATATTTTACAATATTACTGTTTTTACTGCATTTTTAGTCAAGTAAGAGCATAAGAGACTTCTTTCAAAAAAACATTTTTAAAATTTAATCCCAAACTTTTGACTGGTTGTTTATGTAGTGACATTTCTCTCTTTGCTGTTTTGCATTCAGAGATCGACATTGAACGCTGTGTCCGGGAATCCATCAACCTCTTCTGTTGGACTCCTAAAAGTGCCACTTATCGCCAGCATGCCCAGCCAAACAAACCTGCCAGTGACAGCAACAGCTTTGGGAAAACACTTTCCTATTACTCTTCAGAATATCAAGACCAGACCAAAACGGACCTGGTGAGTGTCCCAAATCGACCTTTGACCTCTGAGTACCTCGGCTCCATAATCATCGATCTCAAAAAGAAGTTGGCTTGCAGCATTATGATGTGACATATTATGCCCCTTTTTACAATCTGTAATATAAGTCTCTGGTGTCCCCAGAATGTGTCTGTGAAATTTCAGCTCAAAATACTCCACATATCATTTAATATACCATGATGACCCGAATATAAGACAATGTTTTTTTCTGGAAATACAATCTGAAAAAACGTGGTCGTCTTATATTCAGGGTCTAGACTGTAGTAGACTGTCAATAATACACCCACAACAATAGGTGGTGCCAAATACGCATAAAACCAGTGTGCTGTGAAATATGTAATGTGATGCGTGTTGTAAAGATCGAGAGTAAAAACAAAAGAGAAAGAAAACCTTACAGCTGCATGAGTCGTGACTGTCACGTTAGCCTGATGGGACCAAACTCCCTTTGTGATTTTTAAAACGTAAGACAGTACCCAGATTTGAAGACTACAGTATGATTTAACTTCTACTGTTAATACGATTTTGGTAGGCTACTATTAGATGGCTAGCCTAAATGTCCTAATTCAGATGGAAATAGTTTTTTTTTAATGGTATATCAAAAAATGTATATTTTTTAAATGTGATTGTTGATACATTTTTACCAGTTTTTACCATACTTTCAAAAAAAAAATTAAAATAGGAAAAATATGAATATTGAAGACAAAATGTGTTTTACTGAGAAAAAACAAGATTTGGTTTTTAAAAAGCCTTTTTCCAAAAGGTACATCTGGAAAAAGGGGGGTCGTCTTATAATCAGGGTCTTCTTATATTCGGGCCAATACGGTAATAATTTTGAAAATGCTATTTTTGAGTGAATCAGAAACTTTTTCGTGCCTTTCCTTTTAAATGCAAATGAGCTGCTGCTCCCCGCCCCCTTTTCAAGAATTACATTGCCATTTCTGCTGGCACCTGCTAAAAAACATCTGTTTTGTTTCTGAATATCATGTTTATCGCACTGAAGTCATGCGTTTTAAACCATATGAGTTTAACTTCTGATATAGGTTTTTCTGAGCGCACACATCCAAAGCACATGGACAGAAAACGGCTGTCACAGCATGTGAGTAGACTAAACTAAGTTCTCATTCACACACAAGTTTACGTTAAAAACAACACACTTGAGTTACAAAAAACTGTTGTTTATGTCTGTGAAGGTAAACAGCTGGGAAATAAATTGCATGTTTATTTTAGATCTGTGTGGCAGCAGCAATATACATTAAAGGGGTCCTATTATGCTCTTTTACAAAGTCTTGATTTTGTTTTGGGGGTGTTCTAGAACATGCTCTCATGCTTGGTGTTTCAAAAAAACGCATTATTTTTCACATAAATTACATTACATTTAACACCTTTCTCCCCAGCCTGGCACAAACATCTCGATTAGTTCCGGCTTTGATGAAGGTTCCGCCTTCCGAAAAACAAAATGTGTTGTGATTGGTTAGCTGTGCCAGTGCGTTGTGATTGGCGATCAGCTTAGACGGTGTTTCAGTACTGCACCGCCCCTTCCTCCGCCTTTTGGCGAATCTGGCAGGCACTGTACTCACTCGTGATGTGGAAGCTGTCCTCAATAAAATGCACAGCACACAATAACAAATTGGGGTTATAATGCTCAGAAACACAGTTAAAAGGTAAATTGCAACCACTGTTTCCTATCATCATCCGCTTTCGGAAGCCCAAACAAGACGTTTGGGCACGGAGGTGAAAAAACAGCGTTTCATGGCGGCAGTCGCGCACACGTCGTGCCACGTACTTTAAAATTCATCCTTTTTTTTCTATGAGTTTAAGGCCACCGCGGCGCCGTCGGCGACTGTCCGCTAAGTGCCCCAGCTACGTCGTGTTTTGTACTTGGTAGAATTGTCTAGACCACGTTTTCGCATTCCAGTCCGCGCAGTACCCCCGGCTCTTTCATGTTTTGTCTCTTTGTTAACACAAACAGCGGATTCAGATCATCTTGTTAGAAGTGACTCCGTGCATGACTGTTCCTTTGACATGGTCCCTACAACATTGCCATTGCTCCCTACCCCTGACAGGGGAAATCCGTGAAGTTCTTCACTATCGATAATATTCATTTACAGATTGCCACCGCTGCCTGCATCGTCTTCACACCCCAAAAAAAACGAAACTTACTAGATACAGCTTAAAGTGGGACATAATATAACCTCTGGGAAATAAATACAATTATATTCACATCTCGCACACTTACAAAATCCCTTTGTATGGAACAATACGCTCCGCTTCAAACTGGAGCAGGGAGATATCCAGTATGTCCACTTCGCAGGGCATTTACGTCAAATTAACAAATGTAGAAGCATAGAGAAACATACAAAATGTGCAGAGCGGGGTACGCGAGGACTGGAATTGAGAACCGCTGTTCTAGACATGCCAGAAATGTGAGGCTACAGCACAGCAGCTTTTCTTCTTGGTTTTTTCTGATGCACTAACTCTGCAGCAGCTTTTCTTCTTCGTCGTCTCGTCTGATGCATTCACTCAACCAAGTGTTCTAACCACAACCTCACCCCTCCCAACCCCCCAACCATTCGAATCTCCATAGGCGGGAATTATTTGTAATGATATTCAAATGAGCCGCTTTGTGATATCACAAAGCCCGGAAACCAAAAGCTGTAGTCCAAACGAGCCGTTTGCTGTAGTTCTTGAAATGGATTTTTAAAAAACTAAATATTTACTTTGGAGTGGACTTTGAGATTTGTGACTTTCTAGATCTTTTTAATGCCCAAACATAACACTACACACTGACTAAAATTAAAAAAGTGAAAAAGCATAATAGGACCCCTTTAAATAATTCAAATAATCCACTGCTCTCTTGTCTCCTCTGAGGCTGGGACTCTAAATAGTGTTCTGTGCTCGTCTGTGCAGCCAAAGACAGAACAGTTAGCATGTTTTGCTCAAACTTTTGCCATGGCATTAGAACTGTACGCCGTTGTCGCTTGCAAAATCAAATGATGGCGCTGTGGGTGTAAATTTACAGATTATGGGGCAGTAATATTATAATGAGATCCCTTTGCCACGTCATCAAGGGAGCGAAATCTGACGCGCTCGTTTTCTCAGACGCTTGCAGAAAAAGGCTTACCAAAACATAGTTACTGGATTAATCTTTTTCACATTTCCTTGGTTGGTAGATGCACCGGGGACCTGATTATAGCACTTAAAACCTTCATGATATTTCACCTTTAATGTGACCGAACCTTATAGTGGAGAAGAACCAACAAATAACTTCCCATGTAACAGCTAAGGAGAAATGCTTCTTCTCTCTTATATTACTGTCATGAGAGTAGTTGCTATTGAAGATATAACGGTAAAAACCCTAAACAACAGAGTGACCTTTATTACAGTAATCGCCTTCGGCATCTTGCTGAGTTCCTTTTGCCCTTTCGGACTTTTAAAGATGGCCATGTGCCGAGAGCTGAAGTCAGAGAGTATGAAGGATGGAGCCAATTACCCACTGCTAATCAAATGATCCATGAAGGTTTGCGGTCAGAAGAGTGGTGAATTTAGCCACTGATGATTCAGCCGCCCACTCTTCATTTCCTAATGAGATGCTTTAGCTCGCTAGTAAACATTCATGTGCCAAGGGAAAATGGAAGACCTTAAAAAGTCGAAATATGGGAGGTTTTATTTCAAATGTGTAGGCCTGTACACAATGAATCTAAATAACATGAAACTATGGAATATTTGCAAACTAGTGCATCAAGATATTATGAGCTAAATTTTTATTGTTGTCTGAATAAGTGTGAATCAAACTAGGTTCTGAATTTAAGCCGATAATTCATATAATTCATTCCAAATGAAAATGCCATCATTTATTTCATGTCATTCCAAACCTGTATGACTTTTTCTTTCATGGAACACAATTTTTATTTTTTGGAAAATTTCCATAAAGTGGAAGTTTGTGGGGTCCAGTGTTGTTTTGGACCCCACTGACTTTCATTAATTGGACAAAAACAGTGGAATCAAGTTTAGAAATGCATACATTTCACCAATAAATCACATCTTCCAGGAGTTGTTGAACAGGTAGCAAAGTTGGAGTTCAGCAGGAATTTCAGCTACATTTGTTCTGGCTGTCTGGAGTTTCTTCACACAGAAAAAAAGGGGTTGAAAATTGTACCTTTTGGGGTACAACAGCTTGTCACTGAAGCAGTACCCTTAAAAGCACATATTTGCACCTTTTTTACCCCTAATAGGTACATATGAGTACCTTAAGGGTACGTATTACTACTCTAAGGTAAAAAAGTACAAATATGTGCTTTTAAGGGTACTGCTCCAGTGACAAGCTCTTGTACCCCAAAAGGTACCATTTTGGCCTCTTTTTTCTGTGTTTTCTGCTGAACCGCACATGTAGGCTACAGGCATCAGTTGACCTCAATTGGCTCGAATGCCGCCATTAATTTGTCAAAGTATGTCCTAATGCATGTGAGAGTTCAGCCTTTACCCATAAATATTCCATCCTCTGCTCTCATCCAACCTTTCCAGTGACCTAACCTTCTGATTGTGCTCGTTACTCTTCATGTCATATTATGAAAATCTCCTGGTTGACATATACTAAAGACCAAAGGTAATACGAAGACTTTTCATATTTTTATCATAAGCTATACTTTAAACACGATGTGGCTACTGCAGGTCGTGATTGAGAAATTTCTCTCTCTCCCTCTCTCTCTCTCTCCTCTGCTCTCTCTAAAATGTGTGGGGGTGTTGTATATATAGTATAACTCAAACATATAATAAGAGCAGTTTACTAATTAACCTTAATATACAATATATTAATAAGTTTTTATTTATAAATAATATTTAATTTCCGCAAGTTTACACGTTTATAATACAAAAAAACTTTATTTTTTCACAACATATATAAAATAGATTTATGAATATTAATATTAACCTTAATATACTAATATATTAACAATATAAGTTTTTAATTTGTAATGGGCTATTAATATCATTTAATTATTATTTTTTTATAAGTTTAGCTTCCCAAAATTCTACTTTGTTTTCTTTTTGCCTATTTCAACACAATGGAAAAATATTACAGTGAAGTTAAACATTGGGCTTTCACATACATTAAATTTAAATTGGTGCTTCTGCACAACCCGGATAATAATGATCAGATTACCACCACTTCATAAATATAATAATCCAGCCAGATAATTAAAACTGTTTGCTTACTTCAGAAGTATTACCATATTTATTTATTTTTTAAAGGGTGTCTTGTAATCATTAAATAACTGATATTAACACTTCTGGAGAAGCTTGTGAGTCTTTATTTAGAAAATGCATTTCTTAGCACTGATATGACTGGTTATGTATCATGATGTGAGATGTATTTCAGATCACACTGAGAGCATCTATCTAACCTTTTACCTCTTTGCGTTTGGCTCTCTGTTTGAGATTCATCAGTGATGGGCCCAAGGCAGTGCTGAGCTTCACAAACACTCATCTGTTGACCTAATCTCTTTCTATTCTCTGACTGAACACAGCATGATGTCTGGAAATGCACTGCTTCAGCGATATCTAGCTTCATGCCGTATCTGTGAAAGGCTGAGAAACGCTTGTGGTCTCACATGCCTACGCACTCACATATACATTTACATTTAATCATCTTGGCGAATGCATTCTTGCATAAGCAATTAACCACAAAGTGTAGACGGTACATAACTTGTTAGAAATTGTCTTCAAGTGTGCTGTGGCTTAAAGGAATAGTTCACCCAAAATGAAAATTTGCTGGAAATGTACACACCGTCAGGCCATCCAAGATGTAGATGAGTTTGTTTCTTCATCGTAACAGATTTGGAGAAATGTAGCATTACATCACTCAACAAGCAGATCCTCTGGCATTGGAATGGGGTATTGTGCGCAGTCACGAAGGGGTCCGAGTTTCAAACAACTAGTCTTATAAAACACCACAATATCCAGTCGGCCTCAATTACATCTTGTAGCAAATAGGCTGCATGTTTACAAGAAACTAAGCTCTCTCATCAAGACGTATTTTAACTTGCGAATGGAGGGGGGCTCTGGCTAAAATACAAGTCCTCTATTCATAGTATTCCTTTCTCATCTGAATCAGGAGAGTAATATGTGCCAATCAAGCGCTGTTTTTAAGTTAAAACAGTTCTAAACAAATATGTTGGTGAATTTTGATGTAAGAGGAAAATAGAGGATGGACTTTTTAACTGGAGGAAGCATTATTATTGATTATGGATATGTATTTTTGGCCGGCAGAAGCAACGGTTCAGAGTTAAAATGCCTTAATGATGGATTTGCTTCATACAAACCCTCAGCTTTTCAGAGGATCCATTGGTGAGAAAGGGATGTAATGGTACATTTCTCCAAATCTGTTCTGATGAAGAAACAAACTCATCTACATCTTGGATGACCTGAGGGTGATGTACGTTAGTACAATTTTATGTTATTTTTAAGGAAATGTTCATTTTTGGGTGGACTGTTCCTTTAATGGTTTAAAGGGGTCATGACATAGCCTAGATTTTTTTAGTATTGACGTCACCTTGCAGCTCAGATCCAAAACAAGCTGTTTTTGGAGCTTGATTAAATAAATGCTTTGTTTATAATAAGGAGGGCGTTTTAAGCTATGAAACTTACACAAATACCTATTATATGCCAAAAGTTCAAGGCAAATTTGATTTCATGACCCCTTTAAGATTTGCACTGGTAAACAAAAGGTTAACACACAGTAGCTTAGAAACAAGCATGTCTGTACAGAATCTGTTAGTATTCTCATTCATCTCAATGGCAGTTATGCATTTAAATCAGGTGACAATCAGGTGTTATAGTTATAGTTTTAGACCCATTCTCCTGTGTCATATAAGACTATTTGAGTTCTTATTTCTTTTCTATTTGGTCTACTATTTATTCATCCTTTGTCATGTATTTTTCTCTGTGCAGAATCACTTGTTTTTTTCTCTAGCTGTGCTCCGGGTGGTAAATGGTGCGGTTAGGCCTGCTGTTGATTGTCATCTCCTGGTCATTAGAGCATGATGTGTCTGCTGAACAAGCTTTCTGCTCTCTCTCTTTTTGTCGGCCATCTGACAGGCGCCATCACTAAAGCCTGACTCCAACAAGTCGGAACTTGCAGCCAAACCTTCTGTCAGCAGCCGTGTGTGTGTGTGACAGAGATGATGATACCAGTGACTTCAGCTGATTCAGAGAAACATCATGTGTACACGGCTGAATGCGTTTTTGAGCAACAGTAGTTAGTAGTTGTAGATGGTCATGCTTTGAAATTACTGTCATGATGAACAGTAATAACTACAACGTGCCTTTTATTGCGATGGTTACTGACTGCAATAAAGTATAACAAAATGGTCATACCTGATATGGATGCATAACACACTGAAATGTGTTATGTAAAATAGCAACAGATTTCTGTGATTGAATTCACGTTTCCCATTTGGTGCAAGATGAAAATTCCAATTCAGTAATACAATTTAGTTTTGCCATTTTCTGCACTAGTCTTAACATTTCATTTAAAACAAATGTCTCTATAATTTGCAAAATTAGAATCTATTATCTGAACTGGATTGATATGTTGATGAAAGGGTAGAGAAATGATCATTTCTGCAGTGCATTTCAGCCACTGTCAATAGTTTTGAAATTTCGTTTTCTTGCGTTTTTCCATTCATCAGTTATTTCATCATAACAGGTCTTTGCAATTCAGAAGTACTGAGATTTTATATACAATTTTTTACAAAGTCTCAGAAAGGCTGCATTTATTTGATCAAATATACAGCTAAAACAGTAATATTGGTGAACTATTATTACGAAGCATTAAAAATAATTTTTTGTTGAATAATATTGTATAAATGAAATTATTCTGTGAATTTTGCAGGCATCTTTACTTCAGTCTTCAGTGTACACATGGTCCTTCTGAAATGCATTCTAATATGCTGTCATGTCTGGGCTGAGTCAAAAGTTCAAACGAAGGCAAACAAAAACAATAAAGAAAAAAAAAAGTATATTCCAGGGATTGGAAGATTTTACCCAAATTAAAAATTTTTCAAAATTTTTTTATTGATTTGCAGTCGGTGCATGCCCATAAAAGTTGAAGAGGGTCATTATGATGCTCGCTAAAAAGAAGCATTATTTTGTGTATTTGGTGTAGATGCAATGTGTTTATGCGCTGTTAAAAAAACACATTATTGTACCACATTGTATGGCAGCATTATTGTTTCAGCTCTATGCCCCGCTTTCTGAAACGCGTCGATTTTGAAAAAGCTCATCAGTCTGAAAATTGAGGTGTGCTGTGATTGGCCAGCTATGCAGTGTGTTGTGATTGGCTGAATACCTTAAGCGTGAGACGGAAATGTTACGCTGCGCCCCTTACATACCTTGTTTCCATCATACATCTTATGGGTTTCCATGTGGTCCGGCGCATCGACAGACAAAACGCAATAAAACCCTTATTACGAAACGAGGCATTTGTTTTCATCAGTGGGGACATAATTACCTCTATTAGTAATAGACTATATACTGTGTTTTATGCTTTGGGCGTGCGATATATGGGCAAGCGTAAACATAAAACCATGTCTGATTTTTGTGATCGGAGAAACGACAAACAAGAAGCGTTACTCTACACTGCTCAAAACTCGCGTTGAATCATCAGTGGCAAATTATTTAAATATAAATAACGTACTTACAGGCTGTGAGTCAGAATTGCCAGACTGTCCTTGCAAAGTTGGATCTGCCCCACTTTATAGAAACATTATGTCCTCATTTTGGAAGGCCAAACAAAGTAGTTGTCGCTTTCACAACGAAACACACAGCTGGCTGATTTGAGCTGCGCGCCGGCGGGATTCGACAAAGGAGGTCTTGCAGTGTCACCACATGTGACGACATCCCCGGGCTGGACTCGCGCTTCAGGCCTAACTCCTTTGAAAGCCGATCCGGCAATTCCAACTGCGTCAAAGTTGATGTTTTTCCTCAGTGCAGACCAGGCATCGGATCACTCTAGGCATGACGAGAGTCTGATATCGTCCCATTTGGGAAGGGGTCCAAAGCAATTAGTTTCGCTTTCGCAACGAGAAACAGCGTCTTCACAACATGGCGGCAGTGGCAACAATACTACAAGCGAGAATAAAAGTTACGCCTTCTTTGTTTGCGTGAACATTTGGGCGGTGTTATGCTAATATTTCCACATAGTGATGTAGACATGTGAGGGCGTGTTAGAACGAGCTTAGTTTTAGGTAGGTGTGGCTGACTCTTAACTTATAAAGAATATCTCTTTGGATATGAAACTTTAGTCTTTGCAACTTTACAGATCTTCTCTATGGAGGCAAGAGACAACTTCAAGAAGGAAAATTTGAAATCGGCATCATTAAATGCCTCGCTTGACAATATCCATGCATCTATTTCAAAGATATCTGGTCGCGATCAGCTACAGTTGGCATTTGTATCGCGGATGGCATAATTTCTAACAAGTCTGGCTTACTACAGTCACTTTGATGGTGCAATTCTTGCTGAAGTCAACAAGTATTATTTAAAAAAAAAAAATTTATATCTTACTGGCCCCAAGCTTTTTAACAGTAGTGTGCTTGCATATTATCAGCTACTCTTGATACTTTGTGCACCAAATATTTAATGTCGCATTGGCTCTGCATCATAAGATCCATGTAGATTTACAAGAGATTCCTGATGCTGTTTGAGTTCTCTGCAGACTCATTTCTGAGCTTAAGTTCTTCCACTCCTTCAGACAATTGTTCATTAAAGTCTCAGACATTAAACACAGAATAACATCAGTCCATTTTGTGAAGAATCCACCTCCATTACTTGGGCTTTACTAGATGCTTTTAAAGGCTATTTAAGGACTTGTTAAGTGAATAAGCTAGTTTACTCAATAACTCAATAACAAGGTTCTCAATAACACGCCACTCTAACACAAAGAGCCAAAGAACTGTGGGTAATCCTCTTAAAAACATTTCTTTTGGGCTGTGTACACGGCCTTTGTGTCAGCCTGTTAATGATCGATGTTCGGAACGACAAAGTGCAAATGACTTCTGGGTGAACTGAGGTCATTGTCACAACCAAAAACTTTGAAGCAAGTGGACCTGTACTTCAGTCTCAAATACTCTTGTACTGGACCCTTTTCAATCAGTTTTGCTGTTCATTTTGTTGTGTGCATTGGTATATTGTTGGCCTTTTAAGTTACATGGCATGTGGTATTAATTCTGTCCATTAGTTTCTGGTTGTTTCACTGTCATTTTGTTTCATGTGTTGGATAGGAACCTGACAACTGTAACAAAGTATATAATCTTCCAGCTCTGCAGAAATAAGTAACAAAAACAACAACAAAAGAAAAAAATGCAATATATTTGCAACAAGCCACCAAAACGTCCACTGTGATGTTATATATTAGATGTTTATTCTACAGAAACAAAAATGCATTTTAATAGTTAAAAATAAACCATTATGTTTTTTGGGGAAAAACCATTGTCATCTTGTTCACTAGTTTTATGGCACTATTTTTTGTGAATCTAGTTTGGAATAATATTTTTCTATGAAAAGTTTTATGCAAATATTTTTTAATTGAATTAAAAATGTTTTAATATTCTAATATTGATAGAAAAAAGAATACCTGCTAATTTATACCATATATTCTATATAAATTTAAATGTAAATAAGAAATAATATTTTTAATATATCTTTTTTTTTATGCTCGTGACAAAGAAAGCTGAATTATTTTTTATCCATTAGTACATGGAAATTAGGGACTGCTTTATATTTAGAAGGAATAGATATCATATAAATTAATCTCAGTTTGTGGGTACTTGACAACCAAACATTTTGAAAATACTTGAGAATATTGGAGCATGATCTACAATATCAACCCAAAGAAAATTGGCACCGTTCCATCATGGAAATGTAATTATTTTGCCTCCTACAAAGCATGTTTTCTTTTTTTTTTTTTAAAAGTATATTCAGCTTTTACAGGAGCGGGAAGTGTGAGCCGACCAGTGTCTCATTCCTTCAGTCTTAGATCGTTTATTATTCTGATGTCCAGAACTTTCTTTGAGGAATCGTGAGTGCGGCAGCCTAAACATATCACCTATTCCAGCGCAGCCAGATGTTGGATGGTTAAATGCCTCTCATGCACCACAGGGCATCGTCACATGACTGAATTGATGCCACATCTCCATTTCTCATCATTTTTGATAGAAGATAGCATATATCTTTTGACAGCTCCTGTCATGTAGATGTTAAGCCTTTCAAACACAAGCTTGTTTTCAGATTTGCACTGGTAATCCTTTTCAGACCGTAAATACCCACTGGAATGTTTGCATGGATTTGGTTATTTCTCCATTTTTAAAGCTAGCTCCTTTCAGCTTTGAGACAAAACATTTACCGCTTCGACCGATCAGACCAGCTCAGTGGCTTTCGAATCTCTTGCCGTTCTCTGAAACCACAGAGCATCCAAACAGGCAAGTTTATGGCCTATTGAAATGTCACCACTGATAATAAAAGGTCAAGAATCTTGCCTGCATTTAGAGCGTCTGAAGCCAGGGCACAAGGGCCTCCTTTAGGCAATGATGAGAATGCCACGGGCCCTGCGGATCTAATGCACTTTAATACCAGAATCCATTGGACATCAGCCGCCCTCCATTCCTCAAACTTACCTCCATTGCTAAGGTGACCTCATAGGTAATTGGCTGCACTCTGTGGGAGGCTGGTACTCCGTGACTGATTTCATGGGCTACTGAACATTGACATTTACGAGATATCCCCCCACTGCCCTTTCCTGTGCTGTTGCCCTTTGTTTCAGAGTCCTGCACTGAGAAGTGAGGAATTCAGCGATAATGGTGCTGGTGCTTTTCACAAGCATAAGATGTCACTAAACAATTGGATTTGTCAATTTGCTTTATATATGCTGTATTGCTCTATGACATTGCTTATACAAACTAATACAGCAAAACAGCGAAAATACTTAAAATAATTGGCTAATTTTAGAACTAAATTGCAATTGCAATTTTTACAAATGGCAAAAGGCGATATAAATATGAACATTAAACTACAATAGCACTACGGTATGACTGGGTTTTTAAATGTCAAATTATTTTTTAATTCAAATGTCAGTCGTGAATATGGTGATGATATTATAGATGTTTAAATCAGTAGAGAGTTTACTATACCGTTTACACTGCGATAGATTAATTCAAGATATGTTTCTCTGAACGTACATGCTTATAAGTTGTCTGATCCTATGCAGTTTTGATTCTCAAGTACGACAGTATGTCTCTTCCCAGACATTCCAAGTCCCGACAAATGCAGATTCAACATGTTAAATCGGCAAAGCGATGCCATAGAAGAATATTTTTAGAACATTTTTACTAATCTAAAGAAGCTTTTTCCTTTATAAAGAACCTTTTGTGCAATGGAAAGATTTTGTGCAATGGAAAGGCTTTTAAAGTTCTTGGTACCGTACAGTACTTGAGCCAATAAAGAACATTCTTTTTAACAGTGGCAATCAAACCCATAATCTCAGCATTGCTAGCAACTTGCTCTACTGTTTGAGCCACAGAATGCAGAAAAAGATGTATAGCTCTTTCTACTGGAAAACACGACAATATTGCTAAAGAAAGTGATTTTTATAAATTTGCACATTACACATATTAGATTGGCCATACTGCCCAGCCCTTTTTGTAATTCACTCGCTGTCTGTGGTTACTGTGGATGATTTGCTTGGTAATTTGGCCAGTGTTGAGGGGTAGAGAGTGATTGTTATCCACGCCTATTGTGCCTATTAAATCGGTCCTTTCTGATAAAGATCTAATGTGCCTGAACCTGAAGTGCCAATTAGAGCTATGATATTGCTGCATTGCTTTTCAGTCGAGTGGGAGAAATTATATTTATGTGAGAATGAGTGGTTTTCATTCTGAGTTCAACTGGACCATTTGTTGCTCTGTTAATCGTTGGAATGTGGCACAGATGGAGAAATTTCCAGACAGGTGGGCTCCTTGCATATGGAGGCTAGATGAAGCTAATTGCCCTAACCGGGTTGGGAAAAAAGTGTTTGAAAATGGGTTTAAGATAGCAGGGGCCCAGGACATTGGCTGCAATTGTAGGCCAGAAAAAGTGTGTCTTGATTTTGATTCAGGCAAGTTTGTGCACCCCATGAAGACTTCAGCAAAGATGCAAGTGAGGATTTCTGACAACAGCTTGTGACAGATTTTCTAATGGTTAAATTAAGCAGCAGTATTTTGGATACCCTTGAGGGGTCATGCGGCACATCCAGGTAGGCTGGTGAGCTGTCGCATGAATAAAAAAAACATCTAATCTTGCAGAACTTTTAATTCCCACCTAAACAGACAGGAAAAGATCATCAGACTGATATCTAAACACCATTTAGCACAGTTTGTATCTACTTGTGTTTTAGGGTCGGGTGAATAATCTCAGCCTCTGCTATCTGGGGAAAAAAGTTTAACGAGAAGTTGAGGTCAAGGAAAAGTTTTTTGTTTTTTTTCGGGAGTTGTGCGTAATAATGCCATAAGACTATGTGATTGCTGTGATGTGTTCACTGGATGCGAGCTGGTCATCTTTGTGGATATCTAGGGCTTTTATTCACCTCGAGGTAACCGCTGTGTTTGAGAGTCAGAAGCCATCTTGAGAGCAGCTCAGTCTTGACCGGTTGAGCTTGAGGTGTTGATTATTCATTCAGGTTGAGATGTCAGAGGGATATGAGATCACAGAGGTGAAAACAGATAGAGGCAAGAAAAGGAGCCCAGATTTTTTTGTCGACATGGCAGTGAAATAGAAAAGCCATGCATTTGGATGAGAGAATCAAGCGATCTGGTATAAATGGAGAATGGTATCGGACCAAGTACAGATCCTTGAGGGATACCGGTATCGTCAGGGTGCAGGATGCAGGAGTTGAACATATGTGTGTGTTTTCATTAAATGTACTCCATGACTCTTCACTGTTTTTCTTGCTTAACACTAACTGGCTAATGTTTACTTGTCTTACTTTCAACCCACTCGTCACTTTTTCTCACACATTTTTTGTGAAATACTGCTCAGTGCTGCTAAAAATCTGTTGTTTTACCACTTATTTTTTGCACCCTCAGAGCCGCGAGCCACTCAAGCTGAGCGAGCTAAAAGCAGAAGTGTCTCCGCGTATCTCTGTGGAAGACCTCATTGACCTCTGTGAGCTCAGTGGACCGGCTTGCTTTAAAACTCCTGTCAAGAGGGCCAGGACTGGGAAACCTAAGATTCTGGCAGTGGACATCCGGAGCCTTGAAGAGTATCCTTTCAGTCTTAATGATACTGCAAATAGATCTCCACACTGCCAAAAAAAAAAAAAAAAGGTTAGGATTTTAGTCTCCCAGCCTACATTTATGGATTATGTTTCTGTGAGGTAGAGCGGAATTTTCGATCATACTCCCGTTTTCAGTGTCCACTTGATCCTTCAGAAAATCATTCTTAAAATGGTGATTTGCTTTAAGGAAAAAGACATATATATCAATTGTTGAAACAGTGTGCTACTTAATATTTTGTTGGAAAACCATGATAAATTTTTCGGGATTTTAAAAAGAATTAGAATTTGATGAATGAAAGTTAAAAAAAAACAGCATTTACATTTGAAATAAAAATATTTTGTAACATTTTAAGTTTTCTATCATTTTTTTATAATTTTAAGCACCATTTTTGAATTAAAGTATTTTATTATTATTTTTAAATATCTTAGTTACCCTAAACTTTTTGAACAGTTGTCTAATTGTATCTTCTTAAGATATACTTTTTTTTTTATCTTTTTATGTTAAGAATAGGATTTTTTGCACTCTATGTGTGAATCATGAGGGCCCAAGCTAGACCTCAGGACAGGACATTAGAAACATCGAAAACTGGAAAAATTGTAAGACCAACTCCAAGAACAAAGGAGGCTTTTTTTATAAATGTACTTGCAGAGTTGCCATAGTTGTGCTTTGTTGTTTGAAAGCAATAATTTAGGAGTTGGCTGTACACTTAAGTAAATTATATAAAAATCAGATCAGTTGAAACGAAAAACTGAAGCCCGTACACAGATTGTTGTCTGTTCCTAATAGTGAGAGTCCAGTGTGGGAATGTGTGGGAGAGCATTATAGTGGTTCATTTGTTGAAGAGGTTTGTCATTGCATTAGTGCTGCTTTAAGTAGATACAAGAGAGCACACAAGCAGGATAAGAGCAGTCATAATAAATGTATATAAGGCTTTCAGGGAAATTAAGGTGCCGCATAGTAAATATAATGTAAAAGCTGCAGGGCTGGTACATGGATGTAAATATTCATCATCCTCTCATTCTGTATTCTGCACCATTTATGACCATATCAATATTTGATATGAATGTTAGACAAAGACCTTTCTGTTTTAATGCCTGTATAAAGTCTGCATGAACTAATGATTAATGTGAGTTTTATCTCATCCTCTTGAGAAACGGAGAAAGGTCTTGTTAAATGTTTCAGAAAGGTTCCGCGCCCAATCATTTTTGTTGAATGATGTAGCGCAAAATACCACAGATTGTAACTTTATCTATAGAGGAAGGCAGTTAAGAAGAGTTATTATTCAGTTACACTATGCACTTTTTCTCTTTTCTCATCTCATCTTTCACTCCGCCGAGTTTCATTCAGCGCTGCTCTTGCATGCACTCGTCTTGGTCATATTCAGTCGATGTCCCAGGGGAATTTTTTTCCACTCGTTTTTTTTTTTTTTTTGATCTTGTCCTGCACACTTTGTTCTCTGTCTCTTTTCTTTTGTAGTGCTGCAGTGATTTTTGGATGGAGTTGGACGGTTTCCACAAAGCCGATGGATCTATGTGGAGTTTGTTCTGTAAATCCTGTGAACTTCACCTGACACAATTAAACGGCCAGCTCAAGAGCTTACAAGAGATTGTGTGCTGCTTAGATGTCTTACCAGAACATACGTACACCAAAGTACCTCTGGTCTATTCGCTTAATTCACTGTAATACACAGAGTAGAGCTGAACTTCGTAATGGCCTCCACATTTTTAATCAGGCAAAATTGTAAGATAATTTTTTATTTAAATAAATGCATTCATATGGCCCTTGACCGTACATGTGCAGCTTCAGTCGAGGTCACATCCCAGGCAGCATTAACATCCCGTACACCTCCACGTTTGGGCCGGAGGGGGAGCTGCTTCAGTGTCCCGCCACCAGCGCCCTGGCCGGATACAAATTCCGTGTCATTGTGATCCTCAGCAGCATCATGAAGAATGCGACCACGGTAAAGTTATTTAATTTTGTAGGAAACACACATGCACTGTTAAATGCACTCACTGCAAGTCACTTTATTGAGGCTTCTGTCAAATGCATTAAAACGAACAATAACGATAATTCACTTTCTTTTCTCTTGTAGTTTGCAGCTCACCTTGTGAAGGTAAACTTCCCTCGCGTTTGTGTCTTGGATGGTGGCATGAACAAGATGAAGTCCACTGGGCTGTTAACTGTCCCATCCCCGCAGATATAATGGGATGTGCTTCTGTTAAAGGGAAACTTTGTGAACTTTTTACATGGTGCAAAAAGCGAATACATTTCTCAGCTAATACAGTTTTCTTCTAAACTATGTCAGGAGTTCCTTAAAGGCATTATGCATGTCAGCGCTGAAAAGTTTGAACTTGAAAATAACAAAACTGAACACCGACTTCTGGGACCAAACAAATCAATAAAAATAAAGGTTTATTTTATTGTGTGAGTTATTGGACAATGCTGACCAATAGTCGAATAGCTATGTTAAGGATCCAACCAATAGGAAGCCCCATTCTGAAAGTTACATTTTCAAGCACCTACATTGTCAAAAACTTCCAGAGAAAGTTATGATAAACATTGGACAATATTCTGTGGGTGAGAACGCTTAATGTCTAGACAAATCAAACCTGATAGAAAGGTGTGGAAAATGTATATAACCATATTAGTGTGCAAAGGCTTTCTTCAAATGCAGTGCAGTGTTTTATTTAACAGGCGGGTAGAATCAGAAATGCATGTGTAAATAACCCTCTTGTTATTTGAATTAGTTTCCAGGATTTATATATTATTCTTATATTATTTAATTCTGTCCTTTATTAATATTAGTTAAGTGTTTGTTATATTTGGAATGCTACTTTGCACCCAATAAGTTATTTACCGATAGAGACCTTTATTTTGAAAGGTGGCTTGACGGAAATGCTCAGAGCCCGCTCATGCACGGAGATCGCGAATACGGAGAGAGAGCGCGCAAAGACGGAAACGGGTCACGGGTTGGATTTTAGGATTAAGGACACCTTTAAGTGAATTTAAGCATCTGTTTGTTGTTTTATTTGGCAGTATTTTATTTTGTTTTTGACTTTGTTGTTTGGCACCTGGTTGGAAAGGAGAACAAGGTAGTCAAGAACATTTACGCACTTATATACACACACATATATTGCGCATCGTGTCTCTATGCCTGTTTTATGTGTTTGTTTATTTACGGTGTAATTTTAGGTTATTTAGGATGAATGTTAGTATTAATTTAATAATTTTGTTGCTGTAAGGTCGATTGTTTTTGTTTCCTTTTTATGAATGAGAATTCATTACAATTTCCAATATTGTTTATTCATCTGTTCTAGCTCTCCCGGTGTTGTGAAGTCTATAAGGACAATAAACACATAAAGGAAGACAGTACAACATCAGTGCACGAGTTAAATCCTTTATTCTTCAACCGGGCTGTTAGAGTAAGAGCTTGCGTCACTTTGATTCCATTTACTGATGTAAATGATGACAGACCAAGGATCAAATTTGTGCACTCCTGTGAAGGAAATTGAAGTATTAAAGTTTGCACAAAACAAGGAAACAGACGATGAGATAGAAGATCGATCTGAAGTTACAAGGAGAGATGAAGTACGTCGCTCTGTCCGTGAACGAATTCCAACAGAAAGGATGCTTGCATATCAAAGAGAGGAGTCAGAAAAGGCAGAGAGAAAGCTTATGCATGCTTATGAAAAATGGAAGGATGAGGCTCGAAAGGCAAGAGGGCAGCTGAAAACAGACGTCCCTGAAAGTCAACTAGCGTCACTTATAGACACATTGGAAAACGAAAGAGAAACTGTGATGAATGCATACATAAGGGTTCGAAGTTTTGCAACACCACCCACTGGTACAAGAAGAAGAATTGATGCTTGTGATGCCGTGACAAAGGATATTGTAAGGATTGCTTATGAGAGGATCTCAGGTGTAGATGAAGACTTTGACAGTGAGAGAGTAAGGGGGCGTCTTCGTGAATTGCTCGATCGAGATTATGCTCGCTCCATCTATGGTTCTACGGTCTCACATATCAGCTCAAAGTCGAGTACGCCCATAAGTCAACCTTCACTGAACTCCATCCTGATGGCTAAACGAATAGAGGCAGCAGCAGAGCTTGCAGCAAAGGAAGCAGAATATGCAACAATAATGGAGGAAAAGGAACAAAGGGAAAAAAATACAACTTCTAGAAGAAAAGCAAAGGAAAGAACTAGATGCTCAAAGGAGTGAGTTTGAAAGATTACAAGCAGTAAAAGAGGTAAGAGCTGCTAGAGCAAGACTAGAAGTGTATGACAAGGAAGAAACCATTCACTCTGCTAACCAAAATGATGAGCTGCTACAGCCTGTAAGCGTTCTCACACACAAACCTGTGTATTCATCCTCAGTTAAGCCAACACTCAATGAAAGGGTATCATCGCCAACTCCCAATGCTGATGTGTCTTACCTTGCACAAGCTGTCCAAGACAGTATAGCGTTAAACAGACTTCCTATGCCAGAGCCTACAGTTTTTACTGGTGACCCCATTCACTTTATAGAGTGGAAAGCTTCATTCCAATCACTCATCGACAAAAGACATATTTCCTCAGCAGATAAGTTATACTACTTGAAGAAGTATGTTGCTGGGTCTGCTCTGAAAACCCTAGAAGGCATCTTTTACAGAAACGATGAGGAAGCTTACAAGGATGCATGGAAAAGGCTTCAAGATCGCTATGGACAGCCATTCACTATTCAAAGAGCATTCCGAGAGAAACTCGCAAGCTGGCCCAGAATCCAGCCCAAGGACTCTGAAGGACTCCGAAATTTCTCAGATTTCCTGAATACTTGTAACGACGCTATGCCTCATGTGAAAGGACTGAAAATACTGAATGACTGTGAAGAGAATAGGAAATTTGTGAGCAAACTTCCTGATTGGGCGGCTGCTCGCTGGAACCGCCAAGCCACACAAACACTGAGTGAGACGCAAGTTTTTCCATCTTTCCAAGATTTTGCACATTTCATGTACATTGAGGCTGAGGTGGCCTGCAACCCAGTCACTTCCTTTCATGCCCTTCATTTTTCTGAAGCTAATAAGGAGAAACATAATCTCAAGGTTAGTAAGAACAAGGCCAGTGTCTTCCATACGAAGATAGTTACACAGCACGAGAATCCAAAGCTTACTAGTAAAATCACTAAACCATGTCTGTTCTGTCAAGGTAGTGAACATCAAATTTATGATTGCTCTAAATTCTCTGCAAGATCTCTTGAAGAGAGAAGACAGTTCATAAGGGATACGAAGCTGTGCTACGGATGTTTGAAGCTCGGTCACGGTGCCAGAGACTGTCGCTCCAGACATAGCTGTAACACCTGTAAGGGAAGACATCCTACCTGCTTACACGATGACAGCTTCATTAGGAAGGTAAAGTCCTCCTCTGTTCAAGGCCTAGAGAATGCACACGAAAAGGTCACAACGTCTTTAAGTGTAGAATCTGGATGCACATCTGCTAACACCTCAATGATTGTGCCAGTGTGGTTGTCCTCACAAAATGACCCAGTCTCTGAGAAACTTGCCTATGCTCTGTTAGACACACAAAGTGACACTGTCTTCATTGAATATGCAGTAAGTAAAGGTCTAAAGGTTGACTCATGCCCAGTGACACTTAAGCTCACCACTATGGTTGGGAAAGATTCGTTGATATCAAGTGAAAGAGTTTCTGGTCTTAGAGTTAGAGGCTTTAATTCCACAGTGGTGCTAGACCTTCCCCCTGCATATACTAAAGAATGTATTCCTGTGGATCGTGCCCACATCCCTACCAGAGAGACTGCCAGGTGTTGGAAACATCTTGCTCCTCTGACAGACGAAATTCCCCCACTTCAAGACTGTGAGGTTGGTCTATTAATAGGATATAATCGTTCCAGAGCTTTAGCCCCCAGAGAAGTGATTCTTGGAGCAGACAATGAGCCCTATGCTGTTCGCACGGATCTTGGATGGAGCATTGTGGGTCCTTCCTTGACACATCATGAGTCACAAAGCAGTGTTACTATGTGTCACAGAGTTAAGGAGATTCCTGCTGTAATGCCAACTGATGTGATCAAGGTGCTAGAGTCAGATGTCAAGGATACCGAAGAAAACACAAGAGTGGTGTCTCAAGAGGACATTATGTTCTTGAACAAACTGGGAAAAAACATTAGGATGAACAAAGACAGCCACTTGGAAATGCCTCTTCCATTCAAGAAAATACCCTGTCTTCCAAATAATGAGCCTCTTGCGGTCACGAGACTTCAGCATCTAAAGCGAAGATTAATGAAGGACCAGGAGTATAGAGAGCGTTATGTTAAGTTCATGGAAGAGGTAATAGAGAATGGTGATGCAGAAGGAGTCATTGATGAAGGAAGGGAAGGAGAAAAATGGTACATCCCTCATCACGGAGTGTATCACTCGAAGAAGCCAGGGAAATTACGTGTAGTTTTCGACTGCTGCGCCAGATTCAAGGGAACTAGCTTGAACGATCATCTTCTTACCGGCCCTGACCTGATGAACAGCCTGACTGGCATTCTTTTGCGGTTCAGACAGTACCCTGTAGCCCTGATGTGTGATATTGAGAGGATGTTCCACCAGTTCCATGTTGACGAAGCAGATCGTGATTACTTGCGCTTTCTATGGTGGAGAAATGGAGATTTAAACTCACAGCCTCAAAGGTTCCGCATGAGAGTACATCTGTTTGGTGCCTCGTCGTCCCCCGGATGTGCTAATTATGGACTAAAGCATCTTGCAAGAGAAGGTGAACATCTGTACCCCCTGGGTTCACAATTTATTATGCAGGATTTCTACATGGATGATGGAGTCTCCAGTGTGGAAAGTGCAGAGAAGGCCATCAAGTTGGCTCGAGAAGCACGCCAGGTTTGTGCACTAGGAGGTTTAAGGTTGCATAAATTTGTATCCAATGACAAGGCAGTTTTGCAGACAATACCGCCCTCTGAGTGTGCTGTAGATGTTACAGCAGTCAATCTCTCCCTCACTGACCAGCATTTGGAAAGAGCCTTGGGCATTTACTGGCATCTGGAACATGATCATTTCAAATTTCGCGTCATTGTTAAGGAGCAACCAGCAACCCGCAGAGGTATACTGTCTACTGTGGCCTCGTTGTTCGACCCCTTAGGGTTTCTTGCACCATTCTTGCTCAAAGGAAAGACTGTTCTTCAAGATATGTGCCGAAATGGCATGGGCTGGGATGATCCCTTACCTGATGGTTTGCGGCCAGGTTGGGAGCAGTGGAAGGCCGATCTTCTTAACTTGGAGAAGATTCAGGTGCCTCGTTGTATTGTGCCTGCTGGGTTTGGGACAATCACAAGGAGAGAGATTCATCACTTCTCAGATGCCAGCATGAGAGGATATGGCCAGTGCTCATACCTTAGGCTTGGGAATGAGCAAGGTGACATCCATTGTTCTTTACTCATGGCAAAATCTAGAGTAGCACCGCTTAAGGTCACCACAATCCCTCGGTTAGAGTTGACTGCTGCGGTTGTGTCAGTTGCAGTGAATGATATGTTGAAGGAAGAAATGAACCTAGCAGATGCAGAGGCATATTTCTGGACTGACTCTCAAGTAGTGTTAGGCTATATAAACAATGAAGCTCGCCGCTTCCACACGTTTGTCGCGAATCGAGTTCAGAGAATTCATCGCACTACAACTCCTCAACAGTGGCGATACATTCCCTCGGATGAAAATCCAGCCGACTATGCATCACGAGGTCTGAGTGTTAATGATCTGGTCGCTTCCAGCTGGTTCAGAGGACCGAACATCTTGTGGGAACAGCAAATACCTTCCCCTGTGGATGTTAACACACAACTTCCAATTGGCGACCCAGAGGTCAAGAAGGCTCAGTCACTGAACACGCAAACATTACAGTATTCCTGCTTATCCAACTGTCTCACAAGGATGTCCTCATGGTCCAAAATCATCCAAGCAGTTGCACGTCTACTTCGTCGTGTCAGGAAGGACAAGTCCAGCGACCACAGTACAGTGGCAGAACGTGAGGATGCTAAGTGCATCATCATCAAGGACTTACAGAGTCATATATATGCAGAAGAGATAGCCTTACTCCGTAAGGGCAAACAGCTCCCACGCAGCAACAGGCTATATAATCTAGACGCCTTCGTTGATCACGACGGATTGCTCAAGGTGGGAGGAAGGCTTTGTGATGCTTCTGCCCTTAACTCTGTTAAACATCCAGTGATAATTCCAAAGGAACATCATCTTACAAAACTTCTGATCACTGATTGTCATGAAAAAACGGCACATCAAGGAAAGGGCTTGACTATAAATGAGATCAGATCAAGAGGGTTTTGGATAACAGGAGTAAACAGGACTGTAGCATCCTTTGTACGACAGTGTGTGAGATGTCGCAAGCTTCGCAGACCCACAGAAGAGCAAAAAATGGCAAACCTGCCCTCAGAGCGCATAGATCCATCCCCTCCATTCACATACAGTGGAATGGATGTTTTTGGTCCATTCATCACCAGACAAGGTCGTAAATCGTACAAGAGGTATGGACTTCTCTTTACTTGTTTCTGTTGCAGAGCCATCCATATTGAGATGCTGGATGACATGTCCACAGATGCCTTTATCAATGGCCTGCGTTGTTTCATCGCTATTAGAGGAGCAGTTCATCAAATAAGGTGTGACCAAGGCAGTAATTTCATTGGAGCCAAGAATGAGCTCGCCAAGGCCATTGAAGAGATTGACACCAACCGTCTGGTAACATTCTTAGCAGAAAAACAATGTGACTTTGTTTTCAACGCACCCCATGCAATTCACACCGGCGGAGTTTGGGAGAGACATATTAGAACTGTGAGAAGTGTTCTTCATTCCACTCTGTCCCAGTCATCCGGAAGACTAGATGATTCTTCTCTGCGAACCTTTTTCTATGAGGCCATGGCCATTGTAAATAGCCGTCCACTCACTGTAGATAATTTATGTGATCCCTGCAGTCCTGAGCCTCTAATCCCTAATCACCTCCTCACCCTGAAAACTACCCAAGCCCTACCACCCCCTGGCAAGTTTGTCAGAGAAGACGTATATGCTCGCAAGAGATGGCGCCATGTCCAATACTTAGCGGAACAGTTTTGGGGACGTTGGCGCAAGGAGTATGTGTCTAACATTGCAACAAGACAATGCTGGCTTTCACCAAGAAGGAACATGCAAGCTGGAGATATAGTCTTGGAGAAGTCAGACGATCTGCCCAGGAATGAGTGGCGCTTGGCAGAAGTTATTGAGACTGTCGTTGACAAAGATGGTTTGGTGAGAAGAGTGAAGATACGTTTTGGAGACTGAAATCTGGGGAAGGATGGTAAACGTCTGAACAAACCATCATTAGTTGAGCGCCCAGTGCAGAAGCTGGTCCTGCTGCTGGAGGCAGCCTGAACTTCCTTACATATCCTTTGATTTAAGCAGTTTATAGTAGAACATGTTTCAGGTTTAGGTTTTTTTTTTTTTACACATCTAGCCTTAAACATTGGTATTTTACTTTAGAAATCATTTGTGACTAAAGTTTGGAATTTATAGTCACTCATGATTGGTGGGAGTGTAAATAACCCTCTTGTTATTTGAATTAGTTTCCAGGATTTGTATATTATTCTTATATTATTTAAATCCGTCCTTTATTAATATTAGTTAAGTGTTTGTTATATTTTGGAATGCTACTTTGCACTCAATAAGTTATTTACCGATAGAGACCTTTATTTTGAAAGGTGGCTTGACGGAAATGCTCAGAGCCCGCTCATGCACGGAGATCGCGAATACGGAGAGAGAGCGCGCAAAGACGGAAACGGGTCACGGGTTGGATTTTAGGATTAAGGACACCTTTAAGTGAATTTAAGCATCTGTTTGTTGTTTTATTTGGCAGTATTTTTATTTTGTTTTTGACTTTGTTGTTTGGCACCTGGTTGGAAAGGAGAACAAGGTAGTCAAGAACATTTACGCACTTATATACACACACATATATTGCGCATCGTGTCTCTATGCCTGTTTTATGTGTTTGTTTATTTACGGTGTAATTTTAGGTTATTTAGGATGAATGTTAGTATTAATTTTGTAATTTTGTTGCTGTAAGGTCGATTGTTTTTGTTTCCTTTTTTTTGTGTGAATGAGAATTCATTACAATTTCCAATATTGTTTATTCATCTGTTCTAGCTCTCCAGGTGTTGTGAAGTCTATAAGGACAATAAACACATAAAGGGAGACAGTACAACATCAGTGCACAAGTTAAATCCTTTATTCTTCCACCGGGCTGTTACTCCAACGTTTATATTTTTTCTATTAATCTTTGAGTTAACATGTACTAAACTTGAGTGGAATTTGCACCGCAGCGCCCCACACCTTGATGCTCATGACAAGAATGCATGTATAGTTATCTTTATTGAAGTGAATTGTTTAAATCGCCGTCATGCATGAATTCATATTTTTTTGCAATTTTACACATAATAATCCCATAATGATTACATTACACAAAACTGAAATTGCACATAAAAAATAACACATTGTCAATATTTTTTTAGACTACAGCTACTATTGGATTACTGGCCCATTGTCGGATGTCGAAACCACCAAAGGATAAGAGGGCGCATAACTTATCCACTAACTGACATGCTTTTTGTACAGAGGGTATACTTAGTAGACAGTTGTCCATGAGAATCATTTATCCCTGAGAAATCTCAATCCTCTTAGAAGTAAACTGTGTCAATCAGGGTTCTGGGTAGGGGATGGAGCGAGGACTCAGTATTGCCGAAAATGGGTTTTTAATTGTAGATAAACAAAAACAAACAACAAAAACTTACCCCGAGGGGAAAAACCGGCTGGCAGGCAAGGCAGACAAGGCCAGGCAGGCAAGGCATGGATCTGGAACATCCAGGATTGACGATGACATCCGGGGGAATAACGACACGCCGGACGCAGGACTGCAAACCAAGGAGAATAAATGGAGAGCAAATGAAGATGGTAACGAGGGAACACATGTGGGACAAACTAACCAATAATCAGGTAACAAGATGGATGGGGTCAAGACAATTGACCTGAGAACACATGGCACACAGAAAACAAAGACAAAAGCCATGTGCTCACACAAAACAAAAACACAAGCACATGGCCAGCAAAACAATCACAAGCCATGTGCTTGAACAAAACAAGACGCGAACACGCAGCTAATTAGAATACTCATAAGCCGTGTGTTCACACAAGACAGCAAGAAAAGCACGTGGCTGAACACAAACCGCGTGCTTCACCAAAACACAACACACGTGGACAGAAGAGCGCACGACCGAGCGAACTCGAGACCGCACGCTCCACAACAGACAGAACATGGAGCGCGAGTGTCCGAACCCCGACACGAAACCGAAACTCAAGACATGAGTGCCGTGATCTGAACACCACGCTCCAACATGAAACTGTACACGCAGACGAGAGCGCACGGCTCGCGCACACTCGAAGCCGCACGCTCACATGAAAACAATGACATTACGCGAGTGTCAGGGCTCTGTCACAAAACCATGACTTACACTAGACCGAAGTGACAGAACCCTGACAAACTGTGCAGAGCCACGTGCCGCTGGAGGGTGAAGGTGGCACAGCAGGGGCTGCATGTAGTCCCGAAGGGGAGGACTTGCCATTTATAATTATCTGGAGGGTCATCTCATCGCAGGTCATGCCATAGGAAACGAAGAAGTGGTCTGTCTTCAGGCAGTAGCAGGAACTGATGAAACATCCCACATATATCCCCACTTATGGCTACACAATGCTCCCTGAACCGCAGGAGGAGACCATGGAGAGAGGGGCTTAGAACTGGACCAGGTAGCAAGGAGTCATTAAGGTTCAGCCCCTCATATTCGAAGGAATAGTTAAACACTAGGCAGTTTTTACCATTGTGAGTGATCATCTTGTGTGGAAAATACCAGTTCTCTCCTGTGGCTCCCTGTCCCTCATTTCGCAGTTTGATGGCAGCACCAGTCAACTCCAGCTTCTTTATCTCAGATTTATACACCTTCTCTGGTGACCGAGCGAGCTGACACTCCATGCCTCTGAGACTAGGCATGACTGCTTCCTTTGGAGCACAAAAGAGGGGGAAATCCTTCCTGTGCAATAAAAGTGTTGTGTAGCCAAATATTCCATTGACATCAACCCATGTAATCTTGGCCTCCAAGAGACTGATAGCCTATCGATCCTCCTTAGATTGGGTAGCTTTTTTTCTCACATCGTACGCAGACATTTACAGTGGGGAAAAAAGTATTTAGTCAGCTACCAATTGTGCAAGTTTTCCCACTTAAAAATATGAGAGAGGCCTTTAATTTTCATCATATGTATACCTCAACTATGAGTGACAAAATGAGAAAAAAAAATCCAGACAATCACATTGTAGGATTTTTAAAGAATTTAAAATTTTTTTTGGTAAATTCCTCGGTAAAATAAGTATTTGGTCACCTACAAACAAGCAAGATTTCTGGCTCTCACAGACCTGTAATTTCTTCTTTAAGAGGCTCCTCTGTCCTCCACTTGTTACCTGTATTAATGGCATCTGTTTTGAACTTGTTATCAGTATAAAAGACATCTGTCCACAACCTCAAACAGTCTCACTCCAAACTCCACCATGGCCAAGATTAAAGAGCTGTCAAAGGACACCAGAAATTAAATTGTAGACCTGCACCAGGCTGGGGAGACTGAATCTGCAATAGGTAAGCAGCTTGGTGTGAAGAAATCAACTGTGGCAGCAATTATTAGAAAATGGAAGACATACAAGACCACTGATAATCGCCCTCGATCTGGGGCTCCACGCAAGATTTCACCCCGTGGGGTCAAAATGATCACAAGTACTGTGAGCAAAAATCCCAGAACCACACGGGGGACCTAGTGAATGACCTGCAAAGAGCTGGGACCAAAGTAACAAAGGCTACATCAGTAACACACTGCGCCGCCAGGGACTCAATCCTGCAGTGCCAGACGTGTCCCCCTGCTTAAGCCAGTACATGTCAAGGCCCGTCTTAAGTTTGCTAGAGAGCATTTGGATGAAGAGGATTGGGAGAATGTCATATGTTCAGATGAAACCAAAATAGAACTTTTTTGGTAAAAACTCAACTTGTCGTGTTTGGAGAAAGAATGCTGAGTTGCATCCATAGAACACCATACCTACTGTGCAGCATGGGGGTGGAAACATCATGCTTTGGGGCTGTTTTTCTGCAAAGGGACCAGGACGCCTGATCCGTGTAAACGAAAGAATGAATGGGTCCATGTATCGTGAGATTTTGAGTGAAAACCTCCTTCCATCAGCAAGGGCATTGAAGATGAAACGTGGCTGGGTCTTTCAGCATGACAATGATCCCAAACACACCGCCCGGGCAACGAAGGAGTGGCTTCGTAAGAAGCATTTCAATGTCCTGGAGTGGCCTAGCCAGTCTCCAGATCTCAATCCCATAGAAAATCTTTGGAGGGAGTTGAAAATGTGTTGCCCAGTGACAGCCCCAAAATGTTACTGCTCTATAGGAGATCTGCATGGAGGAATGGGCCGAAATATACCAGCAACAGTGTGTGAAAACCTGTGAAGACTTACAGAAAACGTTTGACCTCTTTCATTGCCAACAAAGGGTATATAACAAAGTATTGAGATGAAATTTTGTTATTGACCAAATACTTATTTTCCACCATAATTTGCAAATAAATTCTTTTAAAATCCTACAATGTGATTTTCTGGATTTTTTTTCTCATTTAGTCTCTCATAGTTGAGGTATACCTATGATAAATTACAGGCCTCTCTCATCTTTTTTACGTGGGAGAACTTGCCCAATTGGTGGCTGACTAAATACTTTTTTTTCCCACTGTATCTGCCAGAGCCTTTCGACATCCCTCCTCAACTGTAGTTCATCAGGGCTGAGGGACAAGAAGAAGCACTGTTGAGCTGTTAGCTGATCTTTCAAGAGTCTTACAGGTCCCTGCAATGTCCACCTGAACCTTGTCTGAATATCTGCAGATCCTCCAGAGGGGCCTAGATGAACAGGTGATATGGGAGTAATGAGGTGAGTATTGTCAGCTCCGATTAGCAGCAGTGGGCGTACTCCCTCAAAGGACTGCAGGGGAAAGTTCTTCAGGTGCTGATATTTCTCCAGGATACTCCGAGGGTAAGAATGGTCTGCAAGGCAGAGGCTTGAATAGATATTGAATTAGATTCTGAATACCTTCTGTGGCTGGCTTACTGGAGATATCTGGAAGAAGACTGCGGCTCCAGTCAAAGTTTGTACATCCTGGCGGATAGTACACAGGGCTAGGCTTTCCTCGGGACCATGGATTCCAAGTTTGGTCGCTGCAGGGGAAATGAGAATTGTCCTCTCCGATCCATTGTCAAGAACGGCATAAGTATCCAGGGTCTTGTCTCTGTGACGAAGCAGAACTCTAACAACCTTGAGAAGAACTTTCCTACATCCCGTAGGTCTATGTAAATAAATAGTCTCTGTCGCTGGTTTGGAGTTAACTTCATGAAGGGTCTGCAAATGCCTGCCTTTACAGATACTACATGGCTTCTTGAGGGTACAATACCAGCAGCGGTGATTCATCTGAATCCAATCTGTGATCTGCTGTTTATTAAAGGACTTGAAGGTAGGCGTTGACTGAGGTAATGGTCGGTTTTGTCACAATATGGACAGAAAGCTTTGGCTTGTGCTTTGAGGACCCCTGAACTGGTTAGGGAAATAGGAGCTGGTCCAGGTGGTGGTTTGGCAGGGCCCTCATCTGATCCATGAAGTATGGTAACTGAATAGCCGGCAGGGTTCCCTGCTCTCCCCCGGTCCTTTTGTTTAGCAGCCTCTCCACATGCGAACCACACCTCAATTCAGCCTGACCTTCATGGCCCAGAGTCTGCAGCATACCGACAAGGGATCTAATTTGCAATGCGAACTAGTCAAAGGCTCGTCAAAGAATGTTGAGAGCATATATCACTTTAGCTATCCTTCTGAGGGCTAGCTTGTAAGATTGGCCAAACCTCTCAGTCAGATCTGCCATGGTATCACTACAAGGGAAAGGTGAGTTAAGATAGGAGTCGGCTACTAGATGGGCTTCATCTAACCTCAGATGATCCATCAATATCTGATAGCGAAAGAGCTCAGTAGCATCAGGTCCCCTGTGATGAAGTCTGGACTGGTCGGGTAGGACCGCGATAGGTGCTCTCTCTCTCATCTGAATGCAAGGTAGAAGCCCTGTGCATAGGTGTCAGATACCCAGGTCTCCTTGACTTGTAGCTTTCATGAGGGCGATGCCGGTGGGCAGCTCTAACAGGCTTAAATGTCTGCTCTGGATACCAGCTTGAATCATGGGTATAGTTACTGTAGTCAGTAGGTGGCAGAGCTAATCTGCAGGAAGTTGGTCTGACAGATTCATCTGGATAGTTAGCAGGAATGGAATCAGGGTCATTAGGAGGCTGAACTGACAGGGTGACTTCCCGTTTGGCTGGAAGTTCCGTCTGTATGTGGTCTCTATCACTTGAAGCTCACTGAGCATCTTACCCAAGAAATTCACTAGCACATGCTCTCTTAGCGGCTCCTCAGCATTCTTCTCTGGGTGGCTGGGCAGAACAGAATGATCTGTATAGCTCACAGTCTGCTTGGGGGTAGGTAATGAGCTATAATCCCCTTTATGGAAGGAAGGAACCGAGGTTACTGGTGTAGCGACTGTACTGGCCAAGTGCAATGACTGCATGGTGGTAGATGAGTGAGGAAGTGGAGTTGGAAGAGACTCAGAGCGCACCAGAGGTTGAGAAGGCCTGCCTGAGGTGTTAACGACAGTTTGTGGAGATGATTGAAACCCAGTCTGTTCCCAAGGTGGGTGAAATGGTGAAAACTGAGCAGGTTGAGTAGAGGGCAAGGGAACTCTAGACAGTGAAGGTAGAAGGATGGTGCACTGCCAATTATATTGGACCAAACAGCAAATCCACAACCTGTAAGAATCCTACTAATTTCACACGCAAAAACGCTGGCCAATCATATAAGAGGTCATTTACATACAGAATCCTTCAGAGAAGGAAAACATTAATTTAATCTTGCATGTAGACTTACTTTTTGGGCGGTACCTGCCCGACGTTGACTTTTACGCAGATGACCTTGCGTGTTTGCACACCCACGGTGCAGGTGGATTTTTCTGCGCTGGAGGAGGAATTTATGGATGTAGTGGTGTCCTCCACACACTGTCCCCACGGGCCCGTCTGCCAGTGATACACGATGCAAGGATGTTCATTACAGTTCCGCACCTCCTGCAGGGTGCTGGTGTTTGGACAGCTGGAACCTCCTGCAAGAGTGTGAAGACATGCATTAGGTCTGACACGTGTCTACACTAGACGTGGTCGGCGTCATGTCATGCCACCACAGCTTGAGGTTCTGCACACTGGAAGTGTTAAAGGTGCACGTCGACTCAGGAGAAGACTTCAGCTACAGTAAAATCAAAGTAAAGTCCACAAAAAAAAAAAATAATAATAACCAGAAATTCACTATGCATCGGTAACATTTTTAATGTTGCGTCAGACGTCATCAAGGTTTGCCATTTACTGATAAAAAAAACTTAATATTGTGAAATGTTATTACTAATTAAAGTAACTGTTTTCTATGTAAATATATATTGTAAACTGTAATTTATTTCTGTGATCAAAACTGAATTTCAAGCATCATTACTCCAGTCTTCCGTGTCACGTGATCCTTCAGAAATCATTCTAATATGCTGATATGCTGCTCAGTAATTTCAGAAATTCTTTTATGACAGAATATTCAAAAGAATTATATTAGAATGCTAAATCATTTATTTGAAATCTTTTGAACATAATAGTGTACTGTCATTTTTGATCATTTAATACATCTTGTTGATATAAAAGTATTTATATTAGGACTGCCCCGCTAATGTTTTTTAAAGAAGTCTCTTTTCACCAAGGCTGCCTTTATTTGATTAAAAATACAGAAAAAACTGTAATATTATTACAATTCAAAATAACTTTTTTCTAATTCAATAGACTTTAAAATCTAATTTATCCCAATGAGGTCAAGACTGAATTTTCAGCATCAGTACTCCAGTCATCAGTGTCACATGATACTTTAGAAATCATTATAATATGCTAATTTTGTGTATAGTTTTTATTTTTGGCAACGTTTATGCTGCTTAATATTATTGGAACCTGCAAAGGTTTTCAGGATTTGATGAATAAAATGTTAAAAAGAACAACTGAAAACTTAAAAATGTACTGAAATTAACAATTATTTTGCATAAGCCTTTAAATGCATACGGAAACGTCTTTTCTTCCTTGTTTTTTTTCTTGCGAGGAAAGGTCAAGTGTTCATTTTCTCAAATCTCAACATAATGCCGTCATCTCCAGTTGCTTAAACTTGTTCTAATATTGATTAAGATGAAACACTTCACATAATTGCCACCTCCTAATTCCTCACAAGTGGCAGGTAGTCGATGCAGCCGGCGGAGAGCGGCGCGGTGTGTCGAAATAATTGCTGACATTTACAGGTTTGCAGATGACAGAGCAGCCCAGTGGGCCTGTGAATAAAAGCGCTCTCATTCTCAGAGGAAAGGAAGAGCTTTATGAGAAGAAGTGAGCGAATACGTCTGCCTGCTTTAACTTTATAACACGCAGAGTATTATAGTTATTGGATCTGACTGTCAGATCCATTAAACAGCTGATTAGTGTGTTTATGTTGGGCATTGAGTTGAAGGGTAATAATAGGGCTTTTCACACTTTGTTTAACTTTAAACCCTAGGTAACCAAGGCTCTTTCTTATAATTTTGTGCCCTGATTTGTGATGCCAAAACGTATAAGGGTGATTCTTCAGTTCAAGGCACTTTTGACACTTAAAAAAAAAATCATACTTCTTCAAACGATGTTTCATCAGTTAAAACATTTATCACATGTCCTGAAAAAATATTTGATCATGGCTTTGATGAGCCTTCAAGTATAATGTGGTATGCAGGGTTATTATCATCATGAACTAAAACTAAAATGAAAACTGAAACCCTTATGTATTAAAATAACTAAAACTGAAATAAAAATTAAGAAGAACTATACAGACATTTGAAAACAAACCTAATAAAAATGTCAAAACACTACGAAATTGCTAATAAATAAAATGCAAACAGAAAATAAATTCTAAATAGTTACAGAAGATAAAAGAAAAAGCTAGAGTAGATAAGCTTTGAACTTTCTAACACGTAGTCGTCAATAACCCTTGAATTCATAAAAAACATGTTTCAGAACTAAAATTCTCTAAGCAATTTTGTAACGACATCTAAAAAAGCTGCTGAAAGATTTTGTGATTTTCATGGTACATAAAATCTTAAAATTATGTACACTGATGGCAGAGATGAGCTCCACTGTCACTTCTCATTTTCATCATAACCAAACATAATCATCTTTGGGAAAACATGTTTTTTTTTCTTTGCTATGACGATAAAGGCAAAAAAAAAAAACACATTTAATTTGAAAGTACCTATTTTGTTTCTTATAAAAGCGTTCAGAAAAAGTATAAAAAATAAAGACGAAGAGATGAAAAAACAAATGATAGAGATTTTCTGACAAATGTAACCTTTCAAAAGCAGGAAAAATTAATTTGAGTCAATAAAACTAAACAACTTTAAAGCTACCATAATAATCTATATTTTAAAAAATAGAATGCATGATGTTTATAAAAGGATTTTTCTGTAAAAGAAGAAAATAATAATTTTAGGGAACGGAGGAATTACATTAAATGAAGAATCATCCATAAACAGTATGGAAACAAGGCAGTTTAGCAACAGACAACCAATCATAAACCGCCTCAGAGCTTAGCTCATAAAATATTCATGCACTTTGCATAGCTGCAGTAAGTAAAACTGTTCAGCATCTGAAGTAAACTCCTAAATCAATGTTATTAAAGTCATAAATATGCTAATAAGAAAGCAAGCCAGGGTTTACAAATGTACAGTATGAAACCTCGTCGACTACTATCATTAATTACTAACCCGGGGTAAAGTAAAACACTGAGAATAAAAAGAATGAACAAACTGAAGTGTGAAAAGCCCAAATGAGTATTTGCGGTCTTCCCACAAGAACATGTCTCTATGAAGCTTAACTGTGCAGTGTTACGAACGCCTCCTCAGAATCTTCACACTGAGCTTTTCAGATGTTCTGCAATCAAAGAAAGCACATTCACTGCTTCATTTCTGTATGTTTTTCTAATGAACTGATTTCCTGAAATGACAACTCATGATCAGGCTTTAAGCCAGAAACATACAAAACGCAAAGTATGCAAATGTATATGGGAATGCTGGCACATCATATGCATTATTGTACTACTTTTAAGGTAACAGCAAAGAAAATTCAGAACATAAATAAATCACTATTTACATTTTGTTGAATAATGGTCTAAAAAAATGACAAATAAAATACTTGAAAATGTGATGCCTTAATTTGAGTGTGTATAGGTGTGACATGGTATTAATTAACAGCATATTAATAGTGCTGACTGCATTTTGACTGTATATTAAATGTCTTTAACCTGAACCCGGTCTAAGGTCAATAAAATGTAAGTTTACATGCCAAAAAATATTTACAAATAATAATATAATAACAAAATTTAAATTAATTAAATCATTTATTAAATTAAATTAAATTAAATTAAATTTAAAATAGATACATTTAATTAAATTTAATTAAATTTAATTAAATTTAATTAAATTTAATTAAATTTAATTAAATTTAATTCAATTAAATTTAATTAAATTTAATTTAATTAAATTTTTGTCCACCTCACATCACTGCTTTAAAATTCCTGGGCCATTAAACTGGCTATATTATTATTCAAGTAGCTAGATAAAAACATGTCAACTTCAACAAACTTAAGATCAATCTATTGCTCCACCATGACATTTTTTGACCTGAAAGACAAAACTGACCACAGAAGAAAAGAGTTTACACTAATGTGCGCAATAGTGACTCATGCTGCAACACTGAGAAAGCAATGCTATGAACTGCATTCTGAATGCTCTCTCAACAATATGCTTATACTGTAAGTTTGCATAGCAAGACCTGTTTGCATTCAAGTATGTACAAGTATGTTTCTGGCTTTTTGCAATGTGCAACAGTAGTTTCATCTGAGACCCAGAGGACTATAATTTTTCTCTTGTTTACAGTATGAGTTTCATCATTCTGCTGACTTGTTCACAAATGCACTCTCAAGGACATGCATTATGTATAAAGTCCCGCTGCATGAATGGCTGCATTCGGCATCTTACGTCAGACATCAAGTAGATGTCTTGCACGGAAAGTATGGTGCATAGACTCATCGTCACATAAATCTATCCGCCTCCCAAAGGGAATCGCTCAACTCATCGCTCAAAAAGCCAGTAACTTTAGTGGAAAATGGTGCTTAAAGCAATTGCATACAAGCGAAAGATCTCACTTTCTTAATTTATATTCTTCACGGATGCAACATTAAACTTGTGGAAACAAGACTAAGAATAAAAGACTCCATTAACACTGTCTAACCCTATACATAATCAAACACAAGATATTTATTGCATCTAAATCTACAAACTGCACGCAAGAGATGAAAAGAAAACAACTGTACCATAGAGCTCAGGAAACTTTGGAACCCTCGTAAGACCTTGAGAAAAAGCAAAAGTTATGAGCGTCTTCGCATTTAACTTCAGAGATGCAGTGGTTAGAGAGTGAATATTTCAGGATCTACTCGACTAGTACTAAGTAAATGTTTTAACATTTACACATTTTTGAGTAACGATAAAAGAATCAAGAGTAAGAAAAGACAGGACTTAGCGGCTACTTCAAACCATTCAAACAAATCTAAGAAGACTTCAACAGGAAAGCTACTCTACAGGCCATAAAAACATGAGATGTTTTGACGTGTCACCCTCCATAACTGTAATCCACGCCACTACCATTGACGTCACTGTGGAGAAAGCAAAGCAATAATTCAATATAGACTTCTCTAAAGAGAATATGATACATAAACGACAAATGAGAGGAAAATTTACTGCCATTATCAACTCATATTTGATACACAAATTTCTAAGACCTCTAAATTATCAACATGATCAAAACTTTGCTGAAAAAAACTGTTGCATACAATCTACTACATGCCTTCCTTTGTTTAATTGATAGTTAATACTTTTTTAACAAGTAAAAGGACTTTTATTGTTATTGTAAAAACGTTCACCTTTAGCTTGTGGTTTCCGTATCTTTTGGCTGTGAAATCTTTACTGATTTTTTAAGTAAACATAAGAATAACTTTTATATTGCTATTAATATTTCAAGATGAACACTTACTGGACTGGAACATCTTAGTTTTACTTGATTATCTAAAAAAAAAAAAAAAACAAAAAAAAAAAAAAAAAAAAAATGATATATATAGATATATATATATATATATATTAAAATGTATATATATATATATATATAATAATTATTATTATATATATACTATATATATATATAATTTTTTTCTTTTTTTAAACAAAAATCATTTTTAAAATGTGAGTAATCAATATAAACTCAGGGTTTGTGGGAATTGTTTATTGTTCCTCATTGTATTGCATTGCGGATATGTTTTGAAACGACCTAATAATATTTTTAGGAGATATATAGTGACAAATAATATGTATAGGATCCTGACACTGTTCTATTAGAATTCTTTCCATTGATTTAAATTACAGATATCAAATTTCATCTTCCTTTTGGCCAATACCTAGGTACGTAAAGTATTCAGACTCCCTTAAATTTTTCACTCTTTGTTATTTGCAGCCATTTGCTAAAATCATTTAAGTTATTTTTTCTCCTCCATTGAAGTGTACACACAGCACCCCATATTGACAAAAACACAGAATTGTTGACATTTTTAAAGATATATTAAAAAAGAAAACCTGAAATATCACATGGTCCTAAGTATTCAGACCCTTTGCTCAGTATTTAGTAGAAGCACTTTTTTGATCTAATACAGCCATGAGTCTGTTTGGGAAAGATGCAACAAGTTTTTCACACCTGGATTTGGGGATCCTCTCCATTCCTCCTTGCAGATCCTCTCCAGTTCTGTCGGTTGGATGGTAAACGTTGGTGGACAGCCATTTTTAGGTCCTCCAGAGATGCTGAATTGGGTTTAAGTCAGGGCTCTGGCTGTGCCATTCAAGAACAGTCACAGAGTTGTTGTGAAGCCTCTCCTTAGTTATTTTAGCTGTGTGCTTAGGGTAATTGTCTTGTGGAAGGTAAACCTTCGTCCAGTCTGAGGTCCTGAGCACTCTGGGGACGGTTTTCGTCCAGGATATCCCTGTACTTGGCCGCATTCATCTTCCCTCGATTGCAACCAGTCGTCCTGTCCCTGCAGCTGAAAAACCCCCACAGCATGATGCTGCCACCACCATGCTCACTGTTGGGACTGTATTGGACAGGTTATGAGCAGCGCCTGGTTTTCTCCACACATACCGCTTATAATTAAGGCCAAAAAGTTATATTTTGGTCTCATCAGACCAGAGAATCTTATCTCACCATCTTGGAGTCCTTCAGGTGTTTTTTAGCAAACATGCGGGCTTTCATGTGTCTTGCACCGAGGAGAGGCTTCCGTCGGGCCACTCTGCCATAAAGCCCCGACTGGTGGAGGGCTGCAGTGATGGTTGACTTTCTACAACTTTCCGACTGCATCTCTGGAGCTCAGCTACAGTGATCTTTGGGTTTTTCTTTACCTCTCTCACCAAGGCTCTTCCCCCCGATAGCTCAGTTTGGCCGGACGGCCAGTTCTAGGAAGGGTTCTGGTCGTCCCAAAACGTCTTCCATTTATGGATTATGGAGGTCACTGTGCTCTTAGGAACCTTAAGTTGCAGCAGAAATTTTTTTGTAACCTTGCCAGATCTGTGCCTTGCCACAATTCTGTCTCTGAGCTCTTCAGGCAGTTCCTTTGACCTCATGATTCTCATTTGCTCTGACATGCACTGTGAGCTGTAAGGTCTTATATAGACAGGTGTGTGGCTTTCCTAATCAAGTCCAATCAGTATAATCAAACACAGCTGGACTCAAATTACGGTGTAGAACCATCTCAAGGATGATCAGAAGAAATGGACAGCACCTGAGTTTAAATATATGAGTGTCACAGCAAAGGGTCGGAATACTTAGGACCATGTGATATTTCATTTTTTCTTTTTTAATAAATCTGCAAATATTTCAACAATTCTGTGTTTTTCTGTAAATTTTTGGGTGCTGTGTGTACATTAATGAGGAAAAAAAATAACTTAAATGATTTTAGCAAATGGCTGCAATATAACAAAGAGTGAAAAATTTAAGGGGGTCTGAATACTTTCCGTACCCACTGTAAATATCAGCAACTGCACCAAATTGCATATTTTGCTCTGAATAAATTGTTTTCTTATACTCTATGAGCCATGCAAGCCTGATACATCAAATATGATACTCATAAACACATATGCAAACTTTTAAAATATATATCTTTTAGTTCAATAAACTGTTTCTGACAATTATTTCATATGTCATGCTTTACATGGTAAAAACATGAAATCAAATGCATCATTTTTCAAAACCTGAAACACATGAGGATGAGTAAAGGAAGACACGTTTTTATTCAGACCCTTATTTTTTAACCCATCCCTTCCATTCTGGCATGTAAGACACACTTTACACAATCATTTTAATTCTTATGGATAAATATCACATTTGTTTGAATTTTATTCTGAATTCCCTCTGATTACAGAATTAAAGCCTGTCCCGGTGAGACTGTGTTTTTGCCCTTTGTCTGACGCTCAGTAGCGCACTCTGGTATCCTGACCCCTTAGTTCCGTGCGGAACAGACTTGCAAGTGGAATTTAAGAGTCTGGGAACCCTGCCTGTCAGTGTTCCAGCCTGGATTCATCCATCATAACCCAGACCGTTTTTTAGTCATGTGTCACTGAAGACTGGAGTAATGATGCTGAAATTCAGTTTTGTATCACAGGAATATATATTTTAAACTATATTAAAATAGAAAACGTACGCGGTTACTAAAGTAACCTCGGTTCCCTGAGATAAGGGAATGCGTACTCTAACTTCTTGACTGTACTCTGTTATACTTACTCTCCTACTTTACTTCACTCGTACTGCGTCTTGCTAGACGCATTTGGGAAAAAGCCTTTTTTCTCCTGAACTGAAGCCTTTTTCAATGAACCAGTGAAACTTCACGGCCATTGGTTTGTGCAGTGTATAAAAAACTAACCAATGGCTCGGCAGCGTAGCTGCACGAGCCTATGGCGACAAAGCCCGCCAGAATGGGCGGGGCATCTGGCTATATAAGCGGGCGTTCGCCACAGGATTCTCAGGTGACTTCGACTGAAGCGACGACTGAGTCGTGCGGCTACATAGCAGTCGTTCCACTACATTACACGGCGTGATTGTACTGTTTTCCCAAAGCGTCTTAGTAGACGCAGTACTCGTTCCGTATATCAGGGAACTGAGGTTATGATAGTAACCGGGTATGTTCCCTTTCGATACTACACTCATACTGCATCTGCTAAGACGCTTTGGGAACACAGTACAATCACGCCGTGCTAATGTAGTGGAACGACTAAAGGTATAAACTTCCATTAGCAACCAATGCTCATAGAGAAGTCAACATTAACCCAAGGCTAAGACGGGCTGAGCTCCCTGAGATCACGCCTGGCCTGGTTAATCGTTCCAGAGTATTCCTGTAATTTCGACACCCAGGGGTCGAGAGCTAACATGTGAACTAATGCCAGAGAGCTTGAGCGTGAGATATGGTCAAGGGCTCTCTGTCAGACTTGTTTGCGTAACGCAGCGCGTGTCTCTTCAAGCAGAAAGGACTTCCAGGTTAAACCCTTGTGAATGTGGACATGGGAGTCCATCCGTTCCGCCTCACAATATTCGCAAGTGGCACACCACTGTACCCCATCCGACCTAAGAACGAGGCGCTGGCCTCTAGTTGAATGCGCCCGTACTCCAATGGGGCTTGAAGGCCAAAGCTGAATGGAACCCGTGGAATTCAACCAGCGCTGAAGGGGGCGTATACAAAGTAGACCCAACTGTAGCGCTGGCGATGCCGCCGCCAAGAGGCCCAGCATCCTCTGAAACGTGTTGAGAGGGCGAGCGGTACCAATCTCAAAGGAGGTCGCCAGCCTCCATATGGCCAGAGCCCGTTGGAAATGTTTGCGCTTTATTTTTCCTGCTGTAACAGTGGCTGATTGCTTGGGCCCATAAACGGACCCGATGTTTGCAAAAAAGACATTTCCCTCTGTACCAGGAGTTGAACGAGGTGTCAGGAGGCTGCTTGTGGGGTGGTCCGGCCGTAGTGAAATCTGGCCCCATCCTCTTCCTGTCTCGCAGATCAGGAGGATGCCTGAGGCACCGGGTCCAACGCAATCTTGGGTTGGGGTCCCTGGCGGTTAGGAAGAGGGTAGGGTCTGGCCGAGCGAGAGCGTCACCGCGTCTGCTGTGCCTTAGCGGGCTGAACGGCAGGGGCGGCAGGTGCTGGCTTTGCTGGCTGCTGAGTTGGCGCAGACTTAGGGCAACCAGAGGCCGCAGCGGAGCTGGAGCACTTAGGCAGGAAATGTCGCATAGCTTAAGACAATTTCTGTGCCTCCGTGAAGAACTCGGCGAATCCTTTGACCGCCAGTCCGAAGAGACCTTTGGGAGCGACTTGAGCACGGGGGGGGGGGGGGGGGGGGGGGGGGGGAGAAAGGGATTTTATTCTGCATCCCATTGATATCATGTTAACGTCTCATCCATAACTGGCTCTCGGGAGTCACCACAAGGGCTGCCATCGATCTCCTGATCGCCTGAGCGGTGGTCTTGGTTGCACGCAGAGCCAGGTCGGTCACACTCCTCAGCTCCCTGAGGGTCGCAGGGTCCAGGCCAGACTCGTCTGAGGAGTGAGGCTCTTGGCTTGAAAGACCTGGAGGATCGCCCTTACTGCAACGTCGCGAAGCCGCCTGTCCACTGCAAGTGGTTGCGTCCAGCGAGAGCTGGAGTGGTTCTACACGGCTTGGACGGGTGAGCGGCCTTTGCTCTCCAACCGATAGCCGTGGGCGGGCAGAGGTGCGCAGCCACAGACTCATCCAGGGAAGGCAGCTTATTGTACCCCTTCTCTTCAGCAGCATCGATGGAAGTGAGGGCGGATGAAGTAGAAGTACGAAGGCCGGCGGAGTAGAGCGCGCGCCACGATCTGGTGAGCTTGTCATGGACCTCCGGGAAGAACGGAGAGGAAGACTGACGAGGTGCTTGGCCAGACGGCTGCAGGAGGGCTCCTCTGGCGGAGATCACTCTAAACCCAGCTCTATGACCGCTTTCGAGAGGATACGGAGAAGCTTGGCATCCATCCCGTCTTTGGCGGCGCTGGGCGCAGACAATGGCGAGGGGGTGGGGTCAGTCACTGAGCCCAACAGCTCCTCTGCGTCCGAGGCTGTTAATGACATGCTGTCATCAAGCAGCTCATCCTCGCTTCCCCCAAATGAGAGTTGCTCGTGCCAGCAGAGGGACGATGATCAGACTGGGAGAAAAGGACGGGAGAACTCTCTCTCTAGGGCGAGGGCGAGGACGAGGCATGCGGGATCTGGGTCCACGTGAGCTCGCTCGCAGCCGGTCGCTGGAGTACTCTGCTCCTCTGTTTTTTCCTCACAGGTCCCATGGAGAAAGAAAACGGGAGGGGCGGAGCCGCTCTCTGAAAAGAAAGCGATCCGCGAGCGGAGAGAGGCAAGACTGAAGGTCTCGCAGTGAGAACAATTAGTTCCCGTGAGCGCAACTTCCGCATGGGATGTCCCCAAGCAGGAAACGCACTCCGTGTGGCCGTCATCGGCGTGCAGGGGAGACCTGCACAAACCGCAGTAACGGCGCAGAATTTGCAACAACGCCAAGCTCTTTTAGTAAGCTCTTTTTAGAATCGCCGGATGGCAGCAGGGGAAAAGGACCGGAACTGCTGCGTCGCTGAAGCGGCGGAGAAGCAGGTAAGCCGTGCTGAGAGGTCCCGATTCCAGCTGCGAAGGCGTGTCAACGGCGAGCAGGCTTCGGATCAGTGTAGAGACGTAGTAGTAGTCGTCGCTGAAGGAGAAGAAATCTGAGAATCCTGTGGCGAACGCCCGCTTATATATCCAGATGCACCGCCCATTCTGGCAGGCTTTGGCGCCATAGGCTCGTACAGCTCTTTTTATACACTGCACAAACAATGGCAGTGCAGTTTCACTGCGTGATTGAAAAAAGGCTTCAGTTCAGGAGAAAAAAGGCTTTTTCCCAGAGCGTCTTAGCAGACGCAGTACGAGTAAAGTATCGATAGTGACCACTATTTTAATTGTATAATCATTAATTACATATTCTACATTTTTCTTTCTGTATTTTTGTTTATTGTTCAAATAAATGCAGCCTTGAGAGCAGAGAGCTTCTTTAAAAAACATAATAAATCTTATATCTATTTGCTAACACTTTAGATTAGGGAACACATATTATTACATATATTAACTAAGCGTTTTTTCTCAATTAACTCCTAATTACTGCTTATTGATAGTAAGTAAGGTTTGTAATAGTTATGTTTGAGTTATGCTTAGGTATTGGTAGGGTTAAGGGATCTAGAATATGGTCATGCAGAATAAGGCATTAATATGTGCTTTATAAGTACTAATATACAACCAATATGCTAGTAATATGCACGCTAATAAGCAACTAGTTAATAGTGAATAGTGTTCCCTAATCTAAAGTATTACCCATATATAATTATAATTTATTTTTACCAAAAATGTGTATCTATTTTTACTGTTTAGTATTGTGTGAGTTTAGCGATGTGTTTAGCTTTCCGAGTTTAATCTTTTGTACCTTCTCCTGCATTGTATGCCAGTATGGCTCGTGTTCTCATCTGCTTGCCCTCGGCGGTTTTGCTGGAGCAGGTCTGGGAGCAGGTGGACCATTCGGTCCAGAGACTGAGAGCGCAGTCTTTAGGGCAGGGAACCACACAGGGCACAAATGAAGGGTAGACCTCATCCACACACATCTCCTTCTCCACCTCTGTACCTGAAGCACAAAACATTTGTGGGTTTAAAACATGTTTCAAATTCATTAAGCACCATTCGCATGATTATTTTTACTGTACATGCTGTAAAACTGATACGTTGATGCATCTGAAGAATGAGCTGATGAAAATATTTATAACCATGAAGGTATTTAAGCTAAATTGTTAAACAGTACTTAAAAATAAATACAGTTTCCCAGGGGGTCTTGACCAACATCCACATACAAATTCATAATTTATGTAATAGTATCATCTGGTGTAAGTGTATTTGATCTCACATGTAGGTTATATACTGTACAGCAGATGGAAGAAGCTGACGTAACATGTCAAGCACATGTCTGGGTTATAATTCATGTCAAATTTCAATCACCAGAAGGCAAGACAATCAAGCCTATTTTAAAACTTTTTAGATTTTTTGCATGCATTAATTGCACAACAATTATGTATTTTTTTCTCACATCATTCTTGCAATAATACTGTAAATGCAACAAAATCTATTTAATGCAACAAAATAAAAAGAATCACTTAATTCGTATTTATTCATACACCAATGTAGAATTTATTGTATTGCCTTTGATTTTTGATTATTAAACATAAAATATTACAATTTTAAATATTAAATTAAACAGATTAAAATATATAAAAATTAAAACATAACAAGATTAAAGTGAACATTCAGTAAATATAAATATACGATATAATTATTAAATCATAACTATTGTCAAAAATGAAAAAAAAAAATACTCATGAGAATCACCATTGAGAAATAAGGGAGATACCAAAAAGCATCCAGATGCATTATGGTAATGAAAATGATGGCGTAAAATGTTCTTAACTGTCATGACAATAAACGTCACAATTCAAATTATGTTAATGGACCAACAATTAGGCAACATTTTCTTTATGCAAAATATGATTCACCCAGACAGGCTTTTAATGCATTTTAAACCACTCTGTTGTCCTATTTTGTAACAGTGCCATCCTAAAAACTGGAGAAAGCAATCATACAGATGGTTCTGAAGGACGGGCAAAAACAAAACATGTGCAATTGTTGTCAGCGTGTCTGTGTTTGGCAGCATTCATTACAACGCACAGCCTCTCTCAAGGGTTTTTATCAAACCTTTTACTTTGAGCCAAATCTGATGAGTATCAGCTTGGTTTTGGCTTTAGCTCAGTGACATGCTGCGGAGAAAAAACAAAAAAAGCTCTCTGCTTGAGCACTGAGCCACAAACACCCAATAAATATTTCCATCAAAAGCAGGGACAATCCAAGTTTTCCTTGTAGCAGACAGCGATACAATATTTACATCGATCTGTGTCAGAACCGTAGGCCATTTGTGAAGCAATATTGTACGTGTCACTCGCCGAGACAGTCGGAGCGAAGCAGATGCCAAGTCTGGCTGTAAAAAAACAACTAGCAGATCAATTTTAATCAGTGCGTGATGGAATCAATCTGCCACAGCGTGCGGCTACAGAGAGGCGTTCAATTGCTCACGCGACAGATGCTAGAGAACATTATTGCATGTTATTATTATTTCACACAGCAGATTCTAAATGACAGTGGTCACGTGACATAGAGGGATTTCTTGAAAACAACAGATGTTTCCTAGTAGAGGCTGTGATGGTTTATCTTTTCAGACTCTCCATGAATATACCGAGCCCACATATGGCAAAATTGTGAGAAATTACATATGCAATTTCTGGAAGCATCCACTGTTACGTCCATTATGGTCCTAGACAAGTATATTTTTAGACAAGTCTGAGAGAAAAACAAGCTCTTTGTACCAGCATGCCTTGAAACCAAGGGTTTGCAAGCTACCAGGTTAGTACAATGAGCACTTTAGAGGATTAGCCAAATTTTCCAACAATGAATATTTGAAAGATACTGAATATTTTGAGTTATGTCTATTGCTTTGGTATCAGCTATTGCAGATAAACCTGCTCATAAAAACAGTTCAGTTATATCAGTTATACGGTTCTTGGCCAGAGAAAACTGAGAAATGATTATTTTGAGATCTCATGCATTTTTAGATATGAAAACTGACCATCACGCATAACTTTTTTCCCAAATTTATGACAGTTTTCCCAGATCAATTGCACAAAAATAATGCAAGAAGCTGTCAACTTTGAGAACATGGAGTATTTAGCAGGACTAACAAGGTGTTTTAGACTTGAGAAACAGGGGTGACAAGTTGTCAGACGTGTCAGAAGACTGTCAGAACGCCGTGACCCTGTGTCTGTCAAAACAGTGCTCTGTTTGTTTTAGCATCCTGACACAGCAGCCAATGGTTGTGAGCTCATCTGTTTACTCGGCCAATGGCAGACAGTGTGAAACATGTTTGAAAACAATCATTATTTCATGTGGAGTCTCTGCTGTGGTGCAGAAATTACATATGTCACCTTTAACTACATGCTGTCAGTAAGTAATAAGACTAATAATTTAATAATTACAAGTAATAATTTAAGTTTCACCTAACTTACAAAGTAGCATTTTTAAAATTACTTTCAACAATATAACATAGCACTGATTTCTCTATTTTTGATTTGGGCATTCAATTTGGGCATTCAATGAATCATTCAATTCATTCCAGTGAGGAAGTGAGTCATCTGACCAATTCAGACTGCTACATTCGATTCAAACGATCCATTAAAAAAAGAACCACACCAATCAAATCTGACAGCACATTGTGAATTTCATGACATAAGATAATAAAATGGCAAACCAAATACAAGACCTTTTCTCAGAACGAGATTGACCTATTAAAGACATTTTTTGCAATTATTACACCAAGCTGATTTTAAGTGTCAGTTTGCCAATATAGACTACCATTTAAAAGTTTGTGGTCAGTGAGATTTTTTTTTTTTTTTTTTATTTTGAAAGAAATTAATACTTTTATCAAGCGAGAAAGCATTCAATTGATCAAAAGTGACAGTAAAGATATTTATAATGTTACAAAAGATTTTTATTTCAAATAAATGCTGTTCTTTTGAACTTTCTATTCATCAAAGAATCTGAAAAAAGTTTATTGCAGTTTCCACAAAAATATTAAACTGCACTACTGCAATAATAATGAAAAAATGAGCTTCAAATCAGCATATTAGATTGATTTGTTAAAGATTTCTGAAGACTGAAGTAATGATGAGCTTTGATCACAGGAATAAATTACATATTACAATATGTTTAAAGAGAAAACAGTTACACTGTAAAAAATGTGTGTAATTTTAACTGTAAAATATTGAAAAAACGCTACGGGAAGAAAACTGTTAATAGGTTAACAGTAAGTTCTTGTACTTTATAAGGGAAAAACTGTAAAAGATCTAACCAGACATTTCATGTAATTTTACAGTAAAAATTATTTTATATTTAACAATTGTTAGAAGTTAAAAAAGAACAAATACCGTATAATTTACAGTGAATAACTGTAAATTGATATTCCCAGAATTCCCTGCATGACACTCCACATTTTAAAGTATTTTGTTTAAATAATTATGTTTCTTAATAGTTTGGTCATGTTTGTTATCAGTTATGTACATTTGAGTTTATGTTACATCTTCTGTTGTTTCATGAAAGTTGAATGCATTATTTAAGTATAATGTGTGTTACCATGATGGTGTTTAGTATTTGCATGAATTACCCTGGTCTTCTATAATTACGTATATACTTCAGCTTGTGGAAATGCTACTTGTGATGAACTGATTCTTCATATTGCTGTCTCTTTTACCACCTGCATTATTACGGTGATTGTCAATTTATGTTAAAGATACAAAACAGATTTTAGTAGCAGTGTACATTGTTGAATTTACTAGTTTACACTCAAGTTTTATACTGTAAAATCTACAGTTTGTTCTGTAAATGTGTTTACAGTTTTTCTGTTTTTCTTGCAACCACAGCTGCCAATATTATTTTGTAAAAACTACAGATTTTTTACAGTGTAATATTATTGCAATTTTAAGTGCCTGTTTTCTATTTGAACATATTGTAATATGTAATTTATTCCTGTGATCAATACATCAAATAAATGCAGCCTTGCTGTCGTTGAAGAGGACAATTTACCAGCTAGTGCAAGTCTTTAGCCGGTCAAATATACAAGTGTCTCTCCAGGCACGGCTGAGATTGTCTTTATTGAGGAGCTGAGCTGTAGGAGGACACGATCACCATTAGCAGCATGTTTACACTCCTCTGCTCTCTGCAGCATTAACCCTGTAAAGAGCTCCAGCTGAGAAATGTTCCAAACACACCAGCTGAGAGACGAGATACGGCTGCCTTCCACCAGGATAGTGTTTGAATTCCCAGAGGCTAATTACCAGATTCAAAATCAATCCTGCTTTTTAAAGACATCCACCGCAGAAGCCTTCATAACACAAGTGAGAATCTACTGGCCTGCTTTTGCAGTATAATCATCTGGCAAGCTTCACGCAAGAGATTATTTTAGCATTTTTGGAAAAAGACCACATGCTCCAGTTGCAGTTTTCTTAAGCCCTATTCGGATTGGACCAGTTTTTCCTTAGGAGGTTTGACAGTTTCATAGATATACGTGATTGTAATCCAGTTTGAATTAAACATGATTCATAATGCATGCATTAACAACATCAATACAGAGATCCCAAACCCATCTGAATCAACACATGATGATGTACACCCTTAAAAAACAATAAATAAAAAAAATAAAAAGTAAAATTTACGGTAAAAAAATAGCAGCTGTATAAAAAAATATAGTAGAAATAATAAGTTTTACAGAGTGGGCTTAAATTTACAGTAAAATGAATTAAATTTAAATCATGACAACTCTTGGAACATTTTAGCATGGTGATGGATATAACAGTGTTAATGTATTTGGTCTTGGCGGAACAGATCTGCTACGCTGCTGCTGAATTGCTGCTGCTGTTGGTTATTGCTGTAGTTGTAGATTATTGCTGCTGCAAGCAAGTACAGGAACTTGCTACTGCCAATGCATATGGCGATACGGGGCCATGAGTATTTAAGACATACTGCTGCTGCACAAATAGCATATAAAATAACCCCGTAGCAGATTTATACAGGTGGAGCTGGGGAAGGTGGAGCGTTTCAGAGAAATCTGAAAGCGCGCTGCAGGAATCTCAAGTGAATGCTAGCCAGCCATATAAATGCAAGGCAGTAGCTCATTGGCTGCATATGCAGCATGAACCAATCAGCTTGTGCCAAGTCGTTTAACTCTGAATATCATCAGTTACGTATAGAGTTTCATGACTGAACTATATATATGTTTAAAATAAATAAAAATTTGAATAAAATAAGTAAAAATTGGATTAAAATAAATAAATCGATAAAGTGTATTGAATTGAAAATAAAAAAATTGAATAAAATAAATAAAAAAGAGGTTAAATAGGGTTAAAAAGAGGTTAAATACATACAAATATTATTAAAATAAGCAAAGAATAGAATAAAATAAATAAATGAAAAATAGATTGTACTAATGTGCATAGCAGATAAATTCTGGAAATACCAATGTACATTTTTTCCACTGTTAACTATAAAATGACTTTCAAAAAATTTACATTTAGCAGTATTTTACCTTAAAATGACATAAAATGTCCTGTTAGATCTATTACAGTTCACCATATATAGTAAAGGAACTTATCGTTAACCAATTGGTTTTTACTGCAGCAATTTTACAGTCTTTAGCTGTTCAAATTAGGATCTTTTTTACAGTGTAAACCTGACCTGAGCAGTATTTAATACCTTCTCTGTTGATGCAGCGGACCTGTGGAATCTGCGTTCCCTCTCCACAGTCCATGTCTTCTTCAGGGATACACTCCTCTAGCTTGACCAGCTGCCAGCTAAAACAGCTGGGATCATCACACGGGATGGCCTCCACCAGATGAGGACAGTTCCCCTCGCCACCCGTGGGGTAATTAGTGATCGTACGTCGTCTGAACTTGAAACCTGCAAATAAACGTGACAGAAAAGGTTTATTAGTTGGCTCTATACATAGAGTGAACACTTACTGTAAGTCAGACTTAAAATGTCACTGGAGTAGGACAAAATATTAAACTAAGTAGCATCTAATGTCATTTTCAATGACCTTACACACAATTACTGTTAACCAACTTGTCCTAGGGCGAATTGTGGTGGAAATGTGTGACCTTTCGTTAAATCTATTTTTTAGGGTGGATCTTACAAAACTCTCAAGAACATGTCCAATTCACATTTCAGTCCAAAAGGAATGCAAAGAACCTTTTTTCAAAAAAAATTCAATCATTAAATAAATTCATTTCATAATCATAGATAAATTAATTTTTAGGACCTTTTGTGCTTATGATATTTTTATAAAAAAAAAAAGTACTCAGTACTGTTCAAAACATTATCCCACAAAAATAAGATAATTAATATTTAAAAGTATTTAAAATTATAATTTAATTGTTCTTTACCTTTAATAAATAATAGATTTTAAAGGCAAATAATTTAATACAGAATTGTTCCACTATGATGCATACAAAAGTTAAAAAAAAAAATATAGATATATGTATAATATATATACAGTTGGGAAAAAAGTATTTAGTCAGCCACCACTTGTGCAAGTTCTCCCACTTAAAAAGAAGAGAGAGGCCTGTAATTTTCACATAGTTATACCTCAACTATGAGAGACAAAATGAAGAAAAAAAATCCAGAAAATCACATTGTAGGATTTTTAAAGAATTTTTTTTGCAAATTATGGTGGAAAATAAGTATTCGGTCGATTACAAAATTTCATCTCAATACTTTTTTTTTATATACCCTTTGTTGGCAATGACAAGAGGTCAAATGTTTTCTGTAAGTCTTTACAAGGTTTTCACACACTGTTGCTGGTATTTTGGCCATTCCCCATGCAGATCTCCTCTTAGAGCAGTAATGTTTTGGGGCTGTCGCTGGCAACACGGATTTTCAACTCCCTCCACAGATTTTCTATGGGGTTGAGATCTGGAGACTGCTAGGCCACTCCAGGACCTTGAAATGCTTCTTACGAAGCCACGCCTTCGTTGCCCGGGCGGTGTGTTTGGATCATTGTCATGCTGAAAGACCCAGCCACGTTTCATCTTCAATGCCCTTGCTGTTGGTTTTCACTCAAAATCTCACGATACTTGGCCCCATTCATTCTTTCGTTTACACTTATCGTCCTGGTCCCTTTGCAGAAAAACAGCCCCAAGCATGATGTTTCCACCCCCACGCTTCACAGTAGGTATGGTGTTCTTTGGATGCACCTCAGCATTCTTTCTCCTCCAAACACGACAAGTTTGAGTTTTTACCAAAAAGTTCTATTTTTGTTTCATCTGACCATATGACATTCTCCCAATCCTCTTCTGGATCATCCAAATGCTCTCTAGCAAACTTCAGATGGGCCTGGACATGTACTGGCTTAAGCAGGGGGACACGTCTTGCACTGCAGGATTTGAGTCCCTGGCGGCACAGTGTGTTACTGGTGGTAGCCTTTGTTTCTTTGGTCCCAGCTCTCTGCAGGTCAGTCACTAGGTCCCCCCGTGTGGTTCTGGGATTTTTGACCCCACGGGGTGAGATCTTGCCCCAGATCGAGGGAGATTATCAGTTGTCTTGTATGTCTTCCATTTTCTAATCATTGCTCCCACAGTTGATTTCTTCACACCAAGCTGCTTACCTTTTGCAGATTCAGTCTTCCCAGCCTGGTTTAGGTCTACAATTTTGTTTCTGGTGTCGTTTGACAGCTCTTTGGTCTTGGCCATGGGGGAGTTTGGAGTGTTACTGTTTGGAGTTGTGGACAGGTGTCTTTTATACTGATAACGATTCAAACAGATGCCATTAATACAGGTAACAGTGGAGGACAGAGGAGCCTCTTAAAGAAGTTTTTACAGGTCTGTGAGAGCCAGAAATCATGCTTGTTTGTAGGTGACCAAATACTTATTTTAACCGAGGAATTTACCAATTAATTCTTTAAAAATCCTACAATGTGATTTTCTGGATTTTTTTTTTCTCATTTTGTCTCTCATAGTTGAGGTATACCTATGATGAAAATTACAGGCCTCTCTCATCTTTTTAAGTGGGAGAACTTGCACAATTTGTGGCTGACTATATACTTTTTTGCCCCACTGTATATATTCTATATATATAATACATTTGAATATAACATACGAGCAAATGTGTTTAACTATCATTAAAATAATGTTGCAATGTAAAAATATCTTAATGGCATTAAAAATTGACCAATTAGTCAAATGTATATATAGAGGCATTCTATTATTGGTCTATTTTGCTTTTGGTTTTTCAAAATATAACATAATCAGTGTACAGTAGAGAAATATTAAGACATGTTTGAAACGTGATTTCTGCTGATATGCCGTAATGCAGCATCTTGGACAAATTATTTACGATAATGGTTAAATCAAAAGGAAATATTCTATTCTGTGCCTCAGTATAATATTGTGTCTCAGTATTTGACACTTCCTTTTCAGTGAATATATTATTGGTTTCAGCCATGTTTACCTTTCTTCACGACGCGTTCATCGCAATTCTCAAAGGTGCAGGGCCCCCAGGCGCCCCACGGGGAAACTTCACACTCCACAGGGCACGGGATGTGACACAGCTGCGTGGTACTTAGAGTCGTTCCCTTGCAGAGCAGAACGTTGACGGGTTTCGATGCTATAACGCAAACACATGCATTAAAACACTGCAATAAGACTCCCACATGAGCGCCACACATGACGGACAATTAGGTTTATGTAACTGCAGGAAACAACAAATGGCAACATTAAACACGGTCCGAAGAATCCTGATTCCCTGATGCATCACGGCAAAGGAAAAACAGGAGAAAACCGAAATCTCCACAGATTTCTGCATAATTTGAACATGTTTGTTTTTTACATATTTGAACTAATCTGATAACATTCCCAGTCATCAATAATCTAAAATATGAGATATAAAATAATGACAATAATGAAAGAAAAATGAATGACAAAAATGAAATAAATTAAAATAATAAACAAAATAATTAAAAAATAAAATGTTTTTAAATAAGGCAATATCATTGTATTTTTCATTCAATTTTGAGATTTTGGGAACTTTGGTTTTTTATAACACATTTCAGAAGAACTAGTGGAAAGAAAACATCCATGCACATTTTAATTACAATACATATATTTAAATTTGTTTTCTCAAAATGGGATTTTTTTTCTTCTGCTAGAAATCTCCACTTGGGTAACACTTAATCCTAAAAACATGGAAAAAATGTATTTTAATTCTGCCTGTTGACAGTATTTTCTGATATATCGAGTTTAAAAAACCCCCACTTGTACAAAAAATGTTTGCAGTTCTTAAATGTAATGAAATGGGGAAGTATGGTAATATATTAGTTACATTTTTTACCCTATTCACCTGAAATTAAATTTAAAAAAAATGTGATATCTATTACTTACTTTAAAATAAAGATAAACACACACACACACACACACACACACACACACACATGGACATTACATATACCTCTATTGTTTTTATATACAGATAGTTCCACACTTTTTAACCTAAACCTACCCCTCACAGAAAACTTTCTGCATTTTTACAATAAAAAAAACCTTGTTTACTTTATTTTTATACCAGTTTTACAAATGAGGATGTCCCCAAATGGAGTTTTTTTTTGCAATTTTGTCAGGTTTTGCTCACTTTTGGGTACACCTTTGTCCCCAAAATATGGTAGGTACACACACACACACACACAAAATCAATCTAAAATAGTCCTCTCAGAGGAATAGTCCTCAAATGAGTGTAGAAAATGCAAGCCAAGTCTGTAGATCCTGTCTGGACCCAGTATGTGTGGAAAAGAACGGTAAAACACAAATTCAAAAACACAAACAAAAACGGTGCATTAATGTTTTAACACAGGACTTTCCTGTCGGCTTGATGGGTGACAGGTGACATGACTGCTGCGTTTGCATCAAAGCAAGGTAAACTCTTCTCGTAGAGCTCTCCATGCTCATATGTGGTGAGTTCTGCTCCCTAGAGATTTCCAAAACAAAATGCTCTCCACACACACAAATTGTCAACTAAAAAAGCACAAGAAGAAAGACTGCGCCACACACCTTCAACAAAAATAATTGATTGAACTCTGGAAATGAGCATGGGGAATGACAGTTCACCTCGTTCAGCTCTTCTGGTGCTGCATGTTCCCAAAATTAATGAAGAGACAGATTTCAGTGTAATGCACCATCATCTAAGTTAACATAACACAGCACAGGTTGTCCTTGTTTACATGCCAGATGGTCTAGACCTTCTGCGCAAACTTTCTGTCTAATCAAAGTTTATGGTCTGTGCCTTCTTTGACAAACCCAGGCGGACAGGCTTAGCTTCAAGCATGAGAATGATCTGGGATCTGGGTAGCTGTTTGAAAATAGATGAAAAACCTAACGAGGCCCTGCTATTTATTAATATACACTACCTGACAAAACTTTGGGGTTTGAAAGACTTTTTTTTGTTCTTTGAAAGAGCATGTTTATGCTCACAAAGCGGCATTATATAGATATATATATATATATATATATACTATATGCTATAATAACAAAAATATACTGTATATACAGGGCAATCCTCAATGAATTATAAGGTCGTGGAAAAAGTTTCATTTATTTCCGTAATTTCAAACGCAAATGTTGAAACTCGTGTATTAAATAAATTCAATGCACACAGATTGAGGTAGTTTAAATTAAAGTCTTTTGGTTCTTTTAATTGTGATGATTTTGGCTCACGTTTAACAAAAACCCTCCAATTCACTATCTCAACAAATTGGAATATGGTGACATGCCATTCAGCTAATCTACTCAAAACACCTGCAAAGGTTTCCTGAGCCTTCAAATGGTTTCTCAGTTTGGTTCACTAGGTTACACAATCATGGGGAATACTGCTGATCTGACAGTTGTCCAGAAGACGATCATTGACACCCTTCACAAGGAGGTTAAGCCACAAATATTCATTGCCAAAGAAGCTGTCTGTTTACAGAGTGCTGTATCCAAGCGTGTTAACAGAAATTTGAGTGGAAGGAAAAGTGTGGAAGAAAAAGATGCACAACCAACCGATAGAACCGCAGCCTTATGAGGATTGTCAAGTAAATTCGATTCAAGAATTTGAGTGAATTTCAAAAGGAATGGACTGAGGCTGGGGTAAAGGCATCAAGAGCCACCACACACAGACGTTTCAAAGAATTTGGCTACAGTTGTTGTATTCCTCTTTTTAAGCCACTCCTGAATCACAGACAATTTCAGAGGCGTCTTACCTGGGCTAAGGATAAGAAGAACTGGACTGTTGCCCAGTGGTCTAAAGTCCTCTTTTCAGATGAGAGCACGTTGTGTATTTCATTGGAAACCAAGGTCCTAGAGTCTGGAAAAAGGGTGGAAAAGCTCATAGCCCAAGATGCTTGACGTCCAGTGTTAAGTTTCCACAGTCTGTGATGATTTGGGTGCAATGTCATCTGCTGGTGTTAGTTCATTTTGTTTTTTGAAAACCAAAGTCACTGCCTCCGTTTACCAAGAAATTTTGGAGCACTTCATGCTTCCTTCTGCTGAAAAGCTTTTTGGAGATGCTGATTTCATTTTCCAGCATGATTTGGCACCTGCCCACACTGCCAATATCACCAAAAGTTGGTTAAATGACCATGCATGGTGTTGGTGTGCTTGACTGGCCAGCAAACTCACAAGACTTGAACCCCATAGAGAATCTATGGTGTTTTGTCAAGAGGAAAATGAGAAACAAGATACTAAAAAATGCAGATGAGCTGAAGGTCACTGTTAAAGAAACCTGGGCTTCCATACCACCGCAGCAGTGCCACAAACTGATCACCTCCATGCTACGCCGAATTGAGGCAGTAATTAAAGCAAAGGAGCCCTTACCAAGTATTGAGTACATGTACAGTAAATTAACATACTTTCCATAAGGCCAACGATTCACTAAAAATGTTTTTTTTTATTGGTCTAATGAATATTCTAGTTAGTTGAGATAGTGAATTGGTGGGTTTTTGTTAAATGTGAGTCAGATTCATCACAATTAAAAGAACCAAAGACTCTGTGTGCATTGAATTTATTTTTATACACGAGTTTCACAATTTGAGTTATAAAAACATTTATGAACTTTTCCATGACATTCTAATTATTGAGATGCACCTGTATATATATAAAAATTCTATTTTATTCTATTTTAAATAACTGCTTTCTATTTGAATATATTTTAAAATTTATTTTTCCGTAATTTCAGAGGCCCCTGAATTTTTCAGACAGCTTTAAAAACAAATCATAATCATTTATATGCTGATTTGGTGCTCAAGAAAAAAATTCTTATTGTCAATGTAAAAAAATTGCTGCTTAATATTTTTGTTAATAGAAAGTTTTAAAGAAAAGCATTTTTTTAAATGAAAATTTTTTGTAACTTCATAAATGTCTTTTGCGGTCACGTTTGATCAATTTACTGCTACCTTGCTGAATAAAAGTATTATTTCTTTAAAAATAAATACTGACTGAAATAAAAACTTTTGAACAGTGTAGTGCTTATCAAAATATACACGATTAGCAAAAGAACTGCAGGCTAAGCTTCGCTCTGTGTTATAGAGCCCATGAAATCATAGGCAAAAGGGGCTAGTTTAAAAGGCCCAAATGAAACAAATACAAACCATTTTTTTATTTCTTTTGAAGAAGAGTGTACAGTAAGGAGCTGTCAGAATGACTGTCATTGTCAATCATTCTCTGTCAGTTGTCTGGTGCCCAAAGGATAGTGTTGACTAAGCACAGAGTGTTGCATCAGTATGTACCCTTGTAATCAGCTCTCCATGGACACAAACACTTACAAAAATACAGAGAGTAAACAGACTAAGCAAACAAAAGATGTAAACATGCTTTAAGCAAAGAGATCTGATCAAACAAAGACCATTATGTCACATACAAAAAGGAAAGGAAAGAGGATAAAATAAATGTAATTAAAAATATAGAATTAAAATTAATATCACAATTAACTATATTACAATTATAAAATTAACTAAATAAATACACCATCACTATACACCTTAAAATCAATACTAAATGTAAAAATAATAATACATTAAAATAAAATAAAATAATAAAATAAAATAAAAGTGCTGGTTTTACATTCAAAGCAATACTGGTGTGTTTACATTCAGTTGAAAAATACCCAAAATATTCCTTTTTAGGGAGTTAAAAATCTTACCTGAGATCTCATAGCTGATAGACAGGAGGGGAGGGACACTAGGCATCTGGCTGTTTGGAGACTGACCTTCTACAAAACACACAAACTACTGCTAATTAACATCACTCAAGAGACAAATACAAATACTACCACTATGAGCTCTATACTGTGACTATTTCCAAAATATTACAGCTTTAAGGCATAAGCTGGTTAGCTTTAAGTATCCTGAGCTGTGACATCAAAAGCAGTAGGCAAGGTAAAATATATATATTTAACCTTTTAAGAGTCCTTCAGAAAATGCAATAAAATAACATCCATTTAATCACAATTTTAAAAACAATAAAATAATTTTCTCTCATTCTGACGGACTGGGTTGTAAATTTTCCAGCATGCTCTACTCTTACCTGTCAGTAAAATATGAAAAACTCTTGTTTCTCTATTTAAATCTTTACTCACACCTCTCAGTCTACTTTCATATTTTATTTTCTCAAGTTTTCTTCACCAAATGCAATAGAACAGACAACTTCTTTTTATATCTGTCAAAACAACAGAAAGCATTTTGAATTATCTGTCAATGTTTTTTACAATTTGGTAAGTGACAGAAAAATGTTCAGTTAATGCAACCTCTGGTTATGTCATTGACCAGCAGGGCCAAAGTGCTCATGATAACCAGTCAAACCCATTGCTTTGTAATGCCATAAATGAATCACATCCATCACATTTGGTTCCCCTAAAAAACATTTATTTTTTCCATAGTAGACTCCAAATATAGCTCTGTCCAATCAAATGTCATGGCAGTTTATTCAGCGTTCATCGCCTCTGTTGACTTTCATTCAGACAGTAATGTGATAATGTGAGGTATAAGCTGGTTAGCTTTTACTTGTGCCCAGATCTCAGCCAGTCAAAAGCTGCAGGATTCCTCCTACACTCTCAAAATCAAGCGTCTTCAATGGATTTTTGCAGCACTTCAGCAAAGAACTCTCTTCTCATTAAGAATCATTTAGATTTTCTGCATCATATGGAACTCAAGGATACTCCTATGGCATTATATTAAATAAAACAATATCTTGCAGCATCACATGGACTTTGAAATGATTCTCTTATGGAATCAAACGGAACTTGTGAAGATTCACTTATGGTATCATATGGAACTTACAAAGATTCTATTAAATCAATTTGAACTTTTAAAGATTCCCTTATGGCGTCATATGAAACTTATAAAGATTCTCCTACGGACTCAAATGAAAATGAAAATAAATAAATAAATGCTTAAGGCATCATATGAAAGAGTCTCTTATGAAATCAAATGGAACTCATAAAGATTTACTTATGGAGTCATATGAAATTTACAGTATAAAGATATGTAGATTATAGAATCATGTGGAACTTACAAAGATTCTCTATGGAATCTAATGGAAATTATAAATTATCGCTTATGACTTGGTATAAGACATATAACAATTATTTTATATACAGTAATAAAATGGAACTCAAATTGAACACATAATGATTTTATTATGGATTCAAATTGAACTTATAAAGATTCACTTATGGCTGAAACAAAGATTATCTTATTGAATCTAATGGAAATTATAAAGATTCACTTTTGGCTTCACATGAAAAAAAAAAGATTATCTTATGGAATCAAATGGAAATTATATAGATTTGCTTATGGCATCACATGAAACTTATAAAGAGTCTTTTATGCAATCAAATGGAAATTATAAATATTCTCATATAATCAAATGGAAATTTTAAAGATCCATTAATGGAATAAAATGGAAATTATAAAGATTCACTTATAGCATCATAGGAATCCTATGAAGATTATTTTGGAACCAATGGAACATTAAGATTTGCTTATGGCATCGTATGAAATTTTCATAAAGATTCCTTTATGAAATCAAATTGGAATTTCTCATTAAGATTTGCTTATGGCATCGTATGAAATTTTCATAAAGATTCCTTTATGAAATCAAATTGGAATTTCTCCTATGTCATCAGGCTTTAAAATCCTTTTGGAAACACTTGATTTTAAGAGTGAAGCCACCTGTGGGAAATATCGTTCTGTTTGTGCTGTGAGTGCAGTGTTGTGTCCTTAGAAGGAAATGTAAATGAGCATCACTTCCAGATAGATTTGATGAAGGTTTCATCACATCAAAGAATCTTGAAGCTGACAACATCCTCCCAGGGTGAGAACATCACGACTCCATCAGTTGACTAACGCTCCAGCACATTTTCCCTTTAACTTTCTGCACCGTCTGCGTTCATGTATCTGCTGTCAGCGGAGCAGATTACCCCCCAGTGAAGCGAGGCGTCTCCTGCACCGCGTTGATAAGGACACAGATTTCCCAGCATACGCAGCTCCACCAGTGGTCTGTTCTAATAGCACTTCTTTAACCGGAGCTTTTCATGCAGTCAGCGCTCATCTGCTCTAATGTACGGAGACATGTGCGTTACGATAAGTTTCAAAGTGCTCACCATACAGTTCTGAGCATCAAAAGAGCGAGCAGGAGGGAGGGAGATAAAAATAAAAGTATTTTCCATGAAGATGGATGGGCCATTAATCGAGTGTTGGTGTGTGTGTGTGTGTGTGTGTGTGTGTGTGTGTGTGTGTGTGTGTTGAAGCATGCAAAGAAATGTTGATGCAATATATACAGTAGAGTAAGAGATTTACACACACACACATGCACATGGGTGGTGGACAGAGAAAGCATGGAAAGAGGAAAAGCATGAGGGAGAGATCCATGTATTCTAGGATTTACATTGTTCTGAGAATTTTTTTTTTGCAAAGTAACATGTAAATCACAAAATGTTATGTTATAATAGTAGATGTTTTGCAATAAATCAATAAATCAATAATTGATTCGATGTTTCTTTTTCTAATAAATAACTGTTTTCAATATCAGCATCATATGGAACTCAATGACTCTTCAATGACATTATATTAAACTAAAAGATTCTCTTATGGAGTCCTATGAGACATATAAAGATTTGATTATTGCATCTTAAGTAACAAAGATTCTGTGGTATCAAATGGTATCAAATGAAAATGATAAAGATTTGTTTATGGAATCAAACGGAACTTATAAAGATTTGATTATGGCATCATATGAAACAAAGATTCTCTTATAGAATCAACTGGAACTTATAAAATTAATTTATGGAATTGTATGAAACTTATTAAGATTCACTTACAGCATCATATGAAACTCTGTTATAAAGATTCTGTTATGAAATCATATGATTCAAAGATTTGCTTAAAGCATCAAATACATCTAATAAAGGAAATATATATTAATTACACTTTTTTAAAGATTCTCTTATGGAACCAAATGGAACTTAAAAAGATTTGCTTTTGTCATCATATGAAACCTATACGCATTCTCTTATGGAATCATATGAAACTTATAAAGATTTGGAGGACTCACAGCTCAGGATAGTCACTATAGTGAAGGGTTTGGGACTGAACACATATTTGTTGTACTATCAGCCAATCATGGTTTTGTTCGGGTGACTTGCTCAACAACAATAAAAGTTTGTCCAGAACTGAATGTCTAAGTAAAAATGCCATACTTCTGTTAACTATAAACTGTTGAACAGATACCTGTACCTTGTTTGTCTTTGTTGTTATAGATGTAGCTGTGAAGTTCTGCATAGTCCTGGAAGCAGTACACTTCTCTGCTCTGCACACCTCCACCACACAAACCCGTCTGGTTCCCACGCCGCCGGTCCTGCTGGCTGAGCAGTGCATCAACACGACATTCGCTCCATTCAGTGGTCCGCCAGGCATAACTGAAATTAACATGAAATACAGGCTATTATGTTCTGAATCTGTGCTTTGAGTCACCCATACTGTTGCTGTAATAAATCTTTTTAAACATTTCCAAACAACGACATCAATCCATGTGTCACTGTCATGTACATACCACCCAAAAAAATGGTTAAATGAATGCGAAAAAAAAGAAAAAAAAAAAAAAAAAAAAAAAAAATGATCTTGGAAGAATTTGACAATAAATGTCTGAAATCATATTAAGACTTCTGACTTGCAGACCTAACAGGCAGTGCTGTTGTTAACTAAAACTAAACATTTTTACTATTAAAACATTTCAATAATATATTTTGTAGTACAGAAAGTAAAAAGTACCTAAACTAAAAGTTATAATATAAAAGTTGTAATATATATATTACAATTGTGTTTCGTTCTCACAATTTGTAAAGTCTACAAAACTTCAAACTTCAAGCATTTTGCTTTACAAATGTTTCTAGTAAAAAATAACAATTACTGTATATGAACTTAGCAGAATTAAAATGCAATTATTTAAAACTGCAACTCAAAGAGCAATTATGTATACTGTTTGCCACCTATATTAAAATGCAGGTATTTAATTGGAATATGATGGATGGATGGGTAGGTAGGAAGGTAGATAAGTAGGTGGGTAGGTAGGTTGTTGGATGGATGGATGAATAGGTAGAAAGGTAGATAAGTAGGTGTTAGGTTGTTGGATGGATGGATAATAGATAGGTGAATGGGTGGATGGATGGATGGATAATAGATAGGTGAATGGGTGGATGGATGGATGGATAATAGATAGGTGAATGGGTGGATGGATGGATGGATTGGTAGGTAGGAAAGTAGATAATTAGGTGGGTAAGTAGGTTGTTGGATGGATGGATGGATGGTACTGTAGATGGATGGGTTGATGGATGGACAGGTAGGTAGATAAGTAGATGGGTAGGTAGGCTGCTGGATGGATAGATGGATGATTGGTGAATGGATAGGAAGGTAGATAAGTAGGTGGTTAACTAAGCTGGTAGATGGATGGCTGGATGGTTAATAGGTTGGTGGATGGATGGATGTATAGTATAATAAGTAGGTGGATGGATAGATCTCTTAAACCTTAAGACACATTTGATTACTGGGATCTTTTCTAGTCTGAAAAGACTTCAGAATCTCTATTCAACCTCCATTTAATCCCATTTCTGTCTTGGAAAAAAAATAGCGATATTAAAGGGGTCATATGATACTTTTTTAAAGATCATTATTTTGTGTATTTGATGTAACAGAATATGTTGACATGCTTTAATGTTCAAAAAACACATTATTTTTCAAATACTGTACATTATTGTAGGTCCTCTATGCCCCGCCTCTCTCAAACGCTTCGTTTTCTACAAAGTCCCTCCTTCCGACAAGTGCAGTCTGCTCTGATTGGCCAGCTGACCCAGTGCATTGTGATAGGCCGAACACCGCAAGCACTCGTCGGAAATGTATCGCCCCTTACCATAATCACCAGCTTCAAGCTTTCAAAGTAAATATCAAGACAGAGCCCGAAAGGGGAACAAAGTCGCTTGACAGACACAGTGATGAAGCTGGTATGAGTTTGCAGTACACAAGCCACGTTAAGACAGCTTACCCCCCCCCCCTCTCTCTCTCTCGCTCTCTCTCTCATCGCTCCGCGCTCTCGTCTCACTTCTCTCTCTCTCTCTCTCTTATTCTCTCTCTCTCTCGCTCGTGCACACACACACGATGCACAAAACTCTGCATTTGTCAGTCAATAGCAAATACTTAAACTAATAACAAAACAGTAGCTGATTCAGAAGCGCCAGATTGTCATAGCAAAGTCAGAATTACCTCCTCTCCTAGGTTCACGAAACGGTCGTCCGTTAAATGCTTTGCTGTTCTGTTGTAAGTAATCTTAAAGATTCCTAAATGCATCTACTTTTCGGAAGGCCAAATAAAGTGCTTTTTGCTTTTTACACACTGAAATACACCCGCGTCTCCACTGACAGCTGCTTCAACACTAACTGCGGTTACTGAAACCACGCCTTCTTTCTCTGCGTGAACATTTGGGCCGCATTATGCAAATCTTCCCACATAGTGATGTAGACGTGTGGGGGTGTGTTAGAACGAGACGTTTTAGGGGGTTGTGGCAGAGTCTTAACTTTGATAAAAATATCTCTTTGGTTTTGAGACTTTTAGTCTTTGCAACTTCACAGATCTTAACTATTCACAAACAGCTTGTAACACTCAAAAGACAAAGGAAAACAAGAAATCGCATCATATGACCCCTTTAAAGAGAGTTTTGGGGATTTCTCGTGTCCCACTTTCGCAATAGCGCGAAACAGAATTGCAAAAATCCATTATCTTCTCGAGCTGCCTGTTCATAGTACACTCTTAAAAATAAAGGTGCTTCACGATGCCATAGAAGAACCTTTTTTGTCTAAATGGTTCCATAAAGACCTTTAACATCTGAAGAACCTTTCTACTTCACAAAAGGTTCTTTGTGGCGAAAAAAGGTTTTTTAGATTATAAAAAGGTAAAGAGAAGGTTCTTTAAAGAACCTATGACTGAATGGTTCTTTGTGGAACTAAAAATGGTTCTTCTATGGCATCTTGAAGCACCTTTATTTTTAAGAGTGTATGTGGGAGACTCAGAAAGCATTGTGTGCCCTGTGACGGCGAGCCAGCGCATGCCATCTGTGAGAGAACTAGATTAGAGCAGCGTCACCGAGCTCTTAAGATCACTTCCATTTGTCAGTGTATCTCTCTTGGCTCAGGACCATAGACCAGCCCGATCCGTCTCACCCCGTTTCCATATGCTCATGTGCTGACTCTCACTGGGACCACCGCTCACGCAGAGCAGGGGTCAAGCGGCTTCCGGCAGGGCCTCCCATTCCACCCCGGCATTTCTCCATGAAGAGCAGAAAGCATTACAGTTCATCATGCTGAGAAGTGACTTCTGTTTTTTTTTTTTTTTTTTGCTTGTTTCATGTACATGTCCGCAGGATAGGAAAATCCCAAATGAGATATCGTTAACATCTCAATTGTTTCTCCTTGACAGCAGTAAGACTAAATCGATCGCAAATTAGCTTAGTGTTTTTTAGTTACACAGTTCTCCTGCTTCTTAGATTTACCTCCAGAGAAATAGACCATTGCACGCGTCTCCTTTAGAGATTCAGAAGAGATCTCGATAATGTCTCCAACTGTGCTCAGATTTGCCAAGATAACAGTGAGAGATTTCAATATGAATTCAAATTCTATCAAACCAAATGGTCTTTTGATTCTATTTACATTTATTTTCAACCCAGGCCTGGAAAAATGTGGTGACAATTCTATAGCAGTGTTATTTTAGTATCACTGAAAGACTATAGTTTTAATAATATTTGATTATTTTTTCATATTTATATATTTTTTGTTTTATTTTTAAATTTTTGTTCTATCTTTGTTTAGTTTTGTTTTTAATATGCCTAGTTTTTATTTATTTTTTAATATGCATTTTTTATTTTATTTTTTTCAGTTCAGTTCTTTTGTTGTGTGTTTGTCATTTTGTGTACATATTTATTATTATTTTGTTTTATTAATATTTTAGTTTTAGTTATTTTAGTATATCAAGTTAAACTAAATGAAAGAAAAAAACATGCCAATTTTATTTTATTTAATTTCAGTTAATGTTTATTTTATTTTAGTTACCGTTAACATAAAATTTGGTTTAGTTTTAGTTAACTATAATAATCCTATACAGAATGATATGTTGCTTCTTGCATGTTTCGAGTGGCCCCAAAAAGCACGTTCAGTTTTATCCGAAATGGATGAACTTGAATCTGGCAATGTTTATTATATTGGTTGTGGCACGTAATGCGGCTGTTGGGAAATTAAATATCCAGTGAGTGATGCTAAAAGTGTAATGCGTTATTATTTTTGAAAATAATGTACCACCCACACTAAATGGGATTCTAAACCTAAACGACAGCATGTGAGAGATTAAAAAAATGCATTTGCTGAAGCAACAGTGCCATTTTACCAGCACTTTTATCATGACTCATGTTTAACAGACTTGTACCACATCACTAGTACATTGCTGTATCCAGGTGTGCTACAGAGCAATTTACTACATCAGATAAGCCACACATACAGTGGGTACAGAAAGTATTCAGACCCCTTTAAATTTTTCACTCTTTGTTATATTGCAGCCATTTGCTACAATCATTTAAGTTAATTCTTTTTTCCTCAATGTACACACAGCACACCATATTGAAAAACACAGAATTGTTGACATTTTATTAAAAAAGAAAAACTGAAATATCACATGGTCCTAAATATTCAGACCCTTTGCTCAGTATTTAGTAGAAATCTTTTGATCTAATACATCCATGAGTCTTTTTGTGAAAGATGTAACAAGTTTTTCACACCTTGATTTGGGGATCCTCTGCCATCCCTCCTTGCAGATCCTCTCCAGTTCTGGTCAGGTTGGATGGTAAACGTTGGTGACAGCCATTTTTAGGTCTCTCCAGAGATGCTCAATTGGGTTTAAGTCAGGGCTCTGGCTGGGCCATTCAAGAACAGTCACAGAGTTGTTGTGAAGCCATCCTTCGTTATTTTAGCTGTGTGCTTAGGTCATTGTCTTGTTGGAAGTTAAACCTGAGGTTCCTGAGCACTCCTTGGAGAGGTTTTCTCGTCAGATATCCCTTTACTTGGCCGCAGTTCATCTTTCCCTCATTGCAACCAGTCTCCTGGCCTGCAGCTCTGAAAAACCCCCCACACATGTGCTGCCACCACACCTGCTTCACGGTGGGACTGTATTGGACAGTTTTGTGATCAGTGCCCCTGTTTTCCCCACACATAACCGCTTGAATTAAGAGCCAAAAAGTTCTACTGGTCTCTCAAGTACAGAGATCTATTTCTCACCATCTTGGAGGTCCTGTGTTTTTTTAATTATAAAGGCAAACTCCATTCGCTTTTCATGTGGTCCTTGCACTGAGGAGAGGCTTCCGTTTGGCCACTCTGCCATAAAGCCCCGACTTTTGGAGGGCTGCAGTGATGGTTGACTTTTTTTACAACTTTCTCCCATCTCCCGACTGGATCTCTGGAGCTCAGCCACAGTTATCTTTGGGTTCTTCTTTACCTCTCTCACCAAGGCTCTTCTCCCCCGATAGCTCATTTTGGCCGGACGGCCAGCTCTAGGAAGTTCTGGTCGTCCCAAACATCTTCCATTTAAGGTTTATGGAGGCCACTGTGCTCTTAGGAACCTAAGTGCAGCAGAATTTTTTTGTAACCTTGGCCAGATCTGTGCCTTGCCACAATTCTGTCTCTGAGCTCTTCAGGCAGTTCCTTTGACCTCATGATTCTCATTTGCTCTGACATGCACTGTGAGCTGTAAGGTCTTATATAGACAGGTGTGTGGCTTTCCTAATCAAGTCCAATCAGTGTAATCAAACACAGCTGGACTCAAATGAAATTGTAGAACCATCTCAAGGATGATCAGAAGAAATGGACAGCACCTGAGTTAAATATATGTGTCCACAGCAAAGGGTCTGAAGGTACTTAGGACCATGTGATATTTCAGATTTTCTTTTTTAATAAATCTGCAAAATGTCAACAATTCTGTGTTTTTTCTGTCAATATGGGGTGCTGTGTGCACATTAATGAGGAAAAAAATTAACTTAAATGATTTTAGCAAATGGCTGCAATATAACAAAGAGTGAAAAATTTAAGGGGGTCTGAATACTTTCCGTACCCACTGTATAGAGCTGGTTATGTAATGCAAATGTCAAAATATATTATTTTCAAATCATGCACTATGATAAAGTGTTTTAAGGTCATAACAGTTTTGTGCAAGGAACCACACAAAAGTAAGTCTTTATTAATTGATAATCTGCCCCGTAATCATAATTTGTTTGGAAAGGAACAAAAGTTGTTGGTGTTTTACTGCCTCTAGTGTTCATTTCAGATGGAAACTGCAGTGAACTGTATGTATAGGTATGTTTTAAGAGTTCTGAAAAATGTACATAGAGGCACAGTTTTCTAGTGTGCCTACAGTAGATTGTTCATTATATTGCTCTGTACTTTTACTGTATGTCAACAATTGTCTCATTTCTCTGAAGAAGAAACTTCTGAAACAGTTGAAACTTCAATAACAGGCTTGCTAGGAACCACATTTAATCCTTTGAGTTACACGAAAGAGCAACTTCTGAGCAGCAATGTTTCCTCTGGGTTGACACATAATGAGATACGACAAGAATCAATTTGTTGGCGTACATTTCATAATATCATCACTCCAATGATGTGATGCATTTTCACACATAAAACCATGAACTGAAAACGTTTGATCCCAAACAGAGATACGACTGGCTGTCATGTCTAAATAAGAAAGTGTTATATCTGCAATTCAAAAAGCACTCACTCATATTGACTGTATGAAATCATGCATAGATGCATTTTTTTTTTTAGTCTGACCCGGTTCAGATTTTTACTGGCCCTGTGGCAAAAATGAAAAATAAAATAACATATAAATGTTTTTACACCAGTCAATGTTTTTAAAGGGGTCATTGGATGCCCATTTTTCACAAGTTTATATGATTATTTACGGTCTTAAAGGGGTCATATGATGCTGCTAAAAAGAACATTATTTTGTGTATTTGGTGTAATGAAATGTGTTTTACTTTCAAAAAAACACATTATTTTCCACATACTGTACATTATTGTTTCTCCTCTATGCCCCGCCTTTTTGAAACGCGTCGATTTTTAAAAAGCTCATCGGTCTGAAAAAGCAAGGTGTGGCCAGCTATCCAATGTGTTGTGATTGGCCGAATACCTCTAGCGTGAGACGGAAATGTTATTCCCCTCACATACTGCTGATGCCATGTCCCCCATCCTGAGTGCGACGATACTAAACCTTAGAAACCCCTTACCAAGAGGCTTTTGCTCCTGTGGGGACATAATTACTGATTATAATGACTTATACTGTCTTTTTACTCGTTGCGTTGCATTGCATCACGCCGCGTAAACATAAAACTCTGTCTGCATTTGTGATATGAGAAATACAACAACAAGTGCTACTCTAACTGCCCAAAACTCGCGTTTGAATCATCAATGGCAACAAAAAACACCGCGGCCTAGCGTGAGGGGAAGCCCCGGCTTAGCGTACACTGAGGCCGGTATAGAGTGAGCTGAGGCGTGCTGGACTCCGCTTTGTCCACGTTAAAGTTGATGTCTTCCCTCAGCCGCCAGACAGATCAGCTCTAGCATGAAGAAGCGGAACGTCTCTTTTGGAAGAACGAAACCCACGGCATCTTCAGACAGGGCGCAGCGGCAACAATACTACAGCGATAATAAAAGTTACGCTTTCTTTCTTTGCGTGCACATTTGTGCGGCATTATGCTAATTTTTCCACATAGTGAGGTAGATATGTGGGGTCTTGTTAGAACGAGCCGTTTTAGGTAGACGTGTTAACTCTTAACTTTTATAAAGAATATCTCTTTGGTTTTGAGACTTTAGTGTTTGCAACTTTACAGATCTTTCTTTATGCACCAAGAGCTTGTAATGTACTCCAAAGAGAAATGAAAAAATGAAATCGCATCATATGACACCTTTACTTAAAATAATCTGTAAACCTAGTTATATGTATAAAATTCTCAATTGGTAGTGTAAAAAACACCTTTTTTTACCCTGTCAAAAACAGTTCTTTTCAGATCAAGCCGTTTTTGTAGCATTTTCCTTTAAATGTTAATGAGCTCTGCTGACCCCGCCCCTCTCTTCCGAGCCGCTCTCTGAGGGACTGTTTACTTTAGCCGCATTCATCGTGAAACTTGCTAATTAGCACATTATTAGGAAAGGTGATTTGCCAAGATTCATTAAAAAAACCTAACAGTCATTTCTTCTGTAGGTGAAGCTGGATCACGAATGATTCGCGCGAACATAGACGCATTTATGTAGATCAGGGGCGCATTCCCTTCAAAAACAAAGGTAATCCACTGCGTCTTCAGCGGCTCAGATGTCGGGAGTAAATGACGACTGCTGTGTTCATTATTACATCCAACAACAGAACAGAACACCTCAATCGCTTAGGAGTCATTCTTGTCTACATCTGCTCCGGCGGTGAAACAATGGCGGACTGATGACAGCTCACTCAGGGCGGGTCTAAGGTAAGACGCCAGTCCAGTCTGTGCTGAAACGCTACTGTCAATCAAACTATCGTGGGAGGGGCCTGTTTTTGTGACGTCACACAGACAGGCATCTGAGATTGGCTCGATTTGAGAAAGGGGTAAACATTTAACATTTATCATTATAGGGTGGTTGTGTGGGACTATGGTTTGCCAGACTAATCTATAATCGACTGGCCGACTTCAATGCTCTGCCATGACGCTTTAAGCTTGACGACGTCTAGTCGCTGGTCCTATAGAGGGTGCAGCAGGATAAGAAATCTTTGAAGGACTTTTACGCTCCGTTTCCAAACAGTTCAAATTACAAATAAATGCATACTCTGAAAGCGCTCCACAAGACATGTGTGATTATATTACTGGATGCTCGAAATTGAACGGGAGAATGCACGTTTTAAACAGCTTATTGTACAGGTAAGTTAATCGGCGTTCTAATCTAATGCGCTGCTGCACTGTAACACACACACATAGGCTACAGACAGTAGCGCGTACATCACGCGCACAGAGTTAATTTTTTTCAGCGCGGAAATGTATTGTCAACACTGTTCTGTGATTTCTCAATAAAATAGCTTAGAAACTGAAAAGTTCAAGCATATATTTCTTAATAACTAAATTCCACAGCTTCACTACTAGTAGAGAGACGCTGCCAGGTAGAATTAATTCACACACGAAATCGTTCTCACTAATGCATTCATATTAATGTAATCTTTACTGTGCTACTTTATCTGTATCTGATTTAGAATGAGCAGAAATATGTGAGAAATATAACGACCCAAATACAAAAGAACTGATCAAAATAAAGCTGTTATAGGAGTTATAGCCGTGTGGGCAGCGCTGTGTCATATGCCATAGCTGTGCACAAGGTGTTTGTCACAGCTCCAGACTTATTTGTTCATTAATGACGTCATCAGCGACTAGTCGACTTCGACTCGACTTTCATCACATAAAAGTCGACTTCAAAAAATCAGAAGTCGTTCAACCCCTATTGTGTACAGACACTGCCAACACACATTTCAGTTCAAACAACTTTTAAAAGTGCATGTAGCATCCAATGAGCCCTTTAAAACATGTACATTATCAACAAATGTAAAATGTAGTGAGAATACAGCAATTCATGGTACTTACGTGGCGCAGGGCGGCACCCCATCCCCTTCAGGTTCACAGGCCTGGCTTTCCTCCAGCTGGGGACACTCAGACCCTCCTCCGGTAGGAAGCTGTATCAGCTGTCTGCTGCGGGAGCGTGTGCCCTGAGGAACACTAGGGTCTGAGCAGGTCTTTGAGCAGGAGCCCCACACGCTCCATTCACTGACCACACAGTCTTTAGTCATCAGGCAGGACTGGAACGTCTCCGGAAGACTCCAGTGGGGACACTGGCTGATACAGGACAGACGAGTAGAAGTACTGGTCAGTCAACATGACAAGATAATTATTTTACAGTAATCAAGGACATATTTCATGTAGAAAAAAAACCTTCTTTACACCAGGGTTATTATTAACTAAAACTAAAACCATTAAAAATATTCTCATTACTTCAAACAAGACAAAAAATTAACTGAAATAAAATAACAAACATATATCGAAAAAGTTTTTGTTTATTTTAAGTTGAACTACTAAAATAACTAAAACTAAATAAAACTAAAAACTAAAACTTTATAAAAACCTATATAGACATAAAAAAAAACCTATGTAATTAAATAAATATGATCAAACTTATTTTATTGCATCATTTCAGCAATTAAGAGCATTACTTGAATGTCTGGCAATGTCCAATTTATTTAAAACAAATTAAAATAAGACAAAACAAAAAATAAATTAAATACAATAAAATTAATTAAATATAATATTAAATATAATTAATAAAATAAAATAAAATTAGAATTATTAATAAAATAAAATAAAATAAGTTCAGGGGTTCAACTAACAAATAAAAAGAGGTGAACCCAATACCATCACTTTACCACAGTATCACTGCAATATTTTCTCTTTTAATACCTTAATAACATGGTAACTTTAACTCAATTTGCAGCTGAACAACAGATTTTGTAATTGTTTCAGAGGCTGGTAAATTAATGCTGGGCAGTGTGAATGCAGCAATTTCTCTTGGTGTCTTATTTTCTCTGTAGGCAATGCGGCTGACGAGCTATTACTGCTAATTACAGGCTGCTTCCTTTCCAGCGTAGCTTCATTTAGCAAATGCTCATTTAGGTGCCGTGGCTGCCAAACTCACCTCAGGGCAGCACAGACTCTTAAACACATAAACTTCAAAACTGGCACTGTTTTCCACCCACTTTAAACCCAGATTAAGATGTCTTGAAACCATTTAAAAATCTGGCAAAATAATGACACCATATTGCAGCATAATAACTCTTCCTGAGGTATAAAAGCGATAGTAGCCGTTGGTAAACTGTATTTGGCAGAAATGGAGAGTATGCCAGTCTGTTGCTGGAATTGCGATTGTGTGTTATAAAACAAATAGGGCTACTATCAAAATTGTGACTAGGGCTGGGCAAAATTTCATTAATTTCACCTCTTATCGGGTTCACCTCTTGATAACACCATATTGAGCAACTATAGACCAATATCAAATCTTCCTTTTATAGGAAAGATTATTGAAAAGGTAGTCTTTAATCAGCTGAACAAATACTTAAACTCAAATGGATACCTGGACAATTTTCAATCTGGTTTTCGACCGCATCACAGCACAGAGACAGCACTCATTAAGATAATAAATGATATTCGCTTAAATTCTGAATCTGGCAAAATATCAGTGCTGGTACTACTAGATCTCAGTGCTGCGTTTGATACTGTCGATCATAACATACTTCTAGAGAGACTGGAAAACTGGTTCGGGCTTTCTGGGATGGTTAATCAAATGGTTCAGGTCATACTTATAAGGGAGAGGTTATTATGTGAGTTAGGAGAGCATAAGTCTAAGTGGACGTCAATGACATGCAGAGTCCCACAAGGCTCAAAACTTGCACCGCTCTTGTTTAGCCTGTAAATGATCCCACTAAGTCAAATAATGAGAAAGAACCAAATCGCCTATCACAGCTATGCAGATGACACCCAGATGACTTATCTCCAAATGACTACAGCCCCATTGACTCCCTCTGCCAATGCATTGATGAAATTAGCAGTTGGATGTGCCAGAACTTTCTTCGGTTAAACAAGGGGGAAAAAACTGAAGTCATTGCATTTGAAACAAAGATGAAGTTCTCAAGGTGGATGCATACCTTGACTCTAGGGGTTTAACAACTAAAAATCAAGTCAGGAATCCTGGTGTGATTCTGGAGACAGACCTTAGTTTTAGTAGTCATGTCAAAGCAATAACTAAATCATCTAAAAAACATTGCAATAATTAGATGTTTTTTTTCCAGTCAAGACTTGGAGAAACTTACTCATGCCTTTATCACCAGCAGGGTGGACTATTGTAATGGGGGCTATTGTAACCCTGCAGCTCATCCCGAACGACCCTGCTGGCCGATGATTCTGACTAGAACCAGAAAATCTGAGCATATTACACTAGTCCTCAGGTCCTTACACTGGCTTCAAGTTATATTTAAGTTATATTTTGATTTTAAAGTACTTTTACTCGTTATAAATCACTCAATGGCCTAGGTAGGGGATGCCCTAAAGTAGCGGTGGCAGATATGCTCACTGAATATAAACCTAACCGACCACTCAGATCATTAGGATCGAGTAAGTTAGAAATACCAAGGGTTCACAAAAAACAAGGGGAATGTGCTTTTAGTTATTATGCCACCCGCAGATGGAATCAGCTTCCAGAAGAGATCAGATGGGTGCGATCAACGTAGTCAGTCCCCACATTGTAACTGCGACGCAAAACTCATCTTGTATAGTAGCTTTAACACAAAAAAAAAAAAGAATGATCAGATTGACTAGGCACTGGGTGGCGATGGTCCGAACTGATTGCACACTCATATTATATGGGTGAGCTCGTTGGTCAATTAAGTCAGTTTAAACCGCGTAAAGCAATTATTTGTTGTTTAGTCATTTTTCAAAGGGTTAGTAAATCCTTTTTTAATTGTGTGAATGATGGAGTGGTGATTTTAGGTGATGGGAAAGCACTTAATTACCATGGTGGTATGCAATGTCTATCCAAATAAACTTGCAGTTGCGCTACCTATAACCAGCAACTAGAGAAAGATCAAAAACGGAGTTCATGTGGCGACCGGGTAATAGTACCGATCTAGAGATACAACCCAATTAAGCCAAATTATGGTTGTGCGCAGGGGGGTAACGCGTAGATAATAAGGTTAGTGAATATATTCATCAGTGGAACGATGCGGCATGAAATCAAGGCAAGAATTATCGAATATATTTTTTGTAAATAGAAAAAAAATATTGATATACAAGATTTAAAAAATATTTGAATATTTATATAGATGTAAAAACGGTGTTTTAAAACATATTGGAAATATATTATGAATATTTAAAACTGGGATTGTAAAGACAAAGAAAACAGAGAACTCCAAGATGACAATGTTATCTATGTTTTTATAGAGTGGATAAATTCTTTTTAGAAGGATTAGGTTAATATTAATACTCCAGAACAGTGATTTTGTAAAAAGATGTTTATAACGTAAAGAGAGGGAGAAGTGAGAAGGGTGATAATCCATCGTAATAATTATATAGACGAGAGAAGGGTAAGGGCCGGTATTAAACATTAACGTTATGGTATTATTAAATAAAAAATATAATTAACTGATAAATGGAAATAAATCAAACTTATCAACTCTCAATGCAATGTTTGCTAAAGAATTTTCCATAATGTAATGTTTATACCAGGATATTCAACAGTAAAAAAAAGTTTAGGGTGGGATTTGACTTTTCCTGAGTGTCAAATTGATTTAAAACGGTGTTGTTCTACTGAAATGCGCTTTGCTGTATCACAAATTTCACAATATTACTAACATGCATTGTTTTTATGCACTGGGTCGCACATTTTTGAGCTGTTGTTTACAGCTTGTTGATGGAATGAGGACACCATCATTTCCATTTAAATGAGAATGATGTTTCTCCTTTAATGTAAGAATAACTCAATTGTGGGAATTCAGGAGAACCTCTGCAGCAGCAGGAGCATTATGAAGACGTCCATCAAATCCTAAATAAAATTTGCAGGAAATACTCAATTAAACAATGCTATTGTATGCATAACACTGAGCAAAGGTATATGATTTACAGACTTTGGTTTTCGAGTGCATGTGTAAAGCCACAAACACAAAGAACTAGTACAACAGATGTGATGTCTGGCAAAATATTACACTAAGAACTGTTGGGTTTACTATACTGACAAAAGCATAGTAATGAAACAGAATAAGAATGGTGTGAATGGTTTGTTTGTGATGGTCTACTGGCTGATCACAGAGAAAGTGCTTCAGAAAAACTTTTTTCCACTTTCTTGAAGAAGCAAAACAGCTATGAATATTTCAGGAGCAAAGAGAAACAAGTCAAAGATGAATATTTATTCTCCTGGAGGTATGACGGTTGTTTTTGTGATTGCATTTAAATATATATATATTACCGTTCAAAGCTGGGGTAAGCACTTTTTTTTTTTAAGAATTTATCAGTTTATTTAGGCAAGGATGCAATTGAATGGTAAAAAAAAAGTGACATTTATAATGTTACAAAAGATTTCAAATAAACGCTGTTCTTTTGAACTTTCTATTCATCAAAGAAACAAAAATAAATAAATAAATAAATAATGTATCACGGTTTCAACAAGGAAGCAAGCAAATACCGGTTTTCACATTGAAGAATAAAAAAATGTTTCTTGAGCAGCAAATCAGAATGATTTCTGAAGGATCATGTGACACTGAAGACTGGAGTAATTCAGCTTTGCTATCACAGGAATAAATTGTTTTAAAATATATAAAAATAGAAAACAGCTATTATAAATTATAATAATATTAAAAATTTTTACTTCACTTTTATAATGAATGCAGCCTTGATGAGCATGAATGACTTTAAAATGTTTTAAAAATGATCCCAAACTTTTGAACGGTGTACATTTGACTTTGTATATTATACAGTATGTGACTTTGCTGGATTGCTTTAACCTTGATGTTGGCTTGCAGATTCCTCTGGCCGAAACACTTTTCCCATGTTCCTGAGCTTGAACGAATATCAAAGACCAAACACTGTACGCCTGAGATACACAAACTATAAGGATGCGCCAAAACTTTTTAAATAACTACAAAACTCTTGAACATTTAATACTCGGTGGAAAGTGCTGGCACAGATTCCTGCCGTGTCACACAATCAGCTGCTGGGGAATATACAGTTGTCATTCTACAGTTGAAAATAGACTTCAAGCGTGGGAGTGCTTTGACAGCACAGTGGAGACCCAGACGAGTCACGCAGCCATCATCCTCTGACTGTCAGCGGCTGACGGAGTGCAGAAATATGCCGGAATCCCTAGTTTTAAGACTCATTTAACTGCTATTAGCCTGAGAGCCATTAGTGCTATAACAAAACAGACGGCTCAAGAGAAAGTAATGCGTAATAGATTATTTTCTTTTTTTTTACACAAACATAGTGTGCACATTCAAATAATCACAATTAATTATTATTTCTAAAAATCTATTTTTTAAATAATTTTTTAAAAAAGTAAAAGTGTGCAATTAATATAATAATAATAATAATGATTAAGATTAATAATCATTAATATGAATTTATATCAACTTAATGATGTTTCCTAAATTATAAGTATCATTGAGTTTTTGGGGAGTTGCACCACATAACATTTTACAACTTTATAGAAAATATTTAAATGAATATTAATAATTCAGAAAATATAAACATGGTCATCATAGAAAAGGTGTATCAAACTCATTGCACAAATTGATTTTTTAATGTATTTTTGAATAAATAATATGAATGTTAATTATTATTCATATTCATTATGATCTATTAATTCATAAATATCTTTTAGTTTTTGGGTGAGTCACACCAATAATGATAAATATTGATTATTAGTAAATTAATAATATCAATTACGTACTGGTATTTATTAAATTCTAATGTGAAACATTTTACAACTATACTACTCAAAAGAAATATCAAAGATATATACTATTCAGACATGAAAAACTCTCCCAGAAGTTGTATTCTAGTCATTGTACAATATTAACATTAATATTAATTGATTATGACTGATATTAATACAAACTGTGATTACTAACAATTAATTAATTACTATTAATATTAATGGTATTTATTAAATTGATTAAATTATAAATATCATTAACTTTTCGGGGAGTTGCACCATGAAACATTTTACAACCTGAACTACTCAAAATAATCTAAAAAATGATCTTTAATAATCAGAAACATAGAAAGTGTATTTAGTCTTGTACAAAATTATATAATATAGCTTTAAATAAAAATATTATGTTATTACTATTTCATTAACTATAATTATTAATTTATAATTAGTTTCATTAATTAATTTGTTTGTTTTTTTTGGGGGGGGGGGGGGGTACGGGTGGTGGGGGGCACACCAATATCAAATGACTATCAGAAAATATAAAAATGAATAGCATAATTCTGAAATAAAAAACATGCATTCGAATCACTGTACAAATCGCACTGTAATGTATTTTTGAACAAAGCTGTGATGTTAACTGCATTCACTGTTTAACTCGTACAAAACAATGTACTTTACAAAAATCCAGAAACAAAGTTTGTGAAAATTATTTACAATACAGTACACTGAACAGACTATTCTTCCACCCCTCACAACCTCATTTTTATTTATGTCAAATTATTATGGTTCTAATGGGAAAAGTCACTAACCTGAGTGACACCGTGCTTCCGTTTCGATGCACACAAACCACTTGCCGAGACTGGTAGCCTATTTCCATATTCCAGAGCTCGTCCTCTAGTCGATTCAGCTTGTTGCGGTTCCTTTTGCTCTTAATAAGCTCGCGCATCTCCGGGTCCCGGTTCCCTTTCCTCTCTTTGCCTTTCCGCTGGCGGGCCTGGCGGGCGGTGCGCAAGGGGGCAGCAGAGGAGGTCGGAGGTGGCGGTAAAGACGGCAGCTTGCACTCGCTCCATCCGCCCACTTTCAGACTGAACACCGTCTCTCTGCCCTCGCAGGCCCTCGGCGCACACGTCTGGAACTCCGTCAGATTGGGGCAAGGAAGCCCGCTGAAAAGCGGCGGTGCCACGATGGAGCGGACGCGGTTCTGCAGGCCCAGCCCGCAGGTCTTGGAGCATGTGGTCCACGGGGTGAACTCGGTCACCACACAGTCTTGAGGGCAAGGAATTAAACAGGCCTGCTCCTGCCGGGGTTTGGGCTCAAAGTACTCACAGATGGCGTCGTCGGCAGCTGAGCTGTCCGCCTTGAGCACACAGTTCACCTCCCGCATCTGGATGCCCTCTTCGCCCTGCAGGCAAACGCCCGTCCGGCTGGTCTGCAGCGATACGGGAACACACTGGTTCCACTCGCCTAGCCGCCAGTCGTATAGGTCCTTGTGCCAATCGCAGACGCGAAAGCAGCTCTGTTGGTTGGCCGGCCTCGTGGACTGAAGACAGTTGGTGTGAAGGGTTGTCCAGCCTTCCACATGAGCGCACCACACCGCCCGACTCTGACTGCCTCCTGGACCGCACTCGCTGCCCATACATCTGCCCCATGGACCTGGAAAAAAACACAATTTAGTGCAAATTCTAAGAGGGAATGATGGTGCCTGATAAGATACCTTCAGAAGATAATGATAATGCACTGTGATGCACTGATTGATTTTTAGTAACCATGCTACTGAAAGAAGTCTTTCATGCTCACCAAGGCTGCATTTAATGAATCAAAAATACAGTAAAAACGGAAATATTATTCCGTTTAAAATAAGTGTTCTCTATTTGAATATATTTTAAAATGTAACTTCAGTGTCACATGATCCTTCAGAAATCATTCTAACATGCTGATTTAGTGCTTAAGAAACATTTATTATTGTTGTTAAAAACTTTGATGAATTTAAAGGGGGGGGGGGGGGGGGTTGGGGGGGGGGGGGGGACAACATTTATTTGAAATAGAATTTTTGCAACAATATAAATGACTTCACAGTCACTTTTGAACAACTTAATGCACCCTTGCTGATAAAGAATTTCTTAAAAAAACTTTTAACCTGACCTCTGGGACTCGTGGCACACCCAAAAAAAACAAGAAAAAAGGTAATTATGACTTTAGTTTTTATCTTGCAATTCTGACTTTTTTCCTCACAATTCTAAGTTTATATCTCTTAATTCTGACTTTTTTCTTGTGAGATTTAAACTCAGTTTTTTTTATTCCCTGTTAGAAACAAGCTTCCATGGACCCCCAAATTGGCCAATTAAACAGATTTTTATTATATATTTTTTAATTAAAAACAAACAATAATTTTTAAAATTAGAAAACCTAAACGTCAAATCTAATTAAAATGCACTTTTTACACAATATTTGTGTCTGCTATACTTTTGAAGCTAGTTAAACTGCAGCATGTTAACGCCAAACACTTTAGTGAAGTGCTATTTGTGAGTTGCTGCCTATGTGCAACATTACCAAACCCAGTTTGGATGCTGCCTTTGAAGGCAGCTGTCTTTGCAGACAGCAGGCAGCCCACTAAGGGTTGGAACAGAGCCACGGTGTCAGGTTTACACATTTTGAAATTTGAATAGGTTCACTTTTGTACCTGACTGATCCTTAAGGTGATAATCTGAGTGTTGGCCTAATTAACTATTTGGCTGTGAAGCAATTAGCCAGTCAAAATGAGTTAATCACCGCTCAGTACCTGCTGCTTTGTTCTACTGGCAGCACCAAACTCTGAACGGAGAACGGGAATAGAAGAATCAACAAGAACCTTGTGGTCTCTAATTTTGGGATCATGTCAAACATACTAAAACGAGTATGAATAAATGCTAAACATCAGGCAAAATAGGAAATATGTCCTATTACAAAAAGGAAAAAAAAACACGATACAGAGCTGAAAAATAAAAGGCTATGCATCAGAGAATTATCAACATGTTAATCTATAGTCATTTGTTAGCTTGACTAATAACTTCATTTAACTTTCTAAGAACTGCATGTATCAGTAAAAATAGGTATGTCTGTTAGTGAGTTTCTGAATAAATCTTTTTTTTTTTTCTACCATGATTCGCTTTATTTTATCATGGTAACCACATTTGAGGGAAAAAAAACTTAGTTACAGCAATTGAAGGGTCATTAAATTAATTTCACCTCCAAAAGCTTTTTTTGTCCTTTTTATGACAGTTGTGACTAATTATCAGTTTTACTGTGTTAATAATAAATGAAATGCAAGCAAATAGCATATTGTACAGTCTCAAGAACCAGTGGTTTAACAAAAGCAGCTTAAACCGAGAATCCAGCGAGTGCAGACAGCAAAGCATGACAAACAGAGATCTGTAAAGACAACAAGGACTGTGATTGTGCTTCAGGGGCTCAATCTCACAGCCACATTAGAAAATGAGGCTTTATTACCATTAATTTTCACTGTATTACATTAGCTGTGTCACCATAACCGAGTTTCCATCTCACATTCCCCACATTCAGCATCTCCTGCATGATAAATAGTCACTCCTGTAATGAGGCCCAATAATAATCCATCTCAGAAGGTTTTTGCTGCAAACACGGCCCATTGGGCCTCACCGTGTTAAACAAGAGCAGGGAAAATAGAGTTTTGTACAGCACAGTACAAAAAAAGTATTCAACAAGATTTTTACATTTTCTGATGCCAGTCTATTGATATGCATTTGGTGATTGCGGCAATGTTGGTGGTTACTTACTGACCCAAGTCAAAGATATTCTGGACCTTTGTTTTGTTTTTTTACCAGTTTTGTCATCTGTCAGATCAAATATGTAAGGCGGGGGCGAAGGGATTGTCAACAAAATAAGTTAACAAACACCTGGTGCGGAATCAGCCAGACAACTCAAGGGGGTTGGAGATGCATCGTGTCATTTCAAAGAGTATAGAAGTATAAGCGTGGTGGGGGGGTGGATAGAACCGGAAGAGTGGTGCTACGACAAGATCCCACTAATCAACTAGAGATGGGAGCTTCAGTAAGACCCGGACGGCCAATATTGCGAAACCAAGACCAATCTTGATTCAGTCCATGCTCAGTGAGGTAGACTCTATAGTGTAAGGTAATTTGATGAAGAGGGTGGGTGGCCCGGTCTGGTGGTTAAATGCATGGTCAATGAGGTTTCATTATGGATTTGAAGGCAAGAGAATGCACAAACGACAAGCTGTGTTAGGTAACTAAAGCTAAAATAAATAAGGTGAACAGTAAACATTAAAAAACACTTATAAACACTAGAGACATACCTAAACCAAAACAAAAAAACGTAACATAGAAATGTGTAACGGCCCACAAAGGGGAAATAAATATGTGAAGACTAAAATGCTAAACTAAAATGAAAATTAAAATAAATGACATCTTGTTATAGAAATATAAAACGTGAGAAAGCACATAGCAAAATTTCTCACCTTTTAAAGGACATTCAAATGAAACTGTATATAAAAATAAAAGCTTATTTAAAATATTAAAACATACTATAAAAGGGTGTATTATGAGTTATAGTAAGGAGAAGTGATAGATGGGTGGGTATTATAATATATATATAATATCTCATTATATATATTAGTTAATTACCAAAAATTAAAATGAAAACTGAAACTAATAAATTAAATGCTAATTCAAAATATTAATAAATGTTATAAAAGTATAATAAATAATGCTAAAATATAACTACTTCACAACAGTTTTGTTTCCAAAACCTAGAAAAATAAATCTTACTGACCCCAACCCTAATGATATACAAATGATAAATACGAAATAAATCAGTTGAAGAATGAAAATTACTGAAACAAAAACTTTTCAAAAAACACCAATCATGAGCTCAGAGGTGATTTACCAGGTCTGTATGAAAGAGAAAAAAAAGGAAAACTGGGCAGTCACTGTTGTGTCTATTGCAATCAACTGTGATACGAGTTTCTCAGAGTGTTATTTGTGAAACATCTGAAGTTCTTTATCTATGTAGAGTGTTTCAAATCAGTCACTCTGCGATTCCACTCCAGTTAGGATGCAGTAAGGCAGTCATCTATGTAGGCACATAAAGGTAGCTCTCTAGGAAGATAACTGGTGTCTGCAGAGTCAAAATGAACATTTATTACAATTTATTGCAAATAAGCAAACACTGTTCACAGCATACATTTTTCCATTTATGTCACAGACTTAGTGACTGCGTGATGTGCTTCCTCCAACGGTGGGAGGGAGCAGAACTGCTGTCGCTTCCCAAAGCTAATCGTCTTTGGGAAAAGCAAGAATAAACACAATCCCTACACAATGGTTTCTCCAAAAAAACAAACGATTTCTCTTTCATATCTCTGGACACCCCCACGGATTTAGAAAGAGGATTTCGAGACTGTGGTGGTCTGCGAACATGCAGACCTGTGACATAAAATGCTCCAAAACATGCCAAATTAAAGGTGCAATAGGCCTTTTTTTTAAATAGCACACATAAAATGCGTATACTACCTGAAATAGGTGTCTTGAGAAATTACACCTTGATTTCAGACTCCACAAACCTTAAAAATGAAAAAAAATTTAAGTGTTATACAGTTTTGTGTCACTATAACGGAACTTCAAATGATTTTTTTAATTCAATTATATCTCCCCCCCCCCACCACCACCACCACCACACCCACCACTTAATCTTCAGTAATTTCCAGAGATACAAATCATTTGTGATGTATACCATGATGTAATATTTTGGTGATACTTCCATCTGGGGTCATTGTTAGAGGATCAGGCCTCCGGCGGGTCTGGATTGATCGGTATCTCACACATCATTATCTCCTGTGCTCGGAAGAGACGCCAGCTGTCATGATAAAAGGTAATTCTGGCTGACAAAGTGCTGATCCATCAGCATCTGACAGGTGTGTGTGCAGACAATTCAGACTGTCAGTCAGACGGACCCACAGTCCAGTTTACAGAAAGAAACATTCAATGGAAATACATCACCGCTTTTACCATTAATAACATGCATGTGGTGTATTAGAGATAGATGGGTTAGGGATGAAAAAACATCAAAATAACCTAGGTTTAATGGTGCTGCAAATGTAATGGTGCACAAAAGAGGCTTGCTCATTTTTTAGCCAATCAGAAACACTCTCTGCCTGTCAATCATTGTGCGTGTTTGGGTTTGGGAGGGCTGGGTTTTTAAGAAATGGTTAAAATCACTTCCAGCATCCTCAATATACAACCCCAATTCCAAAAAAGTTGGGACGTTTTGCAAAATGCAATAAAATCAAGAATATGTGATTTGTTCATTTTACTTTATTTAAATCATTACCTTTATTTAATTGACAAAAGTACAAAGAACAGATTTCCAATTATTTCACTGGCCTACTTAACTGTGTTTTGTAAATATGAACAAATGTTGATTTTGATAGCTGCAACACACTCCAAAAAAGTTGGGACAGAGGCATGTTTACCACTGTGCCACATCAACAAAGCAAAATTTTCGCCAATCTCGCTTGATACAAGACTTCAGCTGCTTATCAGTCCATAGTCTTCGTTGTCTGAATCTTCTTTTCATGATGGGCCATACATTTTCAATAGGAGACAGATCTGCTGGCCTGTCAGTCACATCCACAGCACATGCAGAATGAGACCTGGCATTGTCTTGATCTAATAACCATGGACTTCCCATGAAAGACATCATCTTTATGGCAGTATATGTCTCTGTACAATCCCAATATACGCCTCCACCTCAATGATACCTTCACACATATGCAAGTCACCCATGCCATTTGCACTGATAAACCCCCATACCATGATAGACGTTTGCTTTTGCACCTGTTGCTGATGAAAGTATGGATGGTCCCTTTTGTCTTTGCCACTGAAAATTTGATGTTTGTTTTCCCCCAAAACAAGCTGAAATATGGATTAATCCGACCACAGCACACATTTCCACTGTCTTTTGGAGCATATGAGATGAGTTCGGACCCAGAGAACTCGCTGGTGTCTCTGCCTAGAATTGATGTATAGATTTATCTTTGTGTAAATAGAGATTCAAGTTGCATTTATTGAAGCAGCAGCAGAGGTTGTAAAGTAAAACGGTTTTCCATAGTCCTCCCAAGCCCATGTGGCTATATTTAACACTGCAGCATAAGATGGTTTCTCATACAATTCTGAGGGCTCAAAGGTCACACACATTCAACTGAGGTGTCCTGCCTCGCCCTACACATACTGAGATTGCGCTGGATTCCCTGATTCTTTTCACAATATTATGCAGAGTAGATGGTGAAATACCTAAATTTTGCATTGATAAATGTGATTTTTGATTTTCTGACAATTCTGACATGAAATTTGTCACAAAGTAATGAGCCATTATCCAGCTTCTGGCAAGACTGAGATGTCCTAAGCATATAATAAGTTTTAAAGGCTTTTATTGGCAAAAAAAAATACAACGAGTCAATATTTACAGTGTCGGCCCTTGTTCTTCATAACGTCTGCAATTCTCTCTTTCATGCTACATATTAGCTTCTGGGCCAAATCCTGACGGATGGCGATCCATTCTTGCCTTATTAATTCTCAGAGTTGATCACAATTTGTGGGCTTCTGCTTGTCCACTCGCCTTTTGGGGACTGACCACAGGTTCTCTTTGGGACTGAGATCCAGGGAGTTGCCTGGCCATGGATCCAAAATGTCAATGTAATAATCTTTGAGCTACTTCTTTCTCACTCTTGCTTTGTGACATGGGGCTTCAGCAGCTGGATAAATGCAAGGGATAACATTCTTTATTCATGGCAGTGTTTTGGGCAGAATTATGAGAGAGCTCACTCCCTTGTTTGATAAGCAACCCCACACATGGATGGTCTCAGGATGTTTCACTGTTGGCACAACACAGGACTCAATATAACGTTCACCTTCTCTTCTCCGAACAATCGATTTTCCAGAAGTCCCTAACAGTCAGAAGGGAGCTTCATCAGAGAAAATAACTTTGCACCAGTCTTCTGCTGTCCAATCCTTGTACTTCCTGCAGAATTTCAGTCTGCCCTTGACATTTTTCTTGGAGAGAAGTAGCTTCTTTGCTGCCCTTCTTGACACCAAGCCATCCTCCAAAAGTCTTGACCTCACTGTGCGTGAGATGCTCTCACACCAACCTGCTGCCATTCCTGAGCAAGCTCTGCACTGAGCTGACTCCTCAGGAGGAGATGGTCCTGGCGCTTGCTGGACACTCTGGGACTTCCTGAAGACTTCTTCACTGCAGTCGAGCCTCTCTCCTTGAAGTTCTTGATTATCTGGTAAATGGTTCTTTCAGGTGCAGTATTCTTTGTAGTAATTTCCTTGCATGTGAGGTCATTTTGATGCAAATCGATGATGGCTGCACGTGTTTCTTTGAAAGTGACCATTGCTAACAAGAACACAATGATTGGAAGCGCTTCTTCCCTCCTTTTATAGCAATCAGTCTGCTCTTACAATCTAATAAGTATGATTTAGTAACAATTGGGGCAGACCTGACCTGTTGAAAAGAGATGGTCTTCATCCCTCCTGGGGTGGTGCCGCTCTTCTCTCTAGAAATATGGCACATAGTCTTAGAGTTTGCACTTGACTAACTGGGGCCCATGTCAGGAAGCAGACAGACTGGCTAAACAACCGGCAGCTAGCTGCCTTATGTCACAGAAATCAGTTAATTCTCAGCACATAGAAACTCTTTCACCTAGATATAACACTATAGAGATTGTGTCTGTTCCCCAAACTAGAAAATACAAAAAAACGTCCAAACCAATTTAAGAGTAACAATTTAATTGATTGGCTAAAACCTGTCGATTACATTATTTTAAATGAGTCTACCCCCCAAGATTACTGTTATAAACATGAGCCACGTCCAAAAGGTAAAGGGGGAGGTGTTGCTTCAATTTAAAATGTTTTCAGTATTTCTCAGAGGACGGGCTTCAAGTATAACGTCTCTAGGTTACGTATGTAACCATGGTTCCCCGAGGGAACGAGACGCTGCGTCGAGTCGCTTTGGGAACGCCCTTGCGTTACCGCGTTCTGAAGCACGTGTCAAATACGTCCAATGGAGCAGCGAGACGTCACAAACGGGGTGACGTAAGCACCAGAAAGCACAAAAGCGCATCCGGCAGAGCGCAAACCAGCTTCGATGAAGTAGAGCCTGCAGGGATGCAGGGAGTATGGCAAAGAGAAGCAGCGTCTCGTTCCCTCTGGGAACCATAGTTACATACATAACCTAGAGACGTTCCCCTTCAGGAAATCGAGCTGNTTAAATTGTAAAATTTCATAATATTAATTTTTTACTGTATTTTTGATTAATACACTATAATTGGTGAGCAAATGAATTATTTCAAAACTACTAAACAAATCTTAATTATGTGTTAGGTGTTATCATTTAAATCAGCAGAATAAGCAAGTAAAGTAAAGTGAACCAGACTTTATGCTGCTAGTCAAAAGTCTGGCTACGCAAGACTAGATTTGCGGTAAAACAGAGAAACATCTGATTTCTTTCTTTATTCACTCAGCTACAGCCTTAAATGGAAATTACAAAAGGAGAAAGCGGATGAAGCAAGAACATCATGTGGATGTGGGAAAGTTGGCTGAGAGGAGATCAGTTCCTTCTGGCTCTGCCAAAGCGAGGAAAATACATTTATTCAGCATGGCTACGCATCCATTCTCAGCAGGTGAAAATCTACGCTCATTTTTGCTCTTTGATGAGTAGAAATGTTCAATAAAAAGAAACATTAAAACAACATCGAAGAAATCCTTTGCTCTTGAGGCTGTAAATCAATATGGAGGAACACGAGCAGTGCAATTGAAGCATGACCCATGATGAACTTGAATCAACCGCAGCTTAGCTTGTGGAATAAGAAAATATGAACAGAATATTAGAGTTTAATTAGTTTCAGGCATAAACATTTTAATGCTGTTTTTCTTTATTTTCCCCACAGGCAGAGATGAGAAGTCACAGCAGGACCACACGCCTCTCTGTACAGCAGTAAATATGAATATGAAGCTTGTGTGCGGCGCTTTGTTGATGGCAATCTGACATGCCACCTTCATGAGAAGCCTCCCTTGGGGCAACTGGGTTGAGAGCATAAAAAACAAACAGAGGTTTTCTCGGGCTTTTATTCACCACCGCAGAGCTCAGAGCTGACCCATTGCCGGTTCGCCCTCTAATGACATTCACGTCTGGGTGTCTGGAGCTTGGCTCGTCAACCCGTGAGACGCAGCCTGCTGGGGAAGAATGATGCATCTAAATAAAATAGAGACCTGCAGCTATGGGATGATGAAGTGTACAGCTTCGCGGTCCCTGCTGGCCCGCCAGCCATACGTCGCTGCTGCGGCATTCCGCCCGCACTCCCCCCCTCTGCTTCACCCTGTGGCTTCCTTTCTCAATTTCTCCCTGCACCAGTTGTTCCACTAGCTGCTTGCATTTGTAACCCCCCGAAAATAGGATCTCCATCGTCGTCCCTAACCTTTCTCAGTGACGACCCCGCGCTCGCGTGCTGCAAGAAATGCTGGTCCTGGCCGGCTCTAATTCCTGACAATGAACCTATTGTGACGACTCACCCCGAGATACAATGTGGTTACAACTACAAACTATGCTAACATGGTCTAGTCCTTTCGTTTGACCAAAACGAGACGAAACAAAAGTTCTCAGCGTATTCGTCGTTAGTCGCGTTCTTATTATTATTTCCTGCAGTCTTTCTGTTCCGGGTGTCCTCCTTCAGGGGCTTGTCAGGGACGCCCCTGTGCAGACGCAGGTGAGTCCACTCCTCTAAGCCCGCGCCTCGCAGCATTAGTTAGCAAACACTGCATCTATCAATCATATTCCATTATAATGTCGCCCATAATTAGAGAGCATGACAATCGGCTCTTTGCTGGAAAATTGTTAACCGCCAGGATTCCCCTTCACGGCGTGTGACGTCTCTGTGCGGTTGGTGCTCGACGTTAGCACACATGGCTGATTTTTTTAGGCCCATGTGAGTGCTCCACTCATTAGTGACCGTTCGAGCTCATCGGCGACAGCACACGTCCCCCCAAAACTCACGCACGCTGACAGGCAACATGGTATACCGAGGCCACGAACAAGCCCGCTTCCTTGTGCCCCCACTCTGTAGTTACCAGTATTGTGTCTGGCTGCAATAGCCCTACTGTGTGTTGTAACAACGGTTGTCAGGACAACTTGGTCCGTGCCTCTCTCCTTTGATCTGCTCCCCCGTTTATGCTCACGTGTCCTCTGATCATCCTCGCTTTCTCGGATTCCCACATTCTTTGGATCCTTGGTTAACAAAGAAATAAAAATCTCTCTATAATAGTACCTATTGTGTGGTAGACCTTACCCGAGAACGCAACTCAATCCAGCCATTGATTTTCATTTGTAGGCCCTCCGTGCACTTTTTTTTTATTTGTTGCTCTCGATTCGTACTTTCTTTATTGGTTATTCTTATTCCTTCCCTGCCCTCGCCTGCCGTGTCTTTTTCTTCCAATAAACAGCTTACACATTCCAGCTCTCGAAGGCTCCTGCAAGTAAGAATTACCAGTGTCCGCAAACCTACCCGAGGGCGCAACACGTTGTTGAATCAATAACTAAGCTCTCTCACCCATGTTTCCATCGCACCACGCTCCCTACCGGCTATCCCGGGTTCTCATAGCACTTAGCCCTACTGATTGCCACAATGATAGCCCCCTTTTTTTTTTTCTATTAATAAACTTCTGTACTGACCGTACCTCTGCCTCTTCCCCTGCCTGTCCGAGATATCTATACTTGTGTACTTCTCCTCTCGACCGTTAGACCTTCCCCCTCTTGTGCGCCACATTCCTTTTGTCTGGGCGCCCTCCACTTGTTCCCTTTTCCGCTAGCGCGAGCCGCCCCTACGACAGGGTGGCACGCCACGCTTGAGCGGCCGCCCAACTTCACCCACCGTTCACACCGTTGAGCGCCGGGCCGATGGCCCCCGGCCCAGCCCGGTGTTCGTTTTAACTACCTGTCCGTGTGCCCCCCCGAGCAGCACTTCTCCAGTTTTGGTTGAGTTAAATATCATGTTGTCACTCCCTCTGCGCCGTTGGCTCCGTGTTCGGGCCTGGCTGTTCTCTTGAGCCTCCCGGGGTTTGTGTAACACTAAATCTATAAGATTCACCTTGTTGCCCTGGGTTGCGCTCCAGACAATTTTGTTTCGTCTATCCTCCTCGGTCGCTTTCCATATTGAGCGCTCTATCTGCCTGGGGTTCCTCAGAATTGCCGGTTCTAAAACGGCCTCCTCCCCTTTGCACCCTAGACGAAATGTCCATCGTGTGACGTCGACTAAAAGACTCGCCTGTCACATGGTCCCGGAAGTATTTGCTACAACTACGGATCACATGCTCAGACGTTTAGTTGCTCTAACCGTGCCTAGCCCCGACCCTTGGTTGCCGTGTAGTCTCCCCACTCTATAACCCCCAACCCTCCCTGGACGCTTCCACCAAGCCTCATACCACCCGGCTTTCGACCGCATTGTGCAAACTCTTGAGCGCAACAGGCCTTTTGTGTCTATCGCCACAACGTCTAGATCTTTTGAGTCCACGCCCAGCCCCATGGGGGCCCTCTTCCCCCATAAAAGTTGCTGTGGTTTATACTTTGGGTTTCAGGGTTTCATTCTTTCCCTAATCTGCTGTCCCCCGGTAACAGTTTTTCTCCTCCTTCCATCAATCAATCACATTAAATATACAATCTAGTTGTCCATAATGAACCTAGCAAGTAACAAAGAAGCTATGCACAGGCATCTGGACCACACACGGGATACGCGTTCATTATCTCTCTGTTGAAACCTATATTGTAAACACCTTTCAACATTTTGATCCTCCATATGAATGATATGAACCGAATGAGTTAACGAAGGATAGAGATTCTGTGTTCACAGTAATTCTGGATGAGCCTTAAGACAGCAGTGCACATTTAAGGGGGTTGTGGGTGGGTCGTGTGTTGTGTGTGGGCGTGTGTGTGTGTGTGTGTGTGTGGTGTGTGTGTGTGTGTTGGGTAATGAAAATTAAAACAAAAAATGTAACAATATTCGTAAATGCCGGAATTCAGTTAATTTTACATCAACATATTATAAATATTATCTGAGACACAGCAGAAAAGATTCAACCTTGCATTAACATTACTTGTATTTTAAAGATTAGATTTTGATGTGTGGGCGTCCTAAAGCTAGGAAAAGAAATAATTGTAAAACAATACAAGAAATAATGTGTGCAAAATAAATACCTATATCTTATACATTAAAAATAATCAAAATTAAATAATAAAATATTGCTGATAACCAAACATTGAGTTATTTTACATGCATCACTTAAAAATCAATCCTGGGTAGGTCTTATAGACTCAATCTGACCCACTAATAACAAAAAATTTTATTTGATTTACAAATTCAAATTATTAATTAGATTAAACAAATCGTCACATAGCCTTCAACCACTCCTTCAAATAGGACCCCCGGATGCCGGGCTTACGGCTTCTGGGCTGGGGGGAACACCATTCCCCCACCCTTGATTCCACCCAGGTAACCAATGCGGATTATGTCACTCCGCGCTTTTATGGCATCTGAAGGAATGAGGCAGACAAACTCCCGCATTTTCCTCATGGAAACGGCACAAAGATCACAGGAGAACTGACTGTACTGACTTTAATTCAGAGGACAACACCTTCTGTGTGCATCCATGTCTCGGTGAATCACCCATGTTTCTTTCAGGTCTCATGTGATATATTGCTGTGTTGTATTTAAGCGTTTGTATTATAGGACGATTTGTTATTCAGCTTGACGATAACATCTCATTCATGATAATTAACTCTACATGTATAGTGTCTAGAATGCGGTCTCTTCGGATGATCTAACTGGAAGTGCATAGACATGCTGATACCTCTGCCAAATAAGTGCAGTTCGGTGACTCATTGTAATGTCTGTCATCAAACACCGTCCAGCGACGATTACCTATGCAAAACCAGGTACAGACAAAGGGCCCATAAAAAACGCACCGAATCCCACTTGGGATTCCGGACAGGACCCATTGGTGCCTAAGCCAGATATCGAGACGCGTTTTTAGTGAAGATCTCTGCAGGCTTCTTCCAAGGCCCACCTCCATGGACCCGCCCCTGTGGTGGTTTGGTGAAATTCTGAGAGGCGGTGTTTGAGGACAACACCCGCTCCCGGGCCGAACGCCAAGCTTTGCAGGCTTGGCCATTTTGTCCTTTCCATTCTCAAGTACTGCGCACGCAAACTGGTTTTCTTAAATAGCCAACTCAGCAAGCACGATGGGTGTTGTAACGTTCGATAGTGCCATAAAGGACATCTTTGTCAGACAGACGCTTTTCTGGGCAAGTCATCAAAAGCTAGTCGATTTAATTGACTTGAAGTATTATTAAGTTATCAAGGTTGACACCGTTTGAAAGGTGTGTTGTGAGATAAGAATCTGACGTTTCTCCCTAAGCGTCTTAGACTGTCTGATATGCAAAATGGGGTCCATAACATTTCCATATTCTATTGTCTCTTCTTTCGTGTCTAAAACTTTAACCTTTCCTAGTTAACAAGTATGTGTGTGTGTAGTGTGGGTTCTATGTTTAGACCGGCGTTACTGTGGTTATGTGTACTGTTAGACTAGTTGTAAGTGTTTATGTAGTTAAGATAAAACCTACTTTGTAGCCCATGATGTGTTCCCTGTTAGATACCGGAGTCAATAATCATGCAGATTTCCGTTACAAACTTATAGAATTGTACAGAAAGAAAGTTATTTCCCTTAACCAGGAAAAATAACGTTCTTAGAATTGACAAGACGGATGACCCTGAGAGGTCAGCTAAATATCAACAGCGGATCTCTAGGGATCTAAATAGGAATAGTTATCATAACTAGTATGGGAATTATTCTCTTGCCCTCGAGGGTAATTCGCTACAGAGTTTGGTGGAGAATGAGGACCCCATGACCTTCACCACGCAACGTTAGTGAGTTTACACACGCTGCGTCAACTTTCGAGTCACCCTAATAGGTGTGGCTTGAAGCCCATTGTTAAAACCCTAGGACGTGACTTCACGCACTGCCCCGGGTGTACCTATTGCTGGATTCGTTGAGAGGCACGATCAACATGTGGGTGGTGCATGGTTACGCTATACTAATAGTGGTTTTAGAGTCTTATGTATTTCATGTTTACATTGGCGCAGCCGAGTAAGGGTACTCTGATTTAGCAAGCCCGAAACCCTACTTTCCGTATTAAAGCATAATCTGGTGGACTTGACAAAGAGTAATGTCGAATCTCAGCTCCACGCGGGCATGTCCAAACTGTACCACTAACTGTAAAGATTTAGGTGAAGAAATCCAACAACATCGTATCTCCCCCTTTGAGTGAGTGTTTCTAATTGATCTCTATTGACAGCAAGAAATCTCAGGACAGTATTTCAAGGTAGATGTGAGCGCCTGAGCCCCTTTTTTGAAAGCCTAACGGCTCACTTAGAGTTTTATACGTAGCATTTGACGCAATTCATTATACAATTGATGTCTATATATACGGAGAACCTGGTGGTCATTACTGTGTTTCACTAGCTGAGTGAAATTAAAGGTGTAATACAATACTGTACTTTAGTACTCATATGTGAGGCAAACATAACTACATATATGTTTAAACCGGTTGTTTAATTACAGCAGTAAACACGTTTCGTAAGTCTTTCAACAAGTCTTGAAGGCTGTGAATTGAATTTATCGAATCTCAACGTTCTAATAAAAACGTGACTGTTAACATAGAACAGACATCGTTTAAACTGCCCGTGAATACACTGGCAGATGGTTATCCGTGACAAACAACTTGTCAAGAGTAGTGCTAACGTCACATAGACACACACGCCAGTTTGTAAACAACCATTTGAAGAAGACTAAGCTAAATCGATGCTTAGACATAGTTTCACTTTAGGCCTAAGTCTAACTAAATAGCTGTAAAAAATTAGGGTTAACACTCTTTAATGAGCTGCCTTAAATACAGACGCCGGTGCGTGTGTGCAGTGTGAAGCCAATGTGAATTTATACACTAATACTCCGGTGTGTTGTGCTTTCCAATTCTCTTCCTTCTTTTTCTTCTTTTTCTTTTTTTCTCAATCTTCAATTCGTCTCAGCGATTTTAACTATCTTAGATGTATCCTTCCTGATTGCTATTGCTTAGTTACTAGTTAATTATATCTAAATTTAATTACATTTTAACTGCCTATCTAGAGATGAATCATTAAGTTAATGGGTGTTTTTAGTGGCACAGTGAATAAAGCGCTACTCGTCTTACGGGGGCGGGGGCCCCCACCCCCTGCACACATATGTACGCAGTGGCGCCTGAATTACACGCCTGTCAGGCTGTGTACTCCCGTTACCCTGGAGGTTGCCCCACCTCACACCTCGTCATTCACGATTCCTCTGCTCCTGATTGTACTTCTCAGAGTTGATACCTGTTTTATACTATCGAGACGCTCCAGTCATCTTTTGATACTCTTCCATACGCATCTGCGCCTTGCGGTTCCTTGACACCCTCACAATGTAATCAGAGAGCAGGCTCTGCTTCTATTTTTGAGTTGTTGTGATGTTTCAAGCACTCATCAGCATAAATGTTATCTCATTATCTTAGGAAATGCTGCGTCACTCGTTGCCTTCTGCTTTTCCTCTTCTCGCTTCATACCTCAGTCGATCAGCTTGTTTGGGAGACCCCCGTGACCAGCAGACTCTCTGAGTGCTCCTGGAATCTTACATTGACAGTCGTCTCTATAAATCATACAAGCAACTCCTGTTATTCCTTTCTAGCAACACATTGCTGACCACAAAACTTTCGCATCACCACTCTGTTTTGCTCTTGTTAGTGCTAGCCCTACTCTCAACCAGTTAGTGTGGTCAAAATGTTGGCAGGATGCTCCGACGTAACTGCAGACTGCCAAGACCAGAGAGGGTCGGCCTGCAGTCAGGCGTCGTGAGGCACACCCTTTTACCCTGGCCCGACTGCCCGCCGAGCTGTCGTCCGACGCGGGCTGGTAGCGGAAGCAAGGGTCCAGTGCCTCAGACTCAGGAGCCTTCGTGCGCCCGGCGCGTGTGCCCCCACTGTACACACCGTATCACGCCCAGCGTCATCGAGCCCTCCCCGTGGCCCCCGACTCTATGGGTTCTTTGCACAGGTCTGCGTGGTACACTGTTCACTGCCATACAGCATCACGCGCTGGTCGCCCAAGGTACCCCAGCATAAATGGAGTGGACGGGAGCGCAGCCACCTTTTGATCCACCCGTGATTTGTTACCAAACGTGCGACATCGGACTGCGCTGGCCAGCTCAGGCCCCCTGTGAAACCGTCGCTGCCCGGACCTGCGAAAGGAAACCCCCCCCCTATCATTTACTCTACGAAGCGCCGCAAATTGCGCTCTTAGCCAAAGTGCCAGAATGAGACTGATGATCCACAGGCTGAACAACACTAAGAACAAACTTACATGGTGCCAAAGCCGGCATAGTACGGCTCTTGCAGTAGGCGGCACACCGGAAACCCGAGGGGAACACCGCTACCCGTCCTCTATCAGCAGTGCCCCCCCTCTCAGGTGCGCCGAATCTACCGAAATGTGTTGGAATGCAGCCTTGTGCTTAACAACTCAGCATGAACAGTACCCCTCCCGCAACCACCAGTAGCGAGAGGGGTCCTTCCCGATGCACTTGCTAGCCGCGCATGCTGCGGACCCCCGCCCTTCGACAAGACCCTAGCCAGCCACACGTGTTCCTTTAGTGCAGTCGCGAGTATTTTTTTTCGCCGGGGCGCGTTGGACACATTGCTGGCCGCGACCCATCACTCAACTTCTGGTCCTGGTTATCAGTCGTCCCTTCGTTCTCCTTGGATCCCCGTCGCGCACAACGATCCACTTCTGGTTTGTTTTTTGTACCTCCCTTTTTACGAGCAGGTTAGCAGTAAGCAGGCTTCATGCTGATCATCCTTGTGTTTCACCGTCCGCTAAGAACCCTACGATTGTCGCGAAGACCTCTCTCTGTGGTCGCTGGGGTGACGTCTCTTGAACGACGCCTCTCAGATAGAGTCTTCTTATTCAAGGGTACCAGACTAAATCGGTGACTTTGGTGCGAAGACACCTCCCTTCTCCGTGTAGGTGATTGCGCGATGTGTCTCATCATTTCCCTGAATTCTGATTACGGCCTTATAGGGTTCGCTTCATGGTCTTCCCTATGTGATTACTCTGTGCCACCCTCGTCTATTTTTTTTCCCCTTATACTATTTGCGCGCTACCAGGTTTTGAGTCTCATCGCCTAAAACTACGCTGACCTGGCCCTGCCCCTCCCGGTCTTTCGCAATTTCAGGGCTATGTTTTTCCATTCGTCCCCCCCCCGATCGCCCTCCTGATTTTAGCGCCGCAATCCTCCTCTGTGTTTTGTGGCGCCCGTTCTCTTTTGACTCCGCACTCGATAGTCTCTTTTAGTCTATTATATATGGCCTACCTGGAAGACTTCGGTTTCGTTCTTGGCGACAGCGCGCCCTCTCGTGTTTTCCAGTTGTGGGTACTGCTGAGGAATTACCCCTCATTTCTTCATTTCTGCTCTTATTCTGTGCTTAGTATCATGTCTTCCTTTGCTGCGCCTCCTTTTCCTACGTCCGGCTCCCTCCTTTTCTTCCTGGGTTTTAGCGTAGACGCCAGCTACGGCGTTCTATTACCCCCTTGCGTGAATGTGTGTGTTTGTTTGAGTCATGCATGCTTTCTGGACCATGGCAGGTCGTTCTTCTTGCTGCCACAGTTCGTGCAAGTTCTCCCTGACTGTGTGCGTGCCTTTTGTGCTTTGCCACGTGCCGGCAGGGTCTCACACATCTTTTCCGGCAATTGGCCACAGCATATTCACAGACCTGTGTGTAAACCAAGCCCTGCGTGTCAACCCTCGTGCTACTCTTATTCGCTAGCGCCTCCTACCTGTCTTATGTGTGTGTTGGTCACGGCCTTTGTGATCGGCGGGTAAAAGGGTAATTTTACACCTCTCTCCTCTTCTCCGTTATCTGGGGCTGTCTGGTGATGACGACGTCTGGGGGCACCCTTTTCTCACTACTGGTTCCTGTGTATGTTATTTGTTGACTTATACTCCTCTCCTAATTTATTGCTTATTACATTTGTTTCGCACCAGTACCAACCACGATTAAACTTGTTCTGTTATTACATTTGAGATTTACTTAAATCAATTTTATATTTCTTTTATTCCTTTGATTATTTTTCTTGTTTTTGTCTCTTTCCGTTCCCTGCCATGACTTTTTCCACCGGCTTTTAGGGACCTTTACCCTTTATATACTATTCATCTTGTTGTTTTGTGTTTAGCTGTGCCTTACTGAGGACTGCCCTCGCAAATGTCTACCATCGGCGAGTGGATGGCTTACAGTAGAAGTCAGCAATGCGTCCCTAAGAGTATAAGGTTATACGCATAATCCTGTTCCTTACTCCTCACGCTCGTGCAGGGGCTCTCGTTGATAGGGAGCTCCATGCCCCACCATCAGGAATAAAACTAGAACCACCATTGTAACGTCTTTTTCTGATGGATCCGTGCGATGGTGTTATTTTTTGGGACCCTGCGACTAGTTAGCTAGATAACGCGCCCTCACTGCAGGGTTTTATGCCGGTACGCGACAGCTCATACCCACCAGTGACTAACTTTCTGTCTTAGCTTCGGTCTGAGAGGACCCCACTAAATGTATATACAAGTCTTGTCCTTTTTCTTTTTTTCGTCTGCATCATTTTTCAAGCGCCATCGGACCATAACCGGCACCAGCCTTAGTATATCGAGCCGTTGTTTTATGCAGCCCGCACTATTTGCCGATATCAAAGCGAGTCTCAGAAACGTTCTTTTCTTGTGTTCCCCGACCTACCCAAAAACAGCACCTAACCACTAGCTGCACCTCTGCCACCAGTAGTTAGATCGACTGTTAACACATAGTGCACGCACAAGTTCCGTTTTTTGTTCCTCTACGAGACTCTGTTAGTCTTATAAGTTTTTTTATCGCTATAGGTCCTGTTATGATTTGTGCTCTTGCTGTGTTCCGCAGACACCTCACTCATACAGTTTGACCTCAGTCTCGAGGCTTTTCGGCCCTACCCTCGGACACTCATTTAGACAATGGACCTACACGCCTTGCCAAATTTCGAGCGTTGCACCCATGGTACATAAAAGAACCAGCCGCTGAGATGCGATCATAAGCGAACACTTGGTATTCCGTGCATCATACTCCGGCCCACACCCTAAGGGTGCCTATACTGAGGTTACTTGCAAACTGAAAAATCACCTGAATTTACAGAGACAAATGTCCCGTTCAACGAGAGGAAAGCACAGAAGGAGCAAAGAGCCCCAAGAAGTGTGCGCCCAGAAGAAATCACAGTCTTCACAGAGGCCCTAACAGCTGCTAAACACCAGGCGCCGCTGGAAAAAAGCCACCCACGGATTGAAAAACAGAACGGTTTTCCACAAATCACTCTAAACCACTTAGTGGAAACTGAAATGAGAGGAGACCCACATCTAAGGCCTTACCAACTTCTTTTGTTTTTGTGCGCGTACCTGGCCTCGAGTCAGAGGTGATGGTCCAAACACCGGTACTCGAGCCATTAGATGAGGAGTGGACTTTGGTTTCAGAAAGAATTAAACAGCCTGCCGGGATTGTTGGTTTGCGCATGATTAGTAAGCGAATTAGTCACAGGTACAGCCGGGCTGGAACAGGGGGGGTCTTCACAGCTAGTGCAAGCCCTCCACGCATGTGCACAGCTACGAAAGGGGGGGAAGGGAGCCAAAGCCTTCAGCTTGACACTTCACAAGTCAGCTCCCTGAAAAACTCTGCAGCTGCAACAAAAAAAAAAATTTTCAGGCGAACCGAAGCAACGCAACGAGGTGACTTCAGTGTCACAAATGAACTGAAATAAGCTTGCAGACCACAAGGCGAACAGATAAGGAAAACACGAAACAGAACTTCAATTTTTCGACGAGCGCCAGCGTTATGGCCACCAATCAGTTGAACTGCGAGGGGGCTGCGGTTGGTGCTGAGGAGAGCCACTGTTCACACGTCACCAACCAGCAGTCACAAGGGGGTGGGGCAGGGACCTCTCCAGGGCGTCACTGCAGACACCCACACCGTGTGACCCCACAGACCCCAACGATCTGGCCAGAGACAACACATCTGGCAATCTAAATACTCTCAGACCCAGAGTCTGAACACGGACTGATCGCTGCCCCAGACACCAAGCAGGGCCGGCGTGAAACTCCCCATGCTTACTACCACAGACTTTGACAAACTTACTCCAAAGCTCACGATTACCCTGTGATGGCGGAGGACACCAGCTGCAAGATGTCATATAGGCATTAGGCCTGCCGCACAATGCCTAATCAACATCTGCGTAACCTGACACAGAAGGCCTTTAACAAGCACAAGGCCTCCACTAAGGTGTTTGTCCAAACCCCAATGATTCTGAACTTCACAACTCAGAATCCAAAGCGGGCACCAGAAGGCACCCAGCATTGCCACAATGCAAAACCCTTCTACAGAAAGCCCCTAGCCAGAAGAGGACGGAGCCATCACCATGGCAACAGACCCAGGTTCCAGACCAACCACTGGGAAAAGGCGTCCTCATCCTGCAAACACCACGGTATGTCCAACAGCAGTCCACCACAACATTCTCCTCCACACGGGTGCTGAACGGAGGCGACACAAGGACAGCTGGACACGCCTACATCTGAGTTACAGGAGCTGCTGACACTAACAAAAGAGCTCCTTGAACAAAACTCAACTAAGGAGTATTGAGAAGGCCAAACCTCTGACTCCTTGCCTGACGCATCACAGCATCAGGCCCCTCCAAGGGAGGAGCATCCCTTGAAACCGGTCGACACCCCCAGAAGCAGCCAGACAACGTTGGATTGAGCAACGGGCCCACATGCCCAACAGCGAAAGCTCTACCAACACAACTCAGGCAAGCTCAAGTCGGCGCCGCCACAAGAGCTAAGCGACACCGCAAACATCAGATTTCTAGTGACGTTCGGGCAGAACAGAGAGCTAACAACCACCTGCTACTCTCCTGCCATCATCACTAGGTCAGACTGAAACTCTCTGCACACTACAAAATCTCCATAACAAATACCTGCAATCCCTGGAACCACCTGCACTCTCACCAGTGAGAGTCTAACCCGGCTGTTCCACATCGTGGGTACCACAGATAGCCTACTGGCTAACAGCATCAACAAAAACATCCTACCCGGACTAACTCACTTCAGGATGACAGGGGACACAGCCTCGACACCTGCTGCATAAGCTCGAGGACCCACACCTTGCTACAGCCTACATCACCACAGCACACCACCAGACAGCATCCAACACGGCACCCACAGCCAAAAACCACCACTGGCTCCCAACCGTGAGTGCCAGGTGTGTGTTCGATAGTTCTGCACCTTGACATCGCTCGTTGATGTCTATTCTACGGACAACAACGCTCAAAAGGGGGGAAATATGTAGCATCTCGACCAATCTGACACACAAATTTTAATTTGATTTAACAAATCAAATATTCATTAGATTAACAAACAATCACAGAACCCTCATTCCAATAGAATGGATAGCAGGCTTCGGTGGGAAACCCATTTCCCCCACTTGATCACCATGGTAACCAATGCGGGATATCACTGGTTATGGCCTGACGGAATGCAGGAGACAACTCCTCATTTACTCAGGGAAAGGCAACAAAGGCACAGGAGAACTGACTTTTAGACCTGATTAATCATAGGAAAACTTCTTTGAGTGAACACTATTTTCTTAAGGCTTGTGTATTTATGCTGTTTGTATTTAATCGGTGGATTATAGACTATTTCGATTCATGTTACGATAAAACCATCATTCAGATAAATAACTCTACATGTCTAGTGTCGAGGAATTCATCTTCGGTTTGATCTAATTGAGAGTGCATATTACATGTTGATACCTCTGCAACATATTGATGTTCTGGGAATCATTGCTAATTTCTGCATCAACACGCCAGCGAATTACATATGCAAAATAACAGGCTTACAGACAAAGAGTCATAAAACGCAGAACTCCACTGAGATTGACTGCCCCATTGGGCAAGCCCATCTTGAGAGGCGTGAATCTCTGCAGGCTTTTAAAGGCCACACTCCATGTGACCCGCACCAGTCGGTGGTTTGTTGGAATTCTGGGAGGCGGTGAGACAAACGCTCCCGGAAACACTAAGCTCGTGCCAGGCCTCGGCCTTGTCCTTTCCATTCTTCAAGTTACTCTGCCGCAAACTGGTTCTTTCTCATCAACCAACTTCAGCAAGATCTTGGGGCCGTAAGATCGCATCAGGAATCTTTGTTCATACAGACGTGCAAGTATCAAACTTAGTCTTGTTAATTGATGCATTAAGTATCAGTTAAACCTTTTTACAAAGGTGTGTTTGAACAAAAAATCTGACGTATCCCTCAGGTTTAGATCTGCTGAATATGCAAAATGGTTCCATAAATGTCATTCCTTATGTCTCTTTCTTAGTGCTAAACTTTAACCCTTTCCTAAACCAACTGTACGTGTGTGTGTGTGTGTATGTGTATGTTAGACGGCTTAATGTGTTTATGTAGTATGTTGGACTAGTTTAAGGTTTTATTAACTACATAAACACTTACTTGTATCACACTTGATGTGTTCATTGTTTACTGATAACCGGAGTCACTGATCATGCAGATTTACGTTACAAACTTATAGAATTGTACAGTAAGAAAGTTATTTCCTTTAACCAGGAAATTAACGTTCTTAGAATTGACAAGACGTTGACCCTGAGTGGTCAGCTAAATATCTACAGCGGATCTAAAATATGAATAGTTAATCATAACTAGTTATGGTTAATTATTCATATTTCCCCATGAGCTAATTCGCTACACCTGTGTTATATATTTATCTAAATCTATATTGTTAAAATATCCTAGAGACAGCTATAAATAAGCCATTCATAGGTTCATTTCTTACAGAAAAAAAGTGTAAAAACGGTGGCTTTCAGAATAACAGTCAACTTGTTTACTACCTGACCCGTCACAGTAAAACCCGTTCAACAAATGGAGTGAGTTTCTTCAAGAGAGCTGTTTGAAAATGTCATTATTTTTCCAATTCCATCTGGTGACGCAAATAGTTCACCTTAAAGCAACCTCAGCCCAGAGCTCGAGAGGAAACCCAAATCTGATTTAACACTTGACATAAAACACAGAATAAAACCAACAGATCACCAGCTAGCTCTTCTAACGGATCTGTTATAAGACCATTTCACCTGCTAGCCTGATTTACGTGTTCCTGAAGTGCCTTTAAGGGGTTAAAGTAAGGATAAGGCAGTCAAGCATATGGATGTCTCCTGTCTGCTCAGGTTATTCACCTCAAAGACCCCATGAGAGCTGGTAAAAGCAGCTTTGGGGTTGCATAAGATGAGAGAATTCCCTCAGAGACAAACACACAGAGCAGGTACTTTAGGGTAATAGTGTACTTACAGAGCATATCTGACAGATGTCAGGAAACCTTTCATATTAAAACTCCTGACATTCCACTATAATGCAGAAATGCTGAGATCTAACGCCTTATCAAAGGTCAAGCAAGACACTAATTAGAGCCGACATAAACACTAAGGTCAGAGGGGTCTACTGTATATACATATCACAACATCCTCTGGGAAATAAGGTCCAAAACACGCTCAACACAAGCACATCCGCACAAACACTAGATTTGACTGCATGCGGAAATATTTTAGATCACTAATCACAATGCAAACAGGGTTATTACCGTTAACTAAACTAAAAACATTCCGAAAAATGTACCTTATTTTATTTCAGAAATCTGCCAAGGCAATATTTCTTATTTTTGTTTACTTCAGGATGAAATACTAAAAGAAAGAAAGAAAGAAAGAATCTACACATTTTCTAAAAAAAATGACAACTCCCCCCCCCGCCCCCCACCCCCCACAAAGTACTAAAACTTTAACTAAACAAGTAAAACAAACAAAAGTATAAATTAAAAAAACTAAAATACATTTTTTGTTAATAAAAAAAAAACAATATATCAATGATACTAAAATAACACTGAATGAAAGTCTAAAAACAAATGGTACTGGTAAAACATCTACTATACTATAATGAAATATTTGCAATTTATAATTTGCTTGCAAGTTGTAAGCAACATAAATCAATAAATTGGCTAATTATTTCATTTATCCTGTAGATGAGGGAATCTAAATAATTTAGATAATACTATATATGAATACATAGTAACATATTGATTAGTTTATTAAAATATCGTAATACATTAATACATTTTTTTATTTGATATTAAAAGGGTTAATTAATATTTATCAAAATGAATCATAAAGAAATAATAAACAAGTACATGGGGTCAGTCTTTGGGGTAATGTGAATCTTATAATTTAACAAAAGTGCTTGCATTAACTGAAAAAACATTTGAGATGTAATATTTAAGATGTTTACATTAATTATATTAATATTTGAATTGTTTATTGTCATTTTTACAGTCATTTTAAGACTATTTGTTACAGCGTTCTGCTGTAAATAGTGCAAAGTTGTACATTTTAATAAAACAGAAAAGACAGAAAAGGTTAGTTTTTCTACCAGGTTACACCATTTAAACATGTTTAGAAATTAACAAAACTATTACACATGAAAATCTATTTTAAAATATCGGTCAAATCAAGTATTGGTCTATTTCTAGTTGTGCATTTGTGAAAGTATGTTTCTGGCCTAAAAGGCATGACAAAAGATTGCATAATTCATTATATTTTCAATATATGTTTACACATATAAACGAGCACACCCTGGCATTTGCAAATAATCTTGTATAACGCTGCCATTTTTATTAGAGAGCAATAAAACGTACCTCAGTAATTGACATTTAATACATTCCATGGCATTTGCAAATACTCTTAATCCAGCCATTTCTTTTTTTGTAAAAACAAAGCACACCGCAATAAACCAGAAAAATACAAACAACCTCCTCGGTGACAGTGTGTGTAAATAGGGCACTGCTGACTAAGAATGAGACTCGCAGGCTTTGTGCTGCAGTCTTCAGACCAGCGGGGAAATCTGCTCGGCTGCAATACAGAACCACCGACAGGGATGTGAGAACGGATGCAAGCGGAGAAACTCACCCCAGGACTGCCGGGACGGAAAGCCAGAGGCGCAATGTGGGTCAAGATGGAGGGGCTGATCACATCCGATTAGAGCGAAACAATCACAGCTGCGGGCTGAACTTCTCTGATCGACTGACACTTCATATCAGCCACCGTTTGATTTTCAGTGCGGATGTAACATGATATTTCGAGGGAAGATCATTCATAAACCAGCCCAGAAATGTGAATCTTTACAGATAGTGGCCCCCAAAAATAGATTTTATGAAATGTTTTTCTTGAAGAGTGCGTGTTATCCTTTAAAACATATGCCACTTCCTTTAATATTTTGTTATCTAATGCAATGACAATTTAAGCGTGATTTAAGTGTCCAAATATGTTTTGGGGCAATTTAATATGCAGCGTTGCTGTAATGGAGATATTTCTGCACTGCTCATGAATGATTTCCAAATACTTTTTGGGTCACAGTATATTTAAGAAATATTCTGGGTTTAATATAAGTTAAGCTTAATCAACAGCACTTGTGGTATAAAGATGAATTTGATGTTGATGATCTTTTAAAAAGCAAAAATGTGGGTTTCAATTGTATAGCCACAATACGTCAATAATATGTGTTAACATGATTTTTGTGTGGAAAAATAGGTTAATAACCATTTCTATGTAAACTTACTAAATTTTAAATATATCATTTTAAAACTCTGACAACATTGTAACCAAAAAAACCTAAAATGACTGTAAAAATGAGAATTTAAACAACTTCACAGCTCCAATAATGCAAGTTTTAACAGAATTGATGTAAGTGCTTCTATAAAATGATAAGCTTCACATTTCTGCTTTTAAATCCTCTTAAATAAGTGTTACCCATACATAGTAGAAATAGATACATTATTGGTGTAATTATTTTAATTAATGATTTAACCGTTTTAAAAAAAAATTCTGTATTAACAATGATAGTTAATACAGTTTAGAGATAAGAAATATATTAAAGGAATGAGTGAATCGTTTCATCATGATTTATAGTGTATTCGAATTTGCTTAAACAAACTAAAATATAAAAACTATGATGGAGTTGTACTCAACATTATGACAATAATTAAATTAAAGAGATGTAATAATAGTTCATACATTAATATTTTAAATAGTAATAATTTCTAAAAATATAATTTTTTATAGGATTCAATTTAGAATTAAAAAAAACAATACAATGGGAGGAGGTAAAACTGGTGTACTAAACTTCATGACCAAAATATGAAATTAAAAAGGAAAGATTTTTATAATTAATATGTTAATATTAAAATCAAATAAAAACATAATATGTCTATTTTTAATACGATTTTACAGTGCATTACAAACTTTTTGCCCATTCATGCCACAAATGCTGTCGCATGAGCTTAACTTGTACTGACACCAAATATTCCGGTAAGTATCAAAATAACTATAGTCATTCTGCCCACATCTGTTAAAAAGCATTCATGCAGGGGCACAAAGACAAAAACACTGACTTATGAAAAGTGAAATAGCTCTGAATAAAGGAATCTATGTGAAAGCGTTGGACTTTTAGACTTAAGACAGTCCTATTTGGGGGGGAAACTTATGGGCAATGACAGTATTGAAGATTAGTATCTCATCAGACCGATGGCACTGAGATAAGGCAACATCCCAAGCTTTCGCTCTCAAAACCGAGGACAATCCCACACCAGCTCACGGGGATTACGAAGCCCATTTGTTGCCTTTGGCAAAACATTTAAAGGTCATGCATTCCGGTCTGTGACTTACATTTCTATCTACAATACATTAATATTAAAAACAACTCTCACATCATGTCGGATGGGCCTCATGGGAATATGATTTATAACAATTAAATGCAGTTGCATAATACTATACGAATGCTATAAATTCCTACTGGGGAGATCGATCCTGTATCTTGCATTAGTGCAATCATCAGTTACACTTGCATTCAAGGAAAAAAAAACAGAAAATATTTTGAATGCAGTTTCATCTCATCCAAATAGAATATTATACGTTCATCATGAAATACTAGAATAGAGATTACTTTACATTTACATTTAATCATTTAGCAGATGCCTTTATCCAAAGCATATATTAAAGCATATGTTTTATCCTGCATATTAATTTTAATAAATAATTTGTATACACAGTATGAAACAATAAATGCATGCAATGTAGTGAGGTCAGGTAATGTGGTATGGGTTTTATTGTTATAGTGATGTATACGAGTTGTGTCTTGCATATAAAAACAGATATTTGGCATTTTAATCTAATTTTATGAAAAATGGCTGTCATAGTACTTATACTCCTAATGCAGTATGCAGTGCATGGTTCACAAATTTATATATGCATCTACTAAATGATCTATTAATCCTCAAACAAATCTGCACTCAATAGAGCACACAGTGTGGAATCAATAAACTTGACCTTCCATTTTCAGTTCTTGATTCATCATATTAATTGGCCAAATTAAGGCATTACAAGGAAGTCTGTTTCCACCATGTAATAAAAAAATGAAAAAGGTTATTGTGACTTTTTATTCCTCAGAATTGCGAGATATGAACCAGGAATACTAAACATTTTGGTAAATATTAGGTCACATTCCCTGCAGACAGATACTGTGAGTATACATTTTGCATACTGCAAACATATATGATAACTGCATGTTTGTTTACTGTCGTCTCTCACATCATGAGGAGAAATAAACCAAACACCAACCTGCACAGGGTTTGCTATTCTGAACAGCATCAGTAACAGAAGACACAGAGGACCATGGTGCAAGAAATTCATGTCACACACTGAAACTGAGCACAATGGGTAAAAAATTCATAATTGAGTTCTGCCGCCTCAATAGCTCATGAGTTCCAGGATGATGAATATCAAACCAAACTACTGGCAGAAAGTGCCAGAAAACAAGTATAACAAATAAAGAGGACTGAAGATTTAAGGTCAACATGGAATGTTGTTTTACTACAGTATGTTGTACTTATGAGTAAAACAGATTGTTCAAAAAAATTAGTATCTGATTTCATCCGGCAAAAATTGATTGGAACATGAAAGGTGGGCATTCAATACTAGAATAAAGTTTTATGTTTCGTTGCTATAATGTGCATCAATAAATCATACTATATAATGCAATGCAATGTAATGTAATAAACACCAGAAACATGCAATCACACCATAATTGTAAAAGCAGGTTTCTATAATAAAACATTACTATTTCTGCAGTATGCACAGTGTGCATGCATAGCATGCAATTTTTCTGTATGCACAGAATATTAGCCAGAATCAAATACTGTATAAGCACAATGTAATGCACCCTTCACAACTCTCCATTTCCTGTTTGACAAATGCATTGCATGTAAAATCAGCTTTTTTAAAGATCCTTTTATTGCTTCATTGTTAGATAGAATTGCCAAGAGTTTATAACATTTTAACATAAACCTGGAATAAAAATGAATCGCATAACTGGATATTTATTAATCAAGTCAATACTAAAGGTCAGTTTTTATTTCATGTTGACTTTAAGCTTGTTTGAAACAGATTTACCACCCTCATATCTAGATCAACTAGATAAAAAAAAAAAATCTCTTAAGCTTAAAAGAGAAAAAAATTATAAATAAATGTCATAAGATACAGCTTATTATTCCTTGCAGGAGTGAAATGTTAAATGCATCTGCTAATTTAAATCCAGAACGTGTTTATGTGTCAAATGAAACTGTGAACTTCGAACACAGCGTATCTGGTGATCAGAGCTAAATTAAGATGAGGATCATGCTCAGAATAAAAAAAAAAAAACACATGCACGTTTCTTTTATCTTCGGGGAGCTCGGTAGAAATTAGATTGAAGTGCATGACAGGCCTGTGTTAAGTATAGTATCTCTGGGGAGTGTCTGGTGTTAAGACAGCGAGGTGGAGATCTGGTGTCTTTAGCCCTGTCCTCACCTCCTCTCTCCTAAAGAGGCAGACGGCTTATCAGTGCCGCTGACAGACGCTGGCCAGCTCTTTCAGTCCACACACAAATCTAATCATTTGTCTCCAATGTATACAGCTAGAAATGCACGTTTACGATCACCTGACCACCTACCGGTGATTCTGATTGGTTGCTCGGCCTGAACGAACTGCATTTTTGGAACATTAAATGGCAATTTCCAAGACTGTATACAAACTCATTCAGCTGTACACTTTAGTTATACACACTTTTGACATGCCATGAGATTCCATTCACTCCCAATTTCAGCATTTTATTAAAATGACATGATTTTATACACAATTAATCACACTAAATTACAGTGGTGTAATGTAAAGAAGTAATAATACTTCATTACAATACTTAAGTATTTTTTTGGGAGTATCTGTACTTTACTTGAGTTTTTATATTTCAGCCAACTTTTACTTTTACACCACTACATTTCCTAATTGAAATGTATACTTTTACTCCGATGCATTTCTCCGAAGCATATTCCGAGCAAATATCAGAAGTCAGAAGAACACAGACTGCAGAAAGCAGGTTTGACGAATCAGTGGTCTGGCGTTTGCAAATTAGACTCCTAAAAAAACACCTTTGCTCATGTGCAAAAAAGTGTGATGAACCGCGGATGATTTAATTTTCCACTCAAGTCGAGTCTGGGGTGTGCGATACAGCATCGTCTGTGATAATATGGTAAATGTTGTTGTAATGATGTGCGATCTGACATTATCCAGTAGGCTATTTCACCAGATCACACACAGAGTGCACGTACGTTGATTTATTAGTCTATTAAAACTCAAAATTCCAGGCATTCTAAATTGTAGACGGCAAAAATGCTTCTGTATGCTTTATATATTTATATAATTTAATATAGTAACCTTAATCTACTCCCCCAACGAGACCGTATGTTCTGCAGATCATCACATTTAATAGTCATTTTATACAAGTTCAGTAAAGCATAAGTGACTTACATTTTAGACATAAAATTGCTTGTTTTTGCTCAATTAGCCTAACGAAAATAGTTCCAAGCAAAGATCACAGCACTGCTTTGCATCTCTGAGCAATGGACGGTGTTTAATTATTGAATGAATCAGCTTTTTGAATGGACATGGGTATACTAAAGTGAGTCAGTGATTCACTTCACTTAGCACAGTCTCAATGCTTTGTTTCTGATGAATATTCTTTTGAAATGAATCGGGTTGAATCGCAATGGACTCCTCATTAAGTCACTTGCTCACGCTCTGCGGTTTTAATTGCCATTTCGATATTGCATGTTTTTAAACCGTGCAAATATCCAGTATGGTCAACTGGTTGTATGTTAAAAACACACATTATGCCTATTTCCGCATATGTGACTGCGACGGTATCACTCCATGGCCCCTCGGAGATACATAACTTGTAAAATACATCTAAATTCTATGTCAGATCAGATGCAAGAATTTTGTGCGTTTCTTACGTGGAATGAAAGACACATGAGTAGAGCTGGCGGATGCAGAGGGGTTGGTGCGTGCTTTAGTCTGACCCAAAAATTACAAAATGGAAAAAGTTGAAACTGAAACACAATCTTGTTACTCATCGTGGGCGGTTTTGGTGATATGTTTTATATACTGATTGGGGGCGGCTTTGTCAAGTGTGCAGTTACGACTTGTCTTTTACTTGCAATGAACGTAAGGTAAGTAAGAGTTGTGTGTCAAAAATACTGTCCTACTAGTACGTAATAGACTACGGGGTAAGACTGGCACGCAAGAAATTCTAAACGGGACGGCCAATTCTACCAGTCATTTGCGGGTAAGAGAACTGGACGGGGGGACGGGGTAGGGCTGTCAGGGACGGGAACACCACTGGCTAAATTAACATGGTAAAGGATAGAGTGGGGTGTGTTGACTGGAGAGTCACACTGATGGTTTCTCTGTGTTGGGTATGATTGTTTCAAAGCCAAAACCATTCGGGTTGTCTAGCATCTTGCATATTATGAACTCTTGGCCAGAAGTGGCCGTAGGATTTTGATATCGATCTTTCACACTGATGACACTGATGGTATTGGCACGCAACTATTCAAAAGTTGCAAGAACATTTACTGGTGCTCCAGAACACCAGCAAACACAATGCATGAAGGTGTGCTTACTTTTGCCTTCTGGTACGCCACGACAAAGCATCTTCTGTACTTCTAAAGGGCAGTTAAATTAGGAAAAAAACGTTATTTTAAAAACAAACTAAGAAAATTTATAGATCTTCACCTTTCAAAAGTTTTTCCTTCGCCATCATGCATCATACATCATTGAACGTTAAACCTAGTTTTTTTTTGACAGTTGCATTTGTCCCTCAGTTGCATCATGTGAAGATGGATGAGTCATCTTTTCTCAAGACAGCAGACAGTTTCACTGTTAGGACCAACAAGGACTCATGAACCCCCTCCCAAAAAATACAATAAATAAAACTGAATCGCCTAGTACCGACACCGTTTTAAAGATCAAGCATATGTAACTTTTGAACGGGGTCATTTCAGTGTACTCATTTACAGGCTGCAGCCACAAAATGTAATTATTTTAAAGGGGTTGATTCTTTTTCTATACCCACTGTTTATACGCAACTATTATTTTTGTCTTATATATATTATATATTATATAGTATATATTATATAATGATATGAGATTATATATCCAGGTTTTGAATGACCATTGTAACCCAGTAAGGACAAAGCCAAAGGCTAAAGGGATACAGTTACATACTGCTTTGTAACTGATCCTCCAAAAAATACAATATATCCAGGAAAAGAAAGATACTGGAAGTCTAAAACAGACTGTTTACGGTAGACTGACACATCGCTTCAAATCAAGCTGCTTGAGTCATTGTAGCTGAAACACACTAATGGACGCGTCAGGCTTTCAAGTGCTACAAGGGAACAACTTGAAAGAGAGAACAGGCATGTTGTGGGAGATCTCAGGTTCATAAGACGCACGCCTTCCAATGTGTGCGTTTTATTTTCAGGATGAAATCGGCTATTTCGTCATGCATGTACTTTTAAACGGGTCAGTATAGCAAGGTTTACTTGCGCCATTAAAGAGTTTTCACAACACGTTGTACCCAGCATGTTTGTTTTTCCTTTGCTGTGCTAAACGTTCTTGCATTATAATATTATTACCTCGAAGGGGACTCGATCGCGTGTCATCATCATTATATTTTGGCTGTACCATCAAACTCCTCCTCCTGACTACCTTTGATTCTACGAGCTTCAGTTATTAGATTTTGTCCCATTCATCATCTTGTCTCATCTCGTATAATGTTCATGTGGTTGAGGTGACAAATTGAAGGAATCTTCCAGATATATGTACAACATAAAGTTAGCCGTAGCACCCGAGACTGCGTATTCTGATTCCACTCTTAAATAAAAGGTGCTTCCGATCCATAGAAACCTTTTTGCTCAAATTGTTCCATAAAGAAACGTTAACATCTGAAGACCTTTCTGTTTTCAACAAAGTTCGTGTGTCGAAAGATGTTCTTCGATTTACAAAGTAAGAAAGAATGTTCTTTAAGAACCTTTGACTAAAAATGGTTCTTCTATGGTATCGCTTGAAGAACCTTTTGAAGCACCTTTATTTTTAAGAGTGTATTTCGAAAGTGAAGTGCAGTTGGAATGTTTTGGGTGGTGCAAAAGTTCGGGTGGTTGCAGATTACCCACAATTGTGCAGTATACTGTACAACACAGTCCACATTGTTTAACATTCATTTTTTATTAATATTTTTATAGTTTATTTGTATAGCGCTTTTAACAATGGATATGGTTTCAAAGCAGCTTTAGAGAAAATGAATCCCTCATACTGTAAGAGCTGGTTCATGTGAGACTGTGCTGCTATATTTAATGTTACTCATTACAAAAACATCCAAAAAATGAGAAAGAACAAAGTATATGAGATTAAAAATACAGAGATGCAAAGAACTGAACTCAGCAGACGAAAACATCTAAGACGAATAACACCAGGCAGTCGACTAGAACAAAAACAGGCTAATTATACTAGTACTTGTGACTCTATTTGAACACGTTACAGCAAACAAAAACATGTCTATTTCATACTTTTAAGAGCACAGGTAATCAACCACTGCTATAATAGGAAAAACATCTAGAATTATGTAATTTTTGTGATTTATACATTATACTTCGAAAGTAAGTTTATTTACTTACAGTATCTCACAGAAGTGAGTACACCCCTCACATTTTTTTTAAATATTTTATTATCTTTTCATGTGACAACGCTGAAGAAATTACCCTTTGCTACAATGTAAAGTAGTGAGTGTACAGATTGTATAACAGTGTAAATTTGCTGTCACCTCAAAATAACTCAACACACAGCCATTATAGTCTAAACCTGCTGGCCACAAAAGTGAGTACACCTTTAAGTGAAAATGTCCAAATTGGGCCCATTTAGCCATTTTCTCTCCCCGGTGTCATGCGACTCATTAGTGTTACAAGGTCTCAGGTGTGAATTGGGAGCAGGTGTGTTAAATTTGGTGTTATCGCTCTCACGCTCTCATACTGGTCACTGGAATTTCAACATGGCACCCCATGGCAAAGAACTATCTGAGGATCTGAAAAAAATAATTGTTAACGCATAAAGATGCCGTAGGCTAATGGGATAAGATTTGCCAGACCCTGAACTGAGCTGCAGCACGTGGACCAAGACCCTACAGCGGGTTTTAACGGACAGCTCCACTCAAACCGGCCTGCATGGTCGAGCCAAAGAGTTTAGTGCACGTGCGTCCGCGTCATATCCAGAGGTGTGTTTGGGAAAGTACGTAGGGTGCGCCACATTGCTGCGAGGGTGAACTGGTGGGGGTCCAGCCTCGTTCTCCGCCATACCCCGCACACTGCATCATTGGTCGGCAGTTGAGGCTGTTCTGGTCTTGTCCGAAGGAACCGCTTCTAAAATATGCGCAAGAAAGCCCGTAAACAGTTTGCTGAAGACAAGCAGACGAAGGACATGGATTACTGGAATTATGTTCTGTGGTCTGATGAGACCAAGATAAATGTATTTGGTTCAGATGGTCAAGCGTGTGTGGTGGCAACCAGGTGAAGAGTACAAAGACAATTGTGTCTTGCCTACAGTCAAGCATGATGGTGGTAGCATCATGGTCTGGGGCTACACGAGTGCTGCTGGTACTGGGGAGCTGCAGTTCATTGAGGGAACCATGAATGCCAACATGTACTGTGACATACTGAAACAGAGCATGATCCCCTCCCTTCAGAAACTGGGCCGAACAGCAGTTTTCCAACATGATAACGACCCCAAACACACATGATGTAAGTTCGATGGATTGGGCCTAACGACCTATGGACCTAACCCTATTGAGCATCCTCCACAAGGTGGAGGAGCGCAAGGTCTTTAACATCCACCAGCTCTGTGATGTCGGCATGGAGGAGTGGAAGAGGACTCCAGAGGCAACCTGTAAAGCTCTGGTGAACTCCATGCCCAAGAAAATAATGGTGGGCACACAAAATATTGACACTTCGGGCCCAATTTGGACATCTTCACTTAGGCGTGTACTCACTTTTGTGGCAAGCAGTTTAGACATTAATGGCTGTGTCTTGAGTTATTTTGAAGGGACAGCAAATTAACACTGTTATACAAGCTGTACAATCCCTACTTTACATTGTAGCAAAGTTTTATTTCTTCCAGTGTGGTGGGTGTGTGTCCACTGAACGTTTTCTGTAATATTGTAGACAAAATGTGAGGGGTGTCCTCCTTGTCTGGGAGATACTGGGTCTTACTCTTTGGAAGAAACTACTATATCTTTATTTAAGCAAGGAATGGGGTAACGGGCATTAACTGACATTAATATTTCATATGATACAAATAAATGCTGTTCTTTTGAACCTTCTATTCATCAAAGAATCCTTAAAATATAAAGTATATTATGGTTTCCACAAAAATATTAAGCAACACAACTGTTTTCACCATTAATAATCATAAGAAATGGAGAAAAGACTGGAGTAATGATGCTGAAAATTCAGTTTTGTATCACAGGACTTAATTACATTTTACGGTAACACTTTACAATAAGTTTCCATTTGTTAATGTTCGTGCATGTATTAATAGCATGAACACTGTACCCAATGACAATACATTTATTCACTTTACAGTATTGATTTTCTTTGGTTAATGTAGTTTTAATGTGACTGTACGTCGGTGGGGTGTTTGGGTCATGGTGGTTGTTAAGGGTGCATGGTAATTCACAATGCATTAACTAATGTTAACAAGCACAACAAGCATATTTGAAAAAAAATCTCCTCAGTTTATAAAAGGCCTCAAAATTTTGAAAAGAAAAAAATGTTTCTTGTTGCTAGAATTTTTTTTTTTTGTTATTTCAACAGAATATATGACTATGTTTGAATGGCCATCAATGGAGTCAATGGAAACATAATACAACATTTTTTTTAATCCCACCTATTTTGACTTACATTTTTTGATCGGCAAATCATTAAATGGGCAAACAAACGAAGGAAAGACCACCCAATAATCTTCCAAAATAACAGCATAGCAACACTAAAAACCACTCAAAACACTTTAGCAGCCGAATAGCAATGCCCTGGCAATTACCCACAACACCACTCACATTTCAAATGTCCTGAGCTCCAAAGAGACATGTGCGCAGCTCGCCTGGAGGCCGGCTCTCTCTGAGATGACACGGCCACTGGGCTGTGATCACAGCAGGCGGGGGCACAATGAACTCTGCCGTTTTCTATTAGCAGGAGTGCAGGATGAATGATCACACGTCTCTTTTTTTATTCTGGCCTGTGATTGCTCTTCTCCTCCAGCCCGGGCAAACACATGTGATGAAAATAAAGACAGAGTTTGTGCAGATAACGGGCCAGTTTGTTGCATATTGAATCACTGGTTTGTTAACTTATTTATGCCCTGAAGTTAGCAGAACATAATTATGCTAAAAAGAAAAATCGTACAAGTTTTTTGGCACACTGTACTGCACAAGCAGCTCTTTGACAAGCAAACCGATGAAAAAGGGAATGCCTTTTCCCTTTGCGCAATATGTTGTGTTGGGAAGTCCAATTCATTTTAGCGAAGTAAATGAAGCTGTTCAAAAGCACGACTATCTGATTAATTTGAGTTAATTTTTTGTACACTTCTAGCTTGGCTCTAATTTAACTACTTTCAACTAGCGCTGATTCTCTCAGAACTAGGAATGGAAATCATAAGGAATCATCTGGTTCAGATTCTGTGCATATTTTTTAATGATTCCATTAACAATTATATTTATACTTCAAGAATAATCATTCCAAATTATATATGTTTCTAAACAAATATACTACACAAAACAGTATAATTTTTGGTTTATTTATTAGAGTACCATTTGTTGACAAAACTATGAGCTGTGATGCAAAACTATGATTCATTCAAATGTCTTTTTTTTTTTAAGTGTCTTATGCCCACCAAGGCTGCATTTATTTGATCAAAAATACAGTATAACAGTAATTTTGTGAAATATTATTAAAATTTTCAATTACTGTTTTCTATTTAAATATATTTTAAAATGTAATTTATTCCTGTGACGCAAATCTGAATTTTCAGCATCATTACCGCTTCATATTTTTCTGGAAACAAAAATGTGGACATTTTTTTCAGGTTTTCCAGGGTTTTTTGATGAATAGAAAATTCAAAAGAACATATTATTTGAAATAAAAATCTTTTGTAACATTATAAATCTTTACTGTCACTTTTTCTTAAATTCATCCTTTGCTGAATTAAAGGATTATTTCTTTAAAAAAAATCTTACTGTCCACCTTTTTGTAGTGGACTTAACTACTAGACCATGCCTTTGTTAATGAACAATTTGTTATCATAAATCCTCACATAAACACAGTAAAAGTTATACCAGTTTACAGAACTACTGACCTTAAGGATCGTGGCTGAAACACAAAAACGATTCCGTGGGGGGGAGTCTTTCTGACAAATTCGTTAAAATATTTGAACTCATACGTCGATTCATAAGCAGAGGCCGATCCCTCCCCCTACGCAAAACCACGCAAGCTTCGTAAGGCCCCGAAACCCCGGGCCCCCTTTTCTCTCAAAGATAAAAAAAGGGGTCATATGATGCAATTTTAAAATTTCCTTTCTCTTTGGAGTGTTACAAGCTCTTGTGCATAAAGAAGATCTGTAAAGTTGAAGACTAAAGTCTCAAATCCAAAGATATCTTCTTTATAAAAGTTAAGAGTCACCAGTCCCTCCTGAACGGCTCGTTCTAACACGCCCCCAACATACCTACGTCACTATGTGGGAAGATTTGCATAGCGCTGCCCAAATGTTCACACAAAGAAAGAAGGTGTATCTTTTATTCTCGCTGTAGTATTTTTGTTGCCGCCGGCGCCATGTCGTGAAGACTCTGTGTTTCTTTGTGAAAGCGAACTACTTTGTTTGGCCTTCCAACCGAGACGATATCCGCTTCTTCTGCCTGAGCGGATCGTGCTGTCGCTGAGGAAATCACACTTTGCCCTGTGGATCGCGGATTTGGGCTTTCACCGTGGACGAGCAGAGTCCCAACCCGGGTCATACGTGGTTTCGCAAGCCGCCGTATGCTCCTGTGTCGAAACCCAAGTCCGCGGTGCGAGACCTGTTTCGTTGTGAAGCGAAACTACTTTGTTGGCTTTCCAAAAGAGGACACGACTAGAAATCAGTGGTTAAGTTGTTTTTACAACTCTGTTCCAGAACACTTCAACTCAAATTTTCAGATGTGTGCAGCGCATTTTATGTTTTGACTGTTTCCTGATCCTGGTAGAGTACTACAATGCCGGCTGTTCTGACTCACAGACTGTAAGTACATTTTTTATATTAAAGAATTTGCCACTGACGATTCAAACGCGAGTTTGAGCAGTGTAGAGTAGACTTGTTGTTTGTCTTTCTCCGATCACAAATGCAGACATAATTTTATGTTTACGCGGCGCGATGCACCGCAACGGTAAAAAGACTGTATAAGTCATTATAATCCGTAATTAGTCCCCACTGGATGCAACAAATGCCCCATTTGTAATGGGTTTTAATGTTTTTGTCACATTTCCTCGTCCTGACAGGGCATCACAGTATGATAAGGGTCGTAACATTTCCTTCACACGCTTGAGTTATTCGGCCAATCACAACGCACTGGATGGCTGGCCAATAAGAGCACACCTCGCTTTTTTAGAACTTTGATGAGCTTGGTAAAAATCGACGTGTTTCAGAAAGGCGGGGCATAGAGGAGAAACAATAATGTACAGTATGTGGAAAATAATGTGTTTTTTTAACCTTAAACCGCATAAACACAGTTCATTACACCAAATACACAAAATAAAGTTCTTTTACGCAGCATCATGACCCCTTTAATTTTAGTTTCATTTTTGAATTTGGCCAGCGGTTATAAAAACATGATTGATCATTTATTTTAATGCGGTGCGCTATCGCCCTTTCTGTGTAAAAATCAGTCAAATCATGTAATGCGAATGTCATACAGTCTTGTTCGAGACAAAAAAAAAAACGAGTTGAATGCGTACCGAGCCACGGAAGAAACACCTCAAGCGCTTTCCACGAGCGCGATTCGAGAAGGAGTGGAACACGGACAAATGCGTTCCACTCATAACCCCCCCCCCTCATCGACACAGTTTTGCGTAGGGCCCCCAGAAGACTAGGATCGGCACTAATCATAGATTGTAGAAAAAAAAACCCCCCACCACAATTGTTTTTACAATTTATTTTTTAATCTAAAAAACTACTGGTTCTAATAAGGACATTCTCAGTTCTAACACACTTACCAACACATTTAAAACATTTAAATGGAGACCTAAAATAGATCAAAGGGATTGTAAAAACTTCCCGCAGATTACATTCAATTCAGGTGTCACACCCCTGTGGACTGTTGATTGTAGTTTCTCCCTCCGTGTCCTTATTTGGTTGTTCCTGTTCTCATTATTAGTTAATCACTTCATTGTGTTCACCTGTCTGCCCCTCGTTATCTGCCCTATATCAGTTCCTGTCTCTTGTATTCTAGTTTGTCAGTTATTGTGAATGTTGATGTCTACCCTGTCTGGATTACCTGTTGTGGATTTATTAAATATTATTGTATTCTTCATCTTCGTCGTCCTGCCTGATCTCTAGCACACCCGCCCGTGACATCAGGAGCCTCATAAAAATTCTGGACTCGGATGCTGTGAGTTGCCGGTGATCAAACGAGGTAATCTGACCCAACATATCGAGCAAGCAGAGAGAAAGAGACAATCAATGAAGAACAGTGGTGGGAAAAGCAGGGATTTATCTCAACAAACACACACCTCTACAGCCCTCCCAACATCTGGACCTTTCCGACATTTTTCCCATTTAATCACGCTTGAAGGTTGAATGAGTGTTTGCTGAATCCGCCCTGTTGGGCTTAGAGCTGTAATCGGGATACGAAGGGCTCTATTCATAGTTGGGACACAAATCAGGTAAAGCACAAATCTCTTCATGAAAACGTGTTGAGTCTCTGTAAACTGTCTCATGTAAGCTAGAGTTTTTAAAAAAAATCTAAAATTTGGCTTGGATTTGCCAACATATATTTAAGCAATTAAAAATCAAAGATTGCAATATGAACTCTAACATTTCTCATCAAATTCTCCCAAAACCAAATTACCTCAATGGTTTCATTTGTGACTAAATGCCAAAATGAAACTGTTAAGTCTCCTGAGCTCTGAAAGAACAAGCAATAACATTTTCCTCTAGGATATAATGTTCATAGGAAGGAAAATCATAAATGAAACCAATATCTCAATTGCTTTTCAAAGTCAGAAATTGGATGCTTTTGCTTAAGATAGTAAAGTCAAAGATCTCAATATGATCTTTCACCATCAAGTTCATCAAATGATGCTAATATCAACATTAATTTTAGCTGTATGTCACATTTCCATTTACACTCTTAAAATTAAAGGTTCTTTATCAGCATCAATGGTTCCATAAAGAACCTTTCACGAGTTTGCCTGCCCATCCAGTCCTGATGGTTAATGACAAATGAACTTGGCTTGCTGTCCTCAACAGAGGCTCGAACCCGAGGCTCGGCTTGAGCTCCGAGTTCAACATTGCGGTACTACATAGAAGGAGAATAACGGAAATAGAGGAGGAGATGGGGAGGTGGAGGGATGCCAGAAGAATTGTCGCTGGGATGGTGCAATGATTGCTGCTTATATAGGCTCGTAATGATGATTGCAGGACTGAATGATTAGGCCCCTCCTATTTGGAACTTCACTTAACCTTTATGGAATCTTTCCATTCCGCAAAAGTTTTTTTTTATAGTGGAAAAAGATACCTGAATCTCTCATTCAATTAACTCTCCATGTTATTACAAGTCAAATTGGAATCTAAATCTCGCAATTCTGATTTTTTTTTTTTTTTTTTCTCTCGCATTGCAGTTTATATCTCGGAATTCTGACTTTATAACAAGCAACTGTGAGATCAAAACATTTTCCACAGAATTGGTCCTTATAATTCCGCATTGAAGTTTCTCCAAATTCTTAAAAAGTCCCATTGAGAGGAAAAAAAGTCAGAATTGTGAGCTAGAAAGTCGCAATTACCCTTTTCTACTTTTTGTTTTTTTTTTTTTTTATTCAGTGGCGAAAATGGGCTTCCATATTAATAAATACCATTGTAAGACCGTGAAGGTGAAACATGTTGTCACACCTTAAGCCTGAATGTCCTGAAAATGATTATGGTGTATTGGTGATCGCCAGGACAGAAGATGGAGCTCATCCGCTCTGTCTCTGGAATTGCTCAGACCGTTTGTGTAGTTTCTCTAAAGCAAGACGGACTGGTGTATGTCGGCCTCGGCTCTGATGGGTCAGCAGACTCAAATCCAAAGAGCTGTGTTCAAAGACCACCCCAGCAGGAAGCGCATCAAAAGAACTCAACCGCCACCCCATGCCAAAGAGCATGTTTTCTCCAGATCAGACACTGATCTCTAGCCAAAATGTAGCTAGACATGAAGCTTTTTTTTTTTTAATTCTTTTGGTCTGGTCTGATGTGATGTGGATTCAGTCATGAATTAGCAAAATCAAGTTACAGTATGAGAAATATTGATCAATTTGCTCATACAATTTGTCATTACACCAATGAAAATGTGAAAACTGTTTCTCACTCTTCCATCACAGAAATGCAATATAATAATTGCATACATTTAATAAATTATATAGGCATTTAAGACATTGACTACATATTTTTCACTGTAATAAATACTATAATGTTTTTCAAACTAATAATTCTATATATTTTTTTTCTTTACAAAGGATTCATAATAAAATATAAATATCCATTCTTCCAACAGCTTATCATTTGGGGTTGCAAGGTTTCTGTAGCCTATAAATATACATATTAATATATTAAACATAAAAAAATAAATACGGTTCAAAAGATTTTATGATTTTAGGACAAATGATCCTTCAGAAATCATTCCAATATGCTGATTTACTGCTCAAGGAACATTTATTATTATCAATGTTGAAAACAGTTTTTTGCTGTGTAATATTTTTGTGGAAAGGATTCTTTCTCAGATTCTTTGATGAATAGAAAGTTCAAAAGAACAGCATTTAAATAAAACATTTTTTTGTTACTGACACTTTTGATTAATTTAATGCATCTTTGCTGAATAAAAGTATTAATTTCTTTGAAAAAAATCCCATCTTTTTGACCCCAAACTTTAGAATGGTATATTGTTATTAATTAATTTGAATATTTTTATGTAAATAAATAAAATAAAAAAGAGCACACACACACATATATATAGTAATGGTAATAACATTATAATTATTGTAGATATTAGACATATTGTACTATTGTTGGCATTTACAGTACATTAAAATTATCAGCCAATAACTTAAAATCTGCCTCGTCCTCCCATAAAACTTTAAAAGACAAACTTGTCTGCACTTGTTATGGTAGTCTCACAGCAAGCTGAATGGCATGACTGAAAAAAATCATTCTGCCTCATCCCTCTGCATGGTATCTCCTGGCCAATCTGTGCTCATGTAAATACCAGCTGCTTCACTTCTCTGAGCCATGGCAATACACACCCACACACTCCACGGCAGTCCCATGACACCACACTCAATGCTTTAATCACATTAATCTTTCAAAAACTGTCACTATAGCCAATGCAAGACTCCATCTATAGCCTTTTTCCACAAGTTACACTGGCTAGCAAAGATAGTGATGCCGTGCAAGACTGCTGGGTTTATCAGAAGGAATCATACTGACCTACATACAGCACAAGCACACAGACTCTCACACGCTCAGCCACATGGCTCCACTACTGCAAATACTCCACGCATTAAAAAAAAAAACATCGAGCCATGGGGTTTAATGCATGAGCTACAGCATGTTGTCGGGGAAGAAATGGAGAGGACACATTGTTTTCAGTATAACAATGTGCTTCCTCCACGTACGGAACCTGTAAAAGGTTCAGTTTAACAAGATCTCATGTCAGGATACACTAGGGCCGTACGGATGGGCGGTTTGACAGTATATACACAGTACATTATGATGCTAGAAATGTGTCAGTCGGTAGATTTTCCTTAATACCCCTGTAACCTTTGCACAGCTGTTCATAAGACCTGATATAGTCTGTTCAGAATCTACTGAACTGCAAAAAGCATGTTAGATACCTGAATGGCGCCAGATCGAAAGGGAGTTTGGTAAAACAATGACTAAAGCGATATTTAGCAATTGAACCTCATAGCCTAAATGAAGTCAGCGAAAAAGCCATTTAAGATGAGATGCATTTTGACTAAAGCTATTACAAACTACAGTATATCCCTATTTTTTTTATTAATATGCACTGATAAATAACCGGGGATTTTTTTTTTTTTGGTCATATCAGTAACAGCTCATCGATCGTATATAACAAATTTTAAAAAGTTTTTTGATTTGTATTTTGACATTAGTCTTTCTAGTGTATACCCATTTTTCCTTTTATTCAGCAAGAATGCGTTAAACTGATCAAAAGTGACAGTAAAGACAGAGAGAAAGAAATGCATACAAATATACATACATACACGCAAAAATAAATGTCAATAAAAAATTAATAAAATAAAGTATGTATGCAAATGGGGGGTATTTACTTTTGTAACAATTTTCACAACAAGATCAAATATTCTAGCAACAATTTGCACAAATAAAGAAAAAAGAATTTAAATTACAAAAAAGTAAATGTGAATTTTTTTGTGTTGATAGAAACAGCTGAAGACTTTCTTGTAAAATTCACTGGCGTAACACACTCTATCGGAATATTCATTTGTTTTATTAATTACACTTACTATATAATAACTCTGCATATAATGTGTACAGTTATCAGTCAGTTTGCCTCAAAGAATATTAAGCAGTACAACTTTTTCCAACACTGATAATAATAAGAAATGTTTCTTGAGCAGCAAATCAGCATATTAAAATGATTTCTGAAGGATCATGTGACACTGAAGACTGGAGTGATGATGCTGAAAATTCAGCTTTACATCACAAAAATCAATTACATTTTAAAATATCTTCATAAAAAAAACATTTTTAAATTGTAATATTATTTCCCAATATTACTTTTTTTTTTACTGTATTTTTGATCAAATAAATGGAGCTAGCCTTCGGTACCGGCACTAAGAATTTTTTCAGTGGAAAAAAAAAACATTAAAAATATTTAAATCTACCAACCATCAGTCCAATCTTTGACCAATTGTGTAGTTTTGCAAAGCATAATTCAACATGATGCTTGCGATCAATAATTGCTTGATTTTTATTGTACATTTCTGCCATATGGACATTAACTTTGATTATTACACGCACTGCTAAGCTATTACTAAATATAATGTAGAAACTTAAATTTTCCGTAAAGCTGCTTTGCAACGATTGGCATTGTGAAAAGCGCTATACAAATGAACTTGAATTGAACATAATTCAGAATAGATGTTTTATAGTATGTGCTTTACTGTTTTCAGTCTTTTCAACTCAAGTGTTTCATAATGTGAAGCTATTTTTTTTTTTTTGTTCATTTGTTTAACCATTTGCATCTAAAATGGGAAAACTATCAAATTTGATGAACCTTTTATTTTCTCTTTCAGGCTTACATTGTATTCAAGTCATACATTTAATTAGTTCATGCATATGTAAATCAAACCCATGAACTTGCTGTTGCTATAGCACCACATACTCTGCTTTGGAATGATTTGTAATCTCACAATAAAGTGCTATAGAAATAAAACAACTATGTTGATAATATATACCGTTACTGTGATCTAAAATGACTCAAACAAGATTTTAGTCACACCACCCACCCCTAATAACAAAGTGCTTCCTCCACATAAGGAAACTGTGTAACACGCTCATAGCTGGTGTCAGAATCCACTGTAGAAACACACTCAAAGGAAGCAGATGCAGAGTACCAGAAGAAAGGTACCAAAACGATGCTATGCCTAATATAACATCGTCGTCACGGCGTGGTTGCTATGGCTGCAGTTGTCAGCATGGCACAGGGGGCTCATGTCATGACTGACAGCTGTGACAGCGATGTAATCCAATCCCCTCGCTGCAAAAAACGTCTTCATCAGAGCCCGACTGCACAGAGATCTCGACATGAACTGAGTGGGAGAGGAACACGTAGGCAACACAGTGGAAAGCCGCCTGGCGCATGGAATTATATTCTGACAGAGGAGAAATTCATGAAGCATCTTCGAAGAGATTAGACAGAGAGGAAATAATCTGGTGGGAAGGTGAGGGACAGTGACAGGGCAAAGTATTGCGATCAGCAATATATGATGAAAAACATTTAAAAATGAGCATAATACAATACATTTAGAGAGGTTTATATGCAAAGTTAAAATTGACCTCTTTACTTTAATGACGGATCATTAATCATGAATCTACAGAACTGTTGAAGACGTATAAGTAAGTGTAACAAAGCAATTTAATTTGATTTGAATAAATTATGCAGTTGCTTTGTTTTACAGTTTTATTTGCCAATTTTGTTTGCTGTCTTATGTCAGCAGTAGCACAAAACAAAGAGCAAATAAAATGGTTATTGTTAGCAGGGCTGTAGTCTAAGTATTAATGAAAATAAATGAATTTGAATTGATACCATTGTTGTGATTCACGTGCTGAATGTTTAAGTCTGTGTGAAGTTGCGTTAAGAATATAAGCACACCACGCTTCTAAGGATTATATAAACCCAATTAAAAGCATCTCAAGGTATTTATGAAAACTGAAATTTGAAAAAATTTCATAAATCACAACAATAAGATGATAGCGTGGGCTGATTTAATTAGAAGTTAAGTCACCTTCTATAAGCAATCTATTATTATTTTTCCTTCTCGCTTGGAAATCAATTAACTCTGGATTTCATAGATGCGTTGACTGTATAATCAGCAAGTAAAATTATAGTAACTTATAAAATGAAAGTTCCAAGTGCCGAACCCCAAGGAATGCTAATCACTAGAATGGCGAGTAAAAAAAAAAAACACATTTTAGGAAAATCAAGATCAATTTATGAAGTTAGCTTATGTGATGTTCTCTCAAATATTTCAGTTGTATTGAAAATTCAACATTCAAGATGACTTTGGGAAACGAGTGAGTGCAACTAGTGAAAGATAACTGCAGACATTGAGGAAATGGGTGAAAAGTCTATTAAAACTCATTTTCTTTTCTTCTTCTTCTGTTGTTATGCACATTAGCAACATATTAGTGCACTGCTGCCTCTCACTGGTTTATTAATGTCATTGGTTCCTTTGTGGCAACTTGAATATTTTAAGTAAGTGTCACTCAAAACAGTAAGTAAATTGCTTTATTTGCCTTGAAAGTAGCTGCAACTTAATAAAACCTAGTAAGTATAACAACAAAGTAAAGATAACTAATTAAATCTAAGTAAGGTAAACTGTTGGATTTTAACGATAGTGTGGTCCTCGAGGCCACTCTCAGCAAAAAGGAGGTAGAGAAAAAAGCAAAGTTGTCATTGGGGGGGGGGGCTGGGGGGGGCTGTACCCTTTCAAAAGCCACCATTGCCTTTGTACCAAAAGAGTCTCATAATGGTAGCCTTAAAGGTTATATATTAGTACCTAAAGTGTACCTATTAGTACCTAAAAGGTACAAAAGTGTACCTTTTGAAAAGGTACCGCCCCAGTGACAGCTGTTGTACCTTTTTATCTGAGAGTGTGGAACAACATTACTATCAGATCTTAGGCTTAGGCTTGAGCAAAATTCGTATTAGCCAATCATTATCCTCTGTCTTTAGGGTTAGGTAAAGGGTTTGGATGATCCGTGTTACATTGTTCCAGGAGCTTGTCGTATTGGTTTGATGTGATTTCACATAACCTGTGCCTAGCATGCTGCCCAGACTGAACTGAACCTCACCTGAACTTTCCCACTCAACATGAATGTGTAAAGAATCTCACTAGATAATCATGTTTGACAGGCTCCTGGATCTGAAAGAAACAAGCAGGTGGCTGCAGGCAGCAGGCTCATTTCCTGCACCTCTCCGAGCTTTTCTAGTCTTTGGTGTTCAGTATCAATCCTGAGAGGTTTTAGAGGTTACTCAAACTGCTGAGAGGTTACTCTTTCATAGCTTGGGAGGCTTAATGGAGTTAATTCGGGTTTCATTTAATTGTTGTCCTGGAGTAAGAGTCTAGAGCTATAAAATGAATGATAGCATACTTCAGATCATTTAGTCTTCGAATAAGTTGAATAAGAAATGTTTGAATTCATTTTGAACATACACTACAGTTCAAAAGAGTAAGTTTTTTTAAGAAGTCTCTTATCCTCACCGAGGCTGCATTTATTTGATAAACTGTAATATTTATTACAATTTAAAATAACTTTTCTATTTGAATATATTGTAAAATGTAATTTATTCCTGTGATGCATAGCTGAATTTTCAGCATCATTACTCCAGTCTTCAGTGTCACATGATCCTTCAGTAATCATGCTGATATGCTGCTCAAGAAGCATTTCTGATTATTCTGAATATTTTTCAAGATTCTTTGACGAATAGAAAGTTCAAAAGAACAGCATCTATTTGAAATATATTTTTTTTGTAACATTATACATGTCTTTACTGTTCAATTTAACTAGTCCTTGCTGAATAAAAGTGTTCATTTCTTTAAAAAAATGCAAACTTTCATGAGCTCAGTTTGAAACATTGTTAAGTGAAAAATCTACATATGAGATTTCTCAGCAAGAACATCTAAAACCCAAACGTCTCGATTTAGTCTCCTGGATGACAAACTGTTTTAAACAGATCTCAGTGATTTTTCTTTTTTTTTATGTATTCCTTTCTCCCTGTTTCAGTTTTGTACCATTGTGTAAAACTTCATATGTACAGTAATTTTCTTCTGCTCTCTGATGTGGGTGTTGTTTGCAGTGCAAGTTCTCGCTGTGGCAGCACCTCCACATTTACACCCAGGCATTGACGCCTTCAGATGTCTTATAAAGGCACAGCGGGTGTGAGCTTCAGCTCTGTCGCACCTTCCATTATAGTTCACTTCATTTACTGACACAATGTCTTTCATCTTCTCTAATTACTCAACTTCATTACTCGATACCTGCCTCCCTATGTCAGAACGGCATGTTTTCAGTTCCACATGCATCAGGGGAGTGTGCTGACACAGCTATTGATATTTTTGAGTCCAGTGGGCTGAGGGCTACTATCTATGTGACCCATATGGGTGGGCATCTGCTTCATATTATAGGTTCCAAGAAGGAAAATTCTGTCATTATTTACTCACTCATTTTGTCATTCCAATCCCATATGCTGTTATTTTTTCCTTGGATCATAAAAGACAAGTGACTTGGTGCATAACGCTCCAAAAGGGGCTATAAAACAACATTAAAGAACCTTAAAAGTAGTCTATATGACTTGTGAACTATAGGATTACTGATCCAACTTGCCAAAATCACAGTAAAAAGCCATCAACTTGTCCCTCATCAATCCTATGCAAAGTCATACACTACCGTTCAAAAGTTTTTCAATGTTTGTGAAAGAAGTCTCTTCAGCTCACCAAGGCTGCATTTATTTGATCAAAAATACAGTAACAACTGTAATATTGTGAAACATTATTACAATTTAAAACAACTGCTTTCTATTTGAATGTATTTTCAAATGTAATTTATTCCTGTGTTGGCGAAGCTGAATTTTCAGCATCATTACTCCAGTCTTCAGTGTCACATGATCCTTCAGAAATCATTCTAATATGCTGATTTGCTGCTCAAGAAACATTTCTGATTGTTACCAGTGTTGAAAATAGTTGTGCCGCTTAAAATTTTTGTAGAAACCATGATACATTTCTTTTTAGGATTCTTTGATGAATAGAAAGTTCAAAAGAGCAGCATTTCTTTGAAATAGTAATCTTATGATAACATTACGTCTTTACTGTCTCTTTGGACCGATTTAATGCATCTTTGCTGAATGATAGTATTTCTTTTCTTAAAATAAAGCTTATACTGACCCCAAAACCTTTGAGCAGCAGTATATTAATACATATTAAAATATGCATAATATAACGAGAGAAATATCACAGACAAAGAACAATTAAGTCTTCTGGCCTTTCTGATTTTCCAAACAAATGGGAAACGACACTACAGTCCAAACTTACTTGATCTCGGACTGCTGACCTTCACCTGTCCAGAACACCTGAGAGCTCAGTTCAAAATTAAAGTCCCCAAACATCAGTAAAATCAATAGTAAATGTTATATTTTTACTTTTTTCTGGAGAAAATGTAAGCAGCTTCAGCTTGTGCAAATGTCACAACAATGCTAGGGTGTTGCCATGCAGTTTGAAGTATCAGTTATACCTGGAGCACATTTGAGCTGTACACTGAAGTTTAATACTATATACTTAAAATTATACCTATGGTTAATTATTATCTATAGTTAGGTTTGAGTATGAGCAATAGTTATAGGGATAATGGTGCTTGCCTTAGCAAAGAAGACAATTATTAAGCAACTGTAACCATAATTAAAATTGTATAATATTTAAATTAATTCTTCATTGTACTCTAATTGTATAAAACGCTAGAGATACTCAACAGCAGAACAGAAAAAAATACTAATAAAATGTACTGTACTAATTTTCTGCCAGGACAGTTATCCATTCATTTTATGGACAATACATTTTCATTAACTCTTTCATTAGATTTTTAACATGTAAATCACCTTTAAAAAAAAAAATCAATACAGAAAATTCCTTCACATTAATACAGTACATTGTGCCCTATTTTTACAGATTTCTTTTTAGAATGTAGTTCCTTTGCTCAATTATCCACAGGAACAATGATTACATCAGCCAACTAAATATCACTGCACTTACAAACGAAATCCATTTCAATCAGTTCTCTGAAAAGCTGTGTTGCTTCACGAAGATGAAAGAAGAGTTCTTGAGTGTACATTGTTGAGGAGTTCAGGGTCTGTTTTCTCTAGGTGAACACCGGCGGCCGCTCTCGTTCTGCTCTAGAGAGTTCAGAAAGACATCCACAGGCAGGGTGCATGTGAAGTTAGCTGACCTCTTTCAGTCGGTATTGTCAGAGTATTAAGTATATTCATCCTCTTGCTGAGGAGACACTTGAAAATATCTGAGGTCATTCTGTTCAACTTTAAATATAGAAATATATACTATGAGAATTGTCAAATGAGAATTTACTCAATTGATTTCAATAAAATTTGGTGTCGTTAAGTTGCTAAATATTCATAATAAACATGCCTGGTTTTGTATATTATGAATACTGTTAACTCTTTGTTAATTAATAACAATTTGGTCCCTCGATATCTCTTTGCCACCGTGAAATCTTCTCAGTCTCCCCAAGTGTATAAATACGGCCGGGAAGTAAGAAAACACACATTCAAATGTATTCTCAAATACTTCCATTTATTCACAGAAATACAGATCTTATATAGGCATGTCGAGGGGAGTTTTACCCTCTTAACCAATGAGGATAGGGGGACATACCCATACAGGATGTTTTTCCCAAGAACATGTGTTTTGTATAAAATTGCCACATATACAGAAAAACAAGTCCATATAAGGAATAGACTTCCTGGCGACAGAGGCTGAACCCCCCTTCTAAATCAGCACAAACTCCTTTACCTTGAATATTGAGTAAGAGACCTTCAAACACCATACAAGAGAGAGAGAACAGATAGAGGAGGGGTGATTCAGAGAAGGAGAGAGAAAGAGTGAGAAAGGAGGGGTAAGGCATTCTCAAAACAGAGAGTGTTTTCTAACACTCTTTGACGAATTGTTTTGGATAAAAGCATCTGCTAACTGTAGGCTACAACAAATATCTAATAAACTAAATACACACACACATACATACTTGGTAAATACACCATCTACTTAGATTGACTACTTTCTAGATATTCTTCATAGGCAAGTTCAATGATTGAAACTTATACTAATGTTTAACCGAACTTTTTTTACTGTCTTTGCGCTTGTCTATTATTTTAGGTACATTTAATATAAAAATTTTTATAAATATTTTTAAAACATTTTTGTATTTTTCTGTTTTTCCTTTTTGATTTAGAGTTAAAATTGCATTAAATTTTTATTGTTTTATTAAATGTAATATATTTTTCATATATATCTATATATGTCTACTTACTAGATTTTATTTAATTTTTAAATTTCAGTGTCCAGTTTTTAAGCTATTTTATAAAGTAACGAATAAAATTGAGAAATTTCCGCCTTGGCAACTAGCAGAAAAATTGTTATTTATTTATTTTATCTCAATGACTTTTTTTTCCATTTACAAGTAACAACGTTATTATGGTTTTAGTTTAGAATTTAACTACAACCCAGTCTTAAAATGCCGCCTATTTAGGCAGCTTACTAGATCCACAGAGCATCTGTAAAGCTTTATGGAGAATAAATCTCAGTTTTAGTCTTTCTTTCTTACAATTCCTTTGAAACCTTTTTTTCCAAGAGGATCTTTATTGGTTTTTCATGCAAGATGCTTTGTAAAGTCAAAATCATATGCGGTCTGGTAGTAAGACATTGCGAAACATGGTGTAAAGGACTAATCCTCTTACACCACACTAAATAAACTTTATGGATCTAGAATAATCTTTAATCCACACAACACAGCCATATTAGAGATGCCTTGGTTTTAGCGTAAGCCCTGCCATTTAGATTAAACAAACACCATTTTCCCAGCAGGACTGAGATCACACATGCACGTCCATAAAGGGCAACCTATTTCATGACAAGCAGGTTTTTTAAACTATGCTGTAGCACATTTACTGACCCTTTGAGCTGGATATTTAACATTATAATGCAACAACTGTATGCCTCTGCTGAATTGAATTTTGAATTAATGCACATAATACTAATAAAATGAAAAAATAATTAATGAAATAAATTAATGATATTGAGATATAAAATAATCAAAAACATCAAGAACAATTATAATTTTTTTTTTAGTAATTGAATTTCATTTTTAGTAATTTTTTTTTGTCAGTAATCCTTTAACAATACACACTACCGTTCAAAGGTTTGTTGTTGTTGTCTTTTTCTTTTTCGAAAGAAATTAATACTTTTATTCAGCAAGGATATGTTAAATAGATAAAAGTGAAAAGTAAAACCATTGTTACAAAAGATTTCTATGTTGAATAAACGCTGTTCTTTATATCTATCATGTAATATACATATGCTCTTTATAATACTACATGTTTGAAAGAAATTTCATTTTTTTAGAAAAAATTTAAATTGTGTCTCAAGTTCTAACTCAAACATAATATATTATGGAGAGTTAAATATCCCCAAATAATACCCTAAAGTTGTTCTTGACTCCACTCCATAGAGTTGCTGTCTTCAAACAGTTTACAGTGACTATACTGAACGTACAGTATCATCACATTGACACAAAGAGCTTGCAGTTTTGTGAGACTTCCACAAATATCACAGAATCGTACTCCTTACTCCCTGTGGGAAATTATTGGCAACCGAAGAAGAAAGTAAAATGTGACCGAGTGGAAATGACGTAATAAACATAATGAAAACGCTTTAGCTTTAAACCCACTGTACCTCTGCAGCACTTAAGAACATGCAACCCAGGTCACATTTCATCCCAAAGGAATATGTGGTATAATTCAGTGGTTAAAGCGTGCAGAGAATAGGATGCGCTGCTCCATTTAGTGAATATGAGCACGATCAAACTACTTCTGGGAAGTTCACACTCTTAATGCGCAGTGCAATTAGGACTGCAGCTTTCTTAAATTAGAGCCAAATTTAGCTGCTTCAAAATAAGTAGAAATAAACATCAATCACAAGGGAAATGCATTTTCCAAACTGTTAAAATGCCATTAAACATTCTTTGAGAATAATGTATTCTGAGGAAACCGGCCTCGTTTGTATGCGTGTCCTAAATTTAAAGCCCTTTGCCAAGAGTCTGGAGTAGTTTTCAACCAATTATAGTCGCGGGGTTCGTTTGCCTGTAGGTCCGTATGAAAATCAGGGTCACACGGGGTGACATTAAAATGCATTCCCTGAAATGAGTTCAGAATTTCACTCGGCACATTTCCTTATCTGCTCACCTACATCTGCCCCCCCCCCATTCAATTTTCTTGAAATAACATTTCGGTCTTTAACATAGAGTTTATCCTCACACTCCACTTTCAATAAAGCCTCTTATTTTGAGACAAGGAATCTTCAAACAGCTCCAAGACCTCTTAAAATAGCAATTATTTGGACTAAAAGTGGCCTCTGATCCCGTGCCCTTTTTCTGAACTCTACAAACTTCAAAGCATTTTGGGGAAAAAAAAATTTTGTGGGGGAAAAAAAAACACTTAATATTCAGTAATATACTAGCATCAACTTGACTGTACTCACACTATTGGATGAAAACAAAACTTAAACTAAATTGAGCTGGAAAAATGACTACTTATTTAGAGCTGCTTTACAGCTGAATTGAATTTGTTTCATAACTGATGAATTTTGCAACACTTATTGAACTGAATTGAATCAACTGACTCGATTTGAATATGACACGATTGCCTTCTGTAAGAGCTGCTGACGTTGAATTATGAGATAAGTTGAATAGATATATATATATAGATATATAATAAATATTATATATATATAGTAGTAATTGTTGAGTGCTGCCCCTTTAAGAACGATGTTTCAGTGGACACATGTGATCGCTGAGTGAGAAGGCACAGTAGAGAGAGAAGGCTGACAGAGAAAGGCCATGTTGTTCTGCTGTAGCTTGTTGAATTTCTAATGATTTCACATGAAAGTATGATTTAAACTATATATTCCCAGCGTGTTTGACCGCACACGTATGCACATAAATGTACAAGAATTCTAAACTACAAGTAAACAACAACAACTACCAAAATGTGTACGGTGTGAGTTCTGCACTAGTGGAATAAAGGACAAAATCAAGTTCCAAGTTAATGTTATCATTTCAAGGGTAACATTAAAGTCAAACACGAGCAAGAAAGAAAATTAATAACAACATGGACCAAGAAACAGAAGAAAGTTCTACCCCAGATCAACAACAAAGGGGTCTCAAGCGTCAACGTGGAGGTGCAAAGGCTGCTGTGACACGCTTGATGACACAGATTACAACAGCTATGAACTGTAATCAGCCCAAAGAGGTAGAGATGAAACTTGCTGCTTTGGATGAGGCTGTTAGGCGGTTTCATGAGATTCATGACATGTACCATAAAACATTAGAAGATGATGATGACCTGGATGCTTCTAAGGGCTATTTAACGTCAGTCCTGAGGGATGTGCAAGACTTACAGCACACAGTCTTATGCTGGCTTGAAGACTTTAAGCCATCAATGGAATCTTCTGATGTTTCAAACTTCCAAGAGGAACAGCAAATACTTGATGAAGCTGTTAAACCGCAAATGTCTCCTGTAGATGAACTATCTACCCAGTTTCAAGAGCTACATAATCTAAGACAGAAAGAAAATAAAGAGTTCTCTGTGCTTTTATCTCAACAAGAAGAATGTTTGCGTGCAGAGTTTAAACTACAACTTCAACAAGCTGAGTTTGAAATGGATGGACTAAAAGGCTTACTGAAACTGAAAGATGCTGAGATGGAGGAAAATCGGCAAAAGGCTGAGTTAATGACAATAAACAAAGATTTCTCAACTCCTGTCTCAGGTCACCCATCCCTTAACTTTCGTCCATCATTCTCAGCAGGAAATGATCATTCTTTATGTCAACTACTAGAGCTGTCAAGGCAACAGTATCAGTCACACATTGATTCCATGCACTTACCACCTGTTGATATCATCAAGTTCGATGGAGAACCCTTAAAGTACTGGCAGTTCATCAGATTGTTTTCCTCAGTGATTGACAAAGAGACCGTGCCAGATCAAGAAAAACTCACTCGTCTGCATCAGTACACTGTCGGTCAAGCTAGAGATGCTATCTCACACTGCTTGTACAACCCTGACTCTAGCCTGGGCTATGCAGAAGCCATGGCTATTCTGAAAAGACGTTTTGGCAATCCATATGCAATATCACAAGCATGGGTCGACAAAGTGCTCAATCACAAAGACATTAAAGACAACAAGCAGTTGCAAAGCTTTGCAGACATTTTGTGTAGCTGTCGAGACACTCTAAAGGCAATGAAGTGTGAGGATGAGCTAAATGGTGGACGCACTTTGCTACAGATTATAGAAAAGCTGCCTGAAGACCTAAAGAAAAGATGGCTCACAATAAATTATGAGATTATCAAATCTGGACGTTTACCAAAGTTGGACGACATAGTCAGTCTTGTTGAATCTGAAGCCGCTAAGAGAGCTGATCCTATCTTTGGGAATCTTCTTACGCCTGCCAGTCGAAATTCTCCAGCGAGTTCTAAATCAAATGCCAAGTCAAGCTTCAATAAGAAAAGGCAGACATTCGCAACAGTGTCAGTTACTAATGAATCCACCATATCATCTGCACCAAAGACAACTTCAAGATTTAAATGTCCAAAGTGCACTGACGGACACTTCCTGAACCAGTGTCAAGCCTTTAGAGCTTTGTCTGTTCAAGAGCGTTTGGCCTTTGTTCAGCGAAAGCAACTCTGCCTGAACTGCTTTATGAAGGGTCATCGCAGCACAATCTGTTCTCGCAGCTGGGTATGCAAGGTGCCTGGATGCGGGAAAAGGCACAACAGTTGGCTACACTCTGCTATCATAGCTTCTAACAACGAAAGAAGCCAATCTACTAATCAAGCTACTGAAGATGAGCCAGCTGTCGACCCGCCACAAACCATTCAAGCACATGCCACCAGAAAATGCATTGAAGTTAGTCAAAGGAAGATCGCACTTCCCATTCTGCCTGTAGTGGTTTCAGACAGACACAAACGATTCTCTATGAATGTTTTTGCTTTGCTTGACAGTGGCTCCAATGGGACCTTTGCTTCTAAGAAGCTAGTTCATGCTCTTAAACTGGAATCACGCAAAATGAACATTAAACTGAACACTATGGAGACCAAAAACCTCAACGTAGTCACCTTAGCAGTGGATCTACAAGTTGAAGATGCTCAACAAAGGAACTCTTTCCTGATGAAAGGAGTGCTCTGTCGGGAACACCTGAACATAAGTCTGGACATCTTAGTCACACAGCAGGAGTTGTTTCAGTGGCCACATCTGTGGGAAATTGCGGATGAAATCAGTTTACCTGATGCTGATCTAGCTGATGACGTTCACCTGCTAATAGGTCTAGACCAACCAGACATACTTGCTCCTCGTGACACATGCTGTGGTGAGTCTGGCGAACCATATGCAATTCTGACTGGCCTGGGATGGACACTCCATGGACCAGTAGCTGATGGCTCTACATCTGTTTCGGCCAATTTTATACGAGCTGACCATTCTCTACAACAAGCTGTTGAAAGATTTTGGAAATTGGATGATCCAGTGCATGTGAACAATGACTCGCTGTCAGTAGTCGATGAGCAAGTTGTGGCCCTATGGAACAGACAAGCAGTCCAAGAGGAAGGTCATTACACACTTCCTATCCCGTTCAAAGAATATCCACCACGACTGCCCAATAACTACACGATGGTCAAGCATCGATTAGACCTTCTAGGAAAGAGGCTAAAGAAGGACCCAACTTTGCTTCACAAGTATACAGAGGGTATTAGAGACTCTTTGCGTAACGGATATGCAGAAGAGGTCGTCAACATTAACAGAAAAGATGGCTGCGTGTGGTACCTACCACATCATCCAGTGCTACATCCACGTAAGCCAGAGAAGGTTCGTATCGTCTTTGATTGTGCAGCACGGTACCAAGGTTCTTCATTAAATGACCACATTCATCAAGGCCCAGACCTTACCAATAAGCTGCTAGGAGTCCTTCTCAAGTTCAGACAAGAACCCATTGCTCTGAATGCGGACATCGAGAGCATGTTCTATCAGGTCCGAGTGCCATCTGATGAAAGAGATATGCTTCGCTTCCTGTGGTGGGAAGATAACAACCCGAACAAACCACCTAAGCATTATCGTATGACGGCTCATCTGTTTGGAGGTGTCTGGAGTCCTAGTGCTGCCAATTTTGCCTTGCAACGAGTGGCGGAGGACAATCATGGAAACTTCTCTGACGACAGTGGAAACGGTGAAGCGAAATTTCTATGTTGACGATTGCCTTAAGTCAGTACCAACAGAGGAGGATGCCATTAAACTTGCTTCCGAACTCCGGGAACTGCTCACCTGTGGAGGCTTTAGATTAACCAAGTGGTTAAGCAATTCTAAGGAAGTGATGAAATCAATACCAGCTGATGATTGGGCAAAATCGTTACATGAGGTAAACCTTGACCAAGAGGATTTGCCATTTGAACGGACACTGGGCGTCCTTTGGGATATAGAAAGAGATTGCTTCACATTTGATGTCAAGTCAGTGGATAAGCCTGTAACAAAGAGAGGAGTATTGAGCACTACCAGTTCCATCTATGATCCTGGTTTGATATGATATGATATGATATGATTTGCAAGCCCTTTCGTGCTCAAAGCTAAAGCAATCTTTCAAGAGTTGTGCCGCATGAGAGTCGACTGGGATGAGGAGTTACCAGTGGACGTAGCAGCACAATGGCACAGATGGTTGAACGACTTGCCTCTGTTGTCAGCACTGACAATTCCAAGATGCCTTAGACCAACATCCACTAGTTGTTTGTTACTGACCCAGCTCCATCACTTTTCCGATGCTTCGGAACTGGCTTACGGTGCTGTTTCATATATCAGGATTGGCGACACCAGCAGGCTGGTGATGTCAAAGGCCAGACTTGCTCCAATCAAGCCAGTTAGCATACCACGACTGGAGCTACTAGCAGCAGTTGTTGCTACGGAGATGGATCAGCATATCAAGCGACACTTAGAGATTCCAATTGAAAGGACTTTCTTTTGGACGGACAGTACTATTGTACTTCAGTACATTAAAAACAAGCATTGTCGTTTCCAGACATTTGTCGCCAACCGTATATCAAAAATACATGAACGCTCAGAATCATGCCAGTGGAGACATATTGATTCTGCCTCTAACCCAGCGGATGACGTTTCTCGAGGGATGACTATGAGAGAGCTTTTGGCAAGTGAACGATGGGTATCAGGTCCACAATTTCTTAGACACAATGAGGAACATTGGCCTGCTCAGCCTATTATAAATGACTTGCCGGACGAAGCAGAGATCAAACGAGGCAAAGAAGTCTATGCAGCTACCATAACACCAAACCATGGAATGAATAATGCAGTGGACAGACTACTGGAACGATACTCCAGTTGGCATCGTTTGAAGAGAGCTACTGCTATCTTGTTGCGTCTCAAGGCTTTGTTACGCAAGAAAGTAAGTGTGCATCTTTCTGACCCCATCACTGTTGGTGAGCTCCAGCAAGCAGAGTTAGCCATTTTCAAATACATACAAGCTGCAACTTTCAGATTTACTCAAGCCAAACCCAGTTCTCTTCTCAAACTTAAACCCTTTAGGGATGAAAATGATCAACTCCTTCGTGTCGGAGGCAGACTAATGAATGCCCCAATTCCTTACGAGGCTAAACATCCAGTGATCCTACCTAACAATCATCACGTCACCCAGCTGATTATTCGTCACTACCATCTTCGTTTGGGTCATGCAGGTCCAGAACGAGTTCTTACAGAAATTCGTCAGCATTTCTGGATTTTAAAGGGACGTGCTGTCATTACCCAAACTCTCAAGTCATGCTTACAGTGTCGCAAGTTAAGAGCTAAGCCGCAAGCCCAGCAAATGGCAGACTTACCTGACTCTAGAGTGACACCGTGTGAGCCTCCATTCACTCGAGTGGGCATAGACTACTTCGGGCCATTCTTGATTAAGAAGGCACGCAGTGAACAAAAGAGGTACGGATGTTTGTTTACATGTCTCACTACGAGAGCTATTCATCTCAAAGTCGCGCACACCCTAGATACTGATTCCTTTATCAACGCATTACAGCGATTCATCGCCAGGAGAGGCCCACCTTCGGAAATACGGTCAGATAACAGGACTAATTTTGTGGGTGGATTACGAGAGTTGCGAAAAGCCATCAGTGAATGGAATCAACAAAAGATTTCTGATTACCTGCTGCAGAACAACGTAAAATGGATTTTCAATCCACCTGCCGCCTCCCACATGGGTGGTGTTTGGGAGCGACAAATTCGCACCGTTCGTTCCATTTTAAACACTGTCCTATTGCAGCAGGCACCAGATGACGAGGGTCTAACAACAATGTTTTGTTGCACTGAGTCTATTATCAATGGTAGACCAATCACTAAACTCTCAGATGACCCATCAGATCCTCTACCACTCACCCCAAATCATCTGTTGTTACTTCGTTCAGGTCCTACCCCCAGGAGCCTTCGTAAAACAAGATGTTTACCGACGCAGATGGCGCCAGGTCCAGTATCTGTCAGATATCTTCTGGTCGAGATGGCTTAAAGAATATTTGCCTGCACTGCAGCAACGCCAAAAATGGCTACAACCAAAGCGTAATCTCCAAGTAGGAGATCTCGTGATCATTCTGCACGAAAACACACCACGCAATCACTGGCCGCTAGGTCTGATTACTCAAGTTTATCCAGGTACAGATGGACTTGTGCGTACTGTAGAAGTGAAAACACAGGCAGGAGTCTTCAGACGTCCTGTGGATAAAATCTGTCTCCTGGAAGCCAATTTTATCAGTTGAACTAGTTTAGTTGAGGCTTCACCCTTCCTTTCTTTGAATGACCTGTTTGGGTCATTGGGGGCCGGGATGTTGAGTGCTGCCCCTTTAAGAACAATGTTTCAGTGGACTCGTGATCGCTGAGTGAGAAGGCACAGTAGAGAGAGAGGGCTGACAGAGAAAGGCCATGTTGTTCTGCTGTAGCTCGTTGAATTTCTAATGATTTCACATGAAAGTATGATTTAAACTATATATTCCCAGCGTGTTTGACCGCACACGTATGCACATAAATGTACAAGAATTCTAAACTACAAGTAAACAACAACAACTACCAAAATGTGTACGGTGTGAGTTCTGCACTAGTGGAATAAAGGACAAAATCAAGTTCCAAGTTAATGTTATCATTTCAAGGGTAACATATATATATAGATATATAGATAGATATATATATATATATATGTGACTTGACGGAATGGAAACACACAAAGCCTCCTGACTTAGAGTATGTTCAATGAGCCTGTGTGTGTGTGCGCGCAAGCATTTTATTTTGTTTATGAGGACACAAATTTGTATAATCACATGGGTATGACACAGGTATTACAACAAGAAGGTGATTTATGAGGACATTTTCAGTGTCCCCGTAATTCAAAAGGCTTATAAATAATTCAGAATTTAGAAAATCTAAAAATGCAGAAAGTTTCCTGTGAGGGGTAGGTTTGGTGTAGGGCAATAGAAAATACAGTCTGTACAGTATAAAAACATTACGCCTATGGAGAGTGTCCCATACCCATAAAAACAAAAAAAAAAAAAAAAAAAAAAACCTGTGTGTGTTTTTGGTGTGTTGTCTTTGTTGGGTGGTGCGAAGGCAACAGAAGGCAACCTGAATGCTCCCGCTTCATTAGCAAGCCTTATTATAGTAGGTAACGTGGTGTGAAGTGTGAGTGGCTCTGACAGCACAACTTTTTTCCTGGGGGATTGTGTGATCAGGAGACAAGAGGCGAATCCTGCGTAATCTGGGTAATCTCTGCTCTAAGAGTGGATAAACCCTGCTGAGGCATGGGCCACACACAAAAGTTCAGTCTGCATTAACTGTTCCTATTGGTTGAGAGTACAGCCAATAGTTTGCAACGTGTCACAACTAAGCTTGATGCAATACAAGAAAACAAATATACACATTTTCTTAAAAATAAAGGTTTTCGCACTGATGCCAGCGAAGAACCATTTTGGGTTTTGTCATGATACACGGAGCAGACCACTCGATGAACTCAGTCTTAACATGCACACTCAGAGAACATTCTAGCTCTATCATAATCGGCAGGCTGCACACACTGGCCCCGCCCCCGTTGCCTAGCAACCCTGGACACCGACACAGAACAGCCTATCACAATAACCTATTCACATTTCACCACATCTCCCCTCTTTAAAGTTCAACTGTCCCTCATTATTTTTTTTTCTCTCTCTAAGCAATATAGAACAAAGCAAATTACTTTCTCAACCAAGTAACAGGCATCAATTCAACATCAGATAGCAGCATAACCTTCATTGTCTCCCATCTCTTCAATAAACTCGGCACTTTACCAGAAATGTAGCATTTACATTCCTTTTTTTTTTTTTTTTTTATTTTCTTACAGTACTTGTAGAAGTTCATGCGAAAAATGCTTTGCTCATAGAGTTTGTTAACACCTACCCCAAAACATAGTCCTTAAACTTTACGGGCTGTTTTACTTCCCTACCAGCAAGGGTTCTTTTGCAGGTGGGTGTATAGGTGTGTGGTGTAATGGAAGCTGGGGTACTGGACCCATTCATAAAGTCTGTGGTTAAATCAGTCTCACGAGAGGGTCCATCAGTTCCTTCACCGTTCTCATTTAGTGTCTCAGATGTTTCCGGAGTTACAGGTGTTTCAGGGACTCTCTGAATGTGTCTCCGATTCCGGCGAGAGATTGTGCCTTCCTTTGTTTGCACAATGTATGATCTGGGTTCAGGAGCTTTTCCAACAACTGTTGCTGACGTTTTCCATGATTTTTCTCCATCCAACTTAACTTTCACACTTTGACCAGGATGTAGGTCAGATAGAGAACGTGCTGAGTATCGTCGGTTGTAGAAGTACTTATAAGCCTGTTTGGTTTGGTGGTTCGGCGTGTGGGTGGGTCGGCCTGAACAGGTTGTGTGGTTGTGCTCTGGGAATCGGATGTGGTGTAGCGGGGTAGCAGGTTCTTTGGTAGTGTTGGAACTGTTGTTCTGATCTGACGTCCGATCATCAGTTGAGCTGGGCTCAATCCTGTGGCAATGATAGGTGTTGCACGATAGCTCATAAGAGCCAGCTGTGGATCTGGCTGTCTGAGCACCCTTTTTGCAATAGCAACACTTCTTTCAGCGGAACCGTTAGCCTGTGGGTAGTGAGGGCTGGAAGTAGTGTGAGTGAAATTGTATGTCGTTTTGAACTCTGCAAACTCAGTAGACGTGAACTGAGTAGCATTGTCTGTCACAAGCTCGTATGGGATCCCCCACCGAACAAACATTGTTTTCAAACATGTTATCACCTGCTGGCTTGAAACCGTTTGCAGATGTGCAATCTCAATATCACGAGAATAATAGTCCACAACTATCAGGTATTTCTTGCCCTCTAGTTCACAGATGTCAGCCGCAATCTTTTGCCATGGCCCATCGAGAAGAGATGTAACCATCAGAGGCTCTCTCTTTTGTGTCGACTTGTAGACTTGACAGAACTCACATGTCTCTATTGTTTTTGTGATGTCCCTGCCTATTCCCCCATGCGCGTGGCCACGGGGGACTGTGCGCTGTCTAGCCCTACTCTTGGGACTTGGGGGGGGTCGGGGAGGGGGTGGTTGAGGCCCTGATGACCTGTGTGAAGCTGACGTAACACCTCCAGTCTCTGTGAACCAGGAATCACAACTCTGTCCTCATACAGCAAAAGTCCATCTATTTCAGAAAGGTGAGCTCTAGCTGCATGAAACCCGTGCAGTGTGTTTGTCAATTGAGACGTCTGACTGGGCCATCCTTGGCGGATGAACTTGCAAACTGACTGGAGATCTGAATCTTGTTGTGTGGCTTCCCTTATGGCATTTAACCTGTCTCCACTCACAGGCTTAGTGGACAATACTGCCTGTACAAACACGGTCACATCACTCTCTGTGTCAGACTCACCCAGATGAGTCAGCGGATTTCTGGAAAGAGTGTCTGCCACCACAAGCTGTTTACCTGGTACATGGACAGCTTTGACATTAAATCTCATTAAGCGCATCAGTAGCCGTTGGCATCTTAAGGGAGCTTTGTCAACATCATATGTGTTTATTAAGGGCACAAGCGGCTTGTGGTCAGTCTGGAGTTCAAATTTGTCCATACCTTGTAAGTACCGTGAGAACCGCTCACATGCCCACACACCAGCTAGGCATTCCTTCTCGATTTGAGAGTAGCGGCGTTCGGTCTCAGTTAAGGTCCTTGAACAGAAAGCAATAGGACGTAGTCCATTTCCCTGCTGCTGAAACAAGGCAGCCCCTAGGCCATAACTGCTTGCGTCCGCACTGACTACTGTGGTCCTGTTTACATCATAGAACGCTAGAGCTGGTGCTGTGGTCAACATGCTCTTGACCCTGTTAAATGCCTGTATCTGTGCCACACCCCAGGACCATTCAGTGTCACTCTTAAGAAGTTCAGTCATTGGATGAAGAACTGACGAGAGACCCGGGAGGAATTTGCCCAGGTAATTTATCATCCCTAAGACTTGTCGCAGTTCGGTCAGATTAGTAGGACAGGGGAGCTCAGTTATAGCTCTCACTTTGTTAGTGTCTGTCCGGATTCCATCCTTTCCATACGTGTCAAAAAATTTGAATCTCAGATTGTTCCAAGTGACACTTCTCTTGTTCATTAAGTCCAGATTCTCTGATGGACTTTAAGACTACCTTGAGGTTGCGATCATGCTCCTCCTTGTCTCTACCGAACACCAGTATATCGTCCATCACTGCTACTGTGCCGGCATGGTCTTTGAGAAGAGTGCTCATTTCTCTCTGAAATATCTCTGGAGCTGAGGTAATTCCGAAAGGGAGTCTCCGGAAACAGAAGCGACCAACTGGTGTGATAAAGGTGGTGAGTTTCCTGCAGCTTGCATCCAATGGTATCTGCCAAAATCCACTAGACGCGTCTAATGTGGAGAATATACATGCACCAGACAATTGTGGTAAGATATCCTCAAGTGTGGGCAGAATGTATCTCTCACGCTTTACTGCTTCGTTCAATTTCTTAAGGTCAACGCAAATTCTCACCTTGCCGTTCTTCTTTATCACAGGCACCATTGGTGCACACCAGTCTGTTGCTTCAGTGACCTCTTCTATGATTCCTGACTTTAGCATACGCTGTAACTCCTCTTGCACTTTTGGCAGTAATGGAAAGGGGACTCGACTCGACGTAGAGAGGCTGTATGGTTTGGCTTCCTGTCTGAGCTCAATTTTGATTGGCTCACAATCCAGCAGTCCGAAGTCTCCGAAAACACTGTCCTCAGTGCTAATAGAATCGACTCTGCTCACTAGTTTCATTTCACAGGCAGTTTTACGACTAAGTAGATTGTTGGTGTATGGCCCTTTAACTACATAGGTCCAGAAACTGAGATTTTGTCCTTTTCTTTCTGTATATGCTAAGAATTTACCAATACAACCCAGTTTGCCGCCTGGACTCCTGATGTCTGCGAGTGTTTTTGTAAGATGAGGGAGATTTGGGAGTTTCAGAAATGTTTGCTCAGACATGACTGTGATATCTGCTCCAGTATCAATCTTGAACTTTACAGTAGTCCCCTGCATTGGTAACTTCACATGCCACTCATCCTCATTAGCATCATCCGAAACTGACCCCAGAAACCACGTTTCTCTTGTTTCATCATCTTTTGTATCACTGGTCACTTCTTTTACAGTCTTTGTTTTACAAGCGACCTCGAAATGGCCTGTTTTGTTACACTTGCGGCATCGTTTCCCTCGAGCAGGACAGGCCCCATATTCGTGCACACGTGCGCATCTTGTACAGGTCACTTTGTTACTTTCATCTCTTTGTTTAGTGTCAGGATTTTTGTATTTACCTCCTGTGTGTTTCTTTAATTGTTTAGTGTGTTTAGACTTATAGCCTACTTCACTTACATCACAGGCACCTCGAATATCAGCGCTTTGTGTTTTAATCAGTTCTGACTGGCGAGCAATCTGTATCGCTTTCTCCAGCGTCAAGTCGGGCTCTAACTGCAGCTTTTCAGACACGTTGCTATCTGCTATTCCAATCACGATACGATCGCGAATCTGCGAATCTTTAGTAGCACCGAATTCACAAAACTCTGCCAGTTCGTATAAACTCCTAACGAATGCTTCGACACTTTCATTGCTTCGTTGACTCCTTTTGTGAAAACAAGCGTGGTCGTGAATCAGGTTGCGTTTGGGCATGAAATGTTCTTCAAACCTTTTAACTACTGCGTTGTAGTAATCATTTTCTTCCTCCGCGGAAAACGTAAATGTGCTGAATATAGGTTCAGCCTGTCTGCCCATCGCATACAATAGTGAATTCACCTGTACATCACCGTCTTCTTTATCGAGTTTAGTTGCTATCCTAAAACGTGCAAAACACTGCCTCCATGCCGGCCAACTTGATGGCTGTGCAAAATCAAAAGCTTCGGGCGCGTGAAACTTGGACATTTTCTTCTGTCCTCCTTCACAGATCACAGGAGTGCGCGGATAACTTTTACTTCTGACACCATGTCATGATACACGGAGCAGACCACTAGATGAACTCAGTCTTAACTTTTTATTAACATGCACACTCAGAGAACATTCTAGCTCTATCATAATCGGCAGGCTGCACACACTGGCCCCGCCCCCGTTGCCTAGCAACCCTGGACACCGACACAGAACAGCCTATCACAATAACCTATTCACATTTCACCACAAGTTTCAATTAATTGCTCTTAAAAGATCATTTTGTTCTTAGTGTGAAGTACATTTAAAAAATCTACAGAACCTTTTTCCAACTATAAAGAACCTTTTGTGGAATGGAAAGGTTCCATGGATGTTAAAGGTTCTTCATGGAACCATGGTGTTACATGTTGAACACAATACACTCTATCATACCAGTTTAAAAACCCGGTTCTTTACTGGCATTGATGGCTCCATAAAGAACCTTGAACTTCCATGGAAACTTTCCATTGCACAAAATGTTTTTTATAGTGGAAAAAGATTCTTCAGATTTTTTAAATGTTCTTCACACCAAGAAAAAAATGGTTCTTTTAAGAACCGTTCACTGGAAGGTTGGACCTAAAATGGTTCATCTAAAGCAGGGGTGCCCAAACGTGGTCCTGGAGGGCCGGTGTCCTACAGAGTTTAGCTCCAACTTGCCTCAACACACCTGCCGGGAAGTTTCTAGCAGCATGCCTAGTAAGAGCTTGATTATCTGGTTCAGGTGTGTTTAATTGGGGGTTGGAGCTAAACTCTGCAGGACACCGGACCTCCAGGACCAAGTTTGGGCACCCCTGATCTAAAGCATCACTACAAAATCAACCTTTAGCAAAATCTCTACTTCTCTGAAAGAAACATCTATGAATTGGTTCTTTAAAAATTCAGAATCCAATACGCTGATTTGGAGAACCTGAAATGTATCAACAACTTAATCTCCAATGATCTATAAAGACAACTCAAGAACCTTATCCTGTTGAAAAGAATAGTTGGTCATCAAAAATGTGTTGTGGATACTGATGTCCCAACAAGGCATCTTTGGTCAACCAGCATCACAGACCAGCACCAAACCAAAATAAACCGTAAGATCTAGTCTTTTCAGCTTCATAAGAAAAACATTCTAAGCTGAACCTGTGAAATTAAAACACCTCCTCCTTATGTCAGAGCATACTGATCATTTCATAATAATGTGGCTCAGATGTTATGACTGACAGAACATGGGTATTATGCACATGGATTCATTATGAAACAAGTATAACATAAGCAGAATCCACTATATGTGGCCTCTAAGCGTGGCCACGTAATGAGTGTCCTAAAGTGCACTTTGGATCTTGCGGAATCATATGGGAAAACATGACTAGAGCTCTGTGCGATGCCTTCAGCATGTAAAGGGAAGCTGTTTTTCTAACAGAAAGGGGTAGTTCACCCGAAAAAAGAAAATACTGTCATCACTTACTCACCCTCATGTGACTTTCTTTCTATTGTGAAGCACAAAGGAAGATATTTTGAGAAATATTGATACTATGGAAGTTAATGAGCTCTAATGTTGTTTGGTTCCCAACATTCTTCAAAATGTAGTCTTTTGTGTTCCACAGAAGAAAAAATGCATACAGTTTTAGAACAACATAAGGGTGAGCACATGATGACAGATTTTTCATTTTTGGAGGATTATACCTTCATAAACGTTTACAGTGAACAATATGCTTTTTTATGTTGAACAGAAAGCAGAAGAAAACTGTACTTCAAGTCGATTCACCTAAGGTTCTTTTAATGAATGCAGTCTTTAATTATTATTACTATAATAAATGTTAATATCTATACACATATCCATATACTGTACACCATACATACAGACCACACACAATTTAGATATGTCGTTTTAATTGTATATATATATATATATAAATATCTCTATGTAGTTATATAGTGACTCTGGACCACAACCAGGCATAAGTTCAAATTTATATAAGCTTTCCATTGATGTATGGTTTTTTTATGATAGGACAATATTTGGCCGAGATTCAATTATTTGAAAATCTGGAATCTGAATATTGAAAAAAATCTAAGTATTGAGAAAATCTCCTTTAAAGTTGTCCAGATAAAGTTCTTAGCAATGCATATTACAAATCAAATATCATTTTAATACATTTTAACACAAAATATCTTCATGGAACATGATCCTAAATATCCTAATGATTTTGGCATAAAAGAAAAATCTAATTTTGACCCATACAATGTATTTTTGACCATTGCTACAAATATACCCCAGCGACTTAAGACTTTTGATGGTCCGAGTCACATATATATATATGTATATATACATACCTTACATACATACTACATACAGACTACCGACAGACAAAAACACACACGCTACAACGCTAATGATGTATGTTTATCTTTATTAGTGTAATTATGATTTATATTATATTATTTTATTTATATATACAGTGTACTCTGTATATATAGTTCTGACTCTGAATTCTGATTGGATCAGCCACTTTCAAAAATTCACACACCAATAACAATAAGCTAGTTCTGCAGGTGAAGTGGTTTTATCCACTTTGCTTCATGCCCAAAAACTCTCCTTGCCTGAGGAAAAAATCACTGTAATGGACAGCCTCTCATGTTCTATCACTTTAGAGACCACCTGTGCAGAACAAATTGACATCCTGGACTCTAAATAATCTCTCTACAAATCGAATGACGCATTATTCCTCTTCATTTCTGATGCTACTCACTATTTAACCAAGATTACAAGTCAAGGTTACAGTAACCCACGTAGTCAATTTTGGCCTGTAAATAACCTCATTAATTAAGAATCCTTCCTGAGTCAATATTAGCTGAGTTTGAGACACATGGGAGCCAGAGCTAAGATGTGGAGTGGTGAGGGTCAACACTAGACTGTATAATGATAAAATAAGAAAAGAAAGAGTGCTTCTAATTGGAGGCTGAGGCACAGGGAGATTTGGACAAAATTGCTCCGGTCTTCTCCAGGGATGTTTGAACATCACGTTCAGACAGCAAACAGGGAAGAAAATGTATAGACTAGTGTGCCATTTAATCCAGCCTGCTTATTAGAAATAAACGCACCAAGTATGCAAGCACTATCGATTGCAACATGAAAAACACAGCCATTAAGAATCACTTAACGAAAAGCTTATTGGTTTTAACCATCATTTCAAGGAACGCTGGTTTATTCTCTTCTGCAGCACTTGTGTTTCCAGGCCTGTTATATGAACATCTCCATCATGGGAGGATATCAGCCCTAGACAGCAGATTTATTGCTCTTCTGTGAAACCAATAAACCGCAGAAATGTGAGCCAATTCCTCACAGGTTGAAGCCTGAGCTCTTCTACGGTCAGATTCATTATGCATACAGTACAACATACGTCAAAACTAAATTTCTCTCCCCTTGAGCGCTCTAGAAAGCGCAATAACATTATCACACCCGAGCGATATCGCAGTCAAACTGCACACTATCTTGCATCTGTCCATCCAAGATAGACTCTCCGCATTTCCACCAGATGTTTTTCAATGAAATGAGCCAAAGATCTGTAATTACTGTGACCTATAAGAGAGAGAGATGTAGGTTAAGTTCGCCTGCCGCTCCGCTTCTTTGCATGCATGTCCCAGGGATGTTTTCAAAATATAAATCCCAGCAGCTCCTTTAATCTCTTTACGCACTTACAGCCGCTTTAAAAATTCACTACCACAGTGTCAAATGCACGTTGACCCAGGACGTCGCTCTGGCCAATAGAAGAATCCAAACTGCACATTTAGACTTTCAGTGATCAGCTATCTATCTATCTATCTATCTATCTATCTATCTATCTATCTATCTATCATCTATCTATCTATCCATTCATTCCCAATATCATTATTTTCATTATTTTATTACAGTAATGAACATTTTTAAAAAATGTTATTTGTTCTTGCATTATAATAATGAGATTTTTTTTAAACAGAAAATTCACTGATTTTGATTAATGCACTACAAAAGTCTATATACTGTTTAAATTATAGAATTGTTGTACTGTATTAATGCATATATATTTGCATTACAGTAATGAGAATTTGGAGATGAGGTGAGTTACTGTCATGAAATAATATCACAATGTAAAAATATTATGGTCCTAAAATTAGGCTTCATTTTCTTATAATTAAAACAAAATATAATTGTTTAATATACATTTCCAAATATTTATATATATATTATAGTTTATTACATTTGCTAACAATTATCATATTTTATAATGGCTATATTGAACGTGCAATCAAAAGTCAAATCACTTCCATTACTTTGTACCTCAGAGCTCCTTCCATTATATTGTCAGATTTCATTATAATAATGATATGGCTGTTATCTAGCACAAGAAATCGAACAATCAGCCTGGGAAAATGGAGACAACCTACTGTGCTGAAATGGGGACATGTTTCTCTACCTTACTGACTTTGAGAATCTGAAATTAGGATGATGACAAATAACTCAAAAACGTTGAAGCTGTTTTGAAGCTAGACCGAAGACCTTTAGTTGTCCTTTTTCTTAGCCCAGAAAATAAAACAATTGCAATGCAACTTTGTGCAAACAGCCAGTCTGGAACCTTCACATCCCACTTACATCCATCAAGGTACTTATGGAAATAGCCATATACCTGTCTCCCAGAAGTACAGTGACTTCCCGTCTCCTGTCGTTTGGGAGCAAGCGGTCCAGATTCCACAGAGCAGTAAAAATAACCTCCATAAACATAGGGGCGCTGTCCTTGCACCCCTAACCCCAAGTCCCATGGCTCCCCTGAGTCGGGTAAAATCCACTCGGTCAGGAGGAAAAGAAACCCCAACGAGAGCAGAGAAAGAAGTTCAGTCACACAGACTGAAAGAGTTTGCGTGCCTCTTCAGTTAGTGTTCCCTGAAGGAATAGCGCGTGTGGCGGATCTCCTCGGCTTCTGCTCCTCTAGTTGGCTGGAGCGAAAAGGAGAACGTTCTGGCTGAACAATAGCAAACGGCAGCCACTGCTGCCGCTGTCCTCTGCCTACTGCAGCTGACTGACGCCGCATCTCCCCTCCCTCTGCCTCACACTCACTCTCTCTCTCTCGAGCTTAGGGCACAAGGACGCTCCTTCGCTATGCTCCTGTGACGCTAAAGACGACAAGATAAGAGGGGAGTGCTGTCGCTAAGGGAGGGAGGGAGAAAGAGGGAGATTTATGAACTGCAAATTGCACATTTTCTGTGTCTGCTTGCTGAGAGATTGGAGTTGCATGAAGCTAGATGAGTATATGAAGGAAATTATAAATGCAAGAAAAATAATGTTGAGTTGCACTAAATGCTCTGCCTGAAAGCATGAAATTTACTTTCTTAATACATGTTTCTGGGTGTTTTGTGAACAATGTGCATGTAAGTTTGTTTGTAATTTATCTTCAAAATGCAATGCCTGTACTATATTACTTTCTGAATAACATTACCAAGGAGGTCTGAGAAACAAGTTGATTCAGTCGCAAAGTGAATTGTGCCATCTTTGCTCATGCACACTCAAATCTGAATAAAATTATTTTTGAGCCAATTACCTCGAGTCGTAATGGCCATGAGACTAATTACTCTGGAACAGTGTTATAATAGTTAACTATAAAAAAAGTTAGTTAGTTACTGGAAATAAATGTTAAGTAAAATAAAATACAAATATTTTAATTATAAACATAAAAAACTTTATTTCAGCCAGTTGTGAAGGAAAAATTTCTAATTGTAATTTAGTTTAACTTGATAATAACAACTAAATAACTAACTAAAATAAAAGAAATAAACTATGTAGACATTTTAAAAACTAATAAAAAATAACAAAACAATTAAATTACTAAAACTTTAACCAAAAGAAAAAGAAAAAAAGAAACTATAATAATATCTCAAACATACTAAATTAACACTCCTCTAAAATGAAAAGCATTTCACTCATATTACAACAGTATAATGGGTTACAAATGCTGTTTCATTTGGATGAAGTACATCTTCAAATGGTTCAAATGTTCAAATATCAAAATTTTCAGCATTTTATATCATTTCTACCATAATATAATGTCAGCCATGAACAAACAGAACAATCAAATGATTTTAAACCACACAATCTTACTGTACTCAACCTACTCAATCCATTCTCAGTATATCGACAGACTACAGCTTTTGATGTCATTGCGCAGGCAGAGATCACTAAATCTTAATGACTGTCTTGTTAATCCACTTTCCTAAGATCAATAACTCAGGTCGTGATCTTGAGTGGCAGATACTGGCACGGGCATGAGAGCAGACTAAATATCAGTGTATGAGGCTCAAGAGTCAAGATACTTTCACATTAGAGCTTTTGGTGTGGATTTGAGTCCAACTGACAGCAGAGTTTAGTTTATTTGGCTGTTAAAGTGACTGATGTGAAACAGCAAACTGCATTAGAATCTACTTTAAAAAGAGTGTAACAAATTTGCTATATAAAAAGTCACTAAATACATCCAGACGCTGTTTTTGATGCTCAATACTGGATCTACATCAAGCCTATATTTGCTGCTATACACAGAAAACGGAACAGTAAAAATAGCAAACAAGTCTTAAATCATTCCTTACATATAAGGTGCAAAAATATTTCACTCACTAAATGCACAATGCAGAACCAAAAATGTAAAGATATTACCACCGCACCAAGTTGCTTCATTCTTGAAACTCCAAAAATCAATAACTCAAGCAGAACCTGCCCCGGGTCAGGGCTAATGTTCACTCAACACCGCTGTGAAGCTCCCTGAGCAGAGGCACAGCCCGTGCCAACATGGAGATGGACTACAACACTAATCACTTTGTTAGGGAGTTTAGCCATCAGTTGTATTTAAAGGAGATTGTGGTCTGTTTGTCATTAACTGTGTTTCCATCCACTTACTTTTATGCAAATTTTGGAATATTACATAAAAAACACTGGATGAAAATGGCAAGATGTGCATAAATATTAAAATGCACATAAAAAAATGTATGCACTCAACTGAGGCAGAATATTTATTTATTTTTTTGGCAGGAAAATGTGCGTAAACTATGATGGAAACACATTTCCTGAATATATTCCTGGATGCACAACCAGAAACATGATTTTGCATCAACAGATCATTTGACCGGATAACTCAACTAACCAGTGGACCAATCTCATTGCACACCGTCTAAAATATTGTCCAAGTCATTATGAAATGCCTTAGCTGAAGTCATCAAAATTATTTGGTATAATTACCTCCCAGAAATTTCTCACACAATTGCATTCCCAAATATTATGCATTCGCTTCTGAAAGCAAGATAACATGACAATGTGTGTTTGTGCGTTTCATGAGCTAACAGGCTTTCCCAATTGCAGCAACGTTTTATTACTTATACTTTGCGCCAGTTTCCCTTGAAGTGCAGATTTTGTTCTTTCGAACACTTGGGATGGAAACGTTGTTTTATTCGAAAATGTTTCATGCGATATTCCAGTTTTTAGCACTGATTTAATCCACAACTTTGGATGAAAACATAGCTAGTGACAAGATATTTTAATTTGAGTATCAAGCAGTATGCCAGTAAAGACCAAATGTAATGCAATGCATGCAAATATTACAATGACTTCAGACTAAGCCTCAGACATCACGCCCACGGACCGTTGGCTGAACGTCTGATGCATACGGCACACCAAATTGGAAACACTTCAGGAGTTTCGAAGTCGTAATCTGATCTGAATTATACAGGATTTTCGGGAGATGTGTCACTTTCTTTAACATTCCTCCTGGAAACAAAGATGCTGTGATGCCAAACCTCATGGAAGAAGAAAGCCATCATGTTTACAACTGTGACAATGAGCGCTTATCAGGATCAAATAAATGCAAATATGTAAAGTTCGAGTTTTACACACTGGTCTGTTATTGTGGGGACATTTCCTCGCCCCCAAAAATGACGCGGCACAAAACGAAACGTGACTGGTTGCTTTACCTGTCAGTCATACGGCCTCTTGGGGGTCCTTGGCCATTCAAAGTGGTCAGCCGTCAGTCTGAAGGTCTGGCTACGCGAGACTACAATGACTTAAATAAATACATAACTGCATTTGGCCTTCTTTCTTGTGTTTATTTAAATACAAGAAATACAATTAACATTTATGAAATTCTTTTATTTTTTGATGCTGCATTTCAAATCAACGTAAGAAAAGCCACAATACAATCGCTGCATCTGAAAGTAAATACTGTACAGTAAGTATTATATTACTACTACATCCATCATGCTGTTACCCTCATGTGACCTACCAGTGTCAGTTGTGTTGCTTCACTGTCATTCACATATCCTCTCCTGTGGCCTCATGGGATAGTAAAGTGTCCATCAGATGCATCTCACCTGAAGTAGTAAATCATCCCAGGTGCTTTTGTCTACAGTTTTATGAATACTACTGCATGAATTCAGGCTTACATTCTGTTTTTTCGCCTACTATACAGTATGCAAGTAGGCATACTAGGATGCAGTGAATTTCCTTTGATTGTGGACTTCCAATTTGGAACACAACTTGTGTGGAAATCTGCAAATTTTCACAGAGCTGAGAATGCATGACGTTACAAGAACACGGCACCCCAAAAGATTAATCAACACAACTAATAAACATTCACTTTTAAAGGGGCTATGATGATGATGATTCGACGAAGGAGCGTCCGGTGTGCTTGCGGCAACCACATGTGGCGACCCCGGGCTGGACTCCGCTTCGTCCACAGTGAAAGCCGATCCTGTGATCCACAGCGCAAAGTTGTTGAATTTCCTCAGCAACCAGCACGGATCAGCTCAAGCCATATCGTCCTCTTTTGGAAGGCCAAACAAAAGTAGTTTCGCTTTCACAGCGCCTTCACGACATGGCGGCGGCAACAACAATACTATAGCGAGAATAAAAGTTACGCCTTCTTTCTTTGCGTAAACATTTGGGCGGCGTTATGCAAATCTTCCCACATCGTGACGTAGATATGTGGGGGCGTGTTAGAACGAGCCGTTTTAGGTAGGCGTGGCTGACTCTTAACTTTTATAAAGGATATCTCTTTGGATTTGAGACTTTAGTCTTTTGCAACTTTACAGATCTTCTTTATGCACCAAAAGCTTGCAACACTCCAAAGAGAAAGGAAAAATTTAAATTGCATCAAAAGTGCATTGATTAGTCAAACGTCCTTCAATACAGGATAATAAAACTCGTTTAGCAAACAGATGTGTAAAACACGGTAAGCAGTCATCTTTCAATCTGAGGTATAGGAATATCCCACATTAGACTTTGAATGTTATGCAGCTTAGAATCAGGGCTATATGTGCAAATTGTGGACAAATCCCTCTTGTATGAGTCTATATTCTTTCAATGAATCAATGATTCAGGTTCTAATCCAGGTCTAATCGGCATTCCCATTGTGTTGTTCCCATTGTGTTGTGCATCATTGCTTATAGCTATCTAAAGGTAGTGCAAATAAAGCCATCAATTTAATCTTATCAAATCTGAAGCATCACAACTCAGCTGAAGTCAAAGGTCACGTATGAAGAGATGATTGTACTAAAAGCATGCACAAGGTAGCCTACTCTATCCTACCTTCACACTGAAGTCACCATATTTTGTGGCTTCAACGTTTAAGAAGAAAAAAAATAGCGGGGAAATAAATAAAAAAACTAAAGCGATAAATGGCTGTTCCCTGAATTTTTTGCCAAGTCTAAATCCACACAGCCTGAGAAGTACTGAATACTGCCAGAGGAGGATGACAGTTTGTCTGGCCGTAGTGACAGGCCTGCGATAGATTAGACTGCTGTCCCTGAGTCACAAGGCAAATGCGATGACAGCAGTGGCAAAGTCTCGCAAGACTGACAGTCTCTGAGTCGCCATAGTGATGCCTGAAGCCAGTAACTCATGTTCACAGAGGAGGAAGATAAAAGGAAGGGTCCAAAATAGACGGCCGATGCTAACGGTTCAAATGACTGAACAATCAGAACACTGATCCTGCGGCCCGGCACTCACAACCTGATTACCATATATGAATGTACCATGGTATTTAAACAAATGTCCTGAAAAACATGGTAATATCATGGTAATGTCGTGTACTGTAGGAAAATGTCTTTACCTGCCGTTCTGCGTCATTTAAAAGTGGCATGTGCGAGTGTTGAACTTCGTTGGTTATAAATGCTGACAGTTGTCCCTTTTAAAGTATCGTATCACTGTTTACGGAGTGAGAAGCCACTTTAAACGATTCAGTGCGCGAGTGAACTGTCTGGGTCAACCGATTCAGAATGTTTTTGCCAAACCGAAGAGAAACAAAGGAGAGATTCGAATCGAATCGAGCATCACCACTTCTGGTTCTAAATAGACGTCAGAAAATTCAGAACACATCATACGATATGATTGCAAAAACATTGTGAGAAAATTATTATAATTTCGGTGAATAGTAGCTGATCTTCTTAACCAGACAAGGATTTATTAATAAATCTTTACTAAAATTGGTAAAATTTTCTATTTAATACATTTCTTAATACATGTTGTGCAAAGGTACCCCAAGCTCACGAAATGTAGTGCCATAACTGTTAAAATTCATAAATAGAATTCTATTTTATGTAGGCACACTACTGGTAAGTAAGTAAATAAATAATTAAATTACAAGAAAAATTCTACTCTTTATAGTCACACCCCGAATACTGGTAGTACACTCACCACTGGTATAAATTAATGAATGAATAAATAAATAAAATTGGTATAAATACATACATACTTAAAAAAAAACATTATTTAACATTATAACCTTTTTACCCCTATTTAGACAAAGCATCACATTTGATTAATTTTGAATATATTTATGTGTATGTATCTAATTGGGGAGTGAGGTGTGTGTTTTGTGGGTAGGGTGAGGGTCTGTGCTGGATTATGATCTTAAATCATCCAGTTACAGAGACAGTAATATATTGGATCACTGTTACACCACAATAAAGAATGCATATCACTCTGTTCCACGAGCAGCTTTGGGACTCTCTGATCACTGTTTGGTTCATCTTATAACGACCTACAGGCAGAAACTGAAATCATCTAAACCTGTATTAAGGACTGTAAAAGATGGACTAATGAAGCAGAGCAGGATTTACAAGCTTGTTTTGACTTCACTGATTGGAGCGTTTTTGAAGCTGCTGCCACCGATCTGGACGAGCTCACAGAGACTGTAACATCTTATATCAGTTTCTGTGAAGATATGTGCATTCCTACCAGGACTCATTTAACCTACAACAATGACAAACCATGGTTCACTGCAAAACTCAGACAGCTCCTTCAGGCCAAAGAAGATGGTTACAGGAAGGGGGATAATGTCTTGTTTAAACAGGCTAAATACACACTGGAAAAAGGAGATCAGAGTGGCAAAGAGGAATTATTCTGAAAAATAAAGATTAAATTCTCTTCCAGCGACTCGGCATCAGTGTGAAAAAGTCTAAAAGAAATAACCAATTACAAGACACCATCCCCCAGAACTGCGGAGAATCAACAACTGGCAGACGATCTGAACAAGTTTTACTGCAGGTTTGAAAAAACACCCCACACCCGCCCTGAACACCTCTCCACACAACCATTCACACCTCCAACAACCCCCCTCTCCCCCACACCTGCAATTCAGATCAGCGAAGACGAGGTGCGCCAGGTCTTCCGGAAGCAGAAAAGGAAAAAAACACCAGGCCCAGACTGTGTTACACCAACCTGTCTGAAATCCTGTGCTGACCAGCTAGCCCCCATCTTCACACAGATCTTCAACAGATCCCTGGAGCTGTGCGAAGTCCCTTCATGCTTCAAACGCTCCACCATCATCCCCGTCCCAACGAAACCCAAAATTACAGGACTTAATGACTACAGACCTGTGGCTCTAACGTCTGTGGTCATGAAGTCTTTTGAAAAACTGGTGCTGGCCCACCTGAAGGACATCACTGGACCCTTGCTGGATCCTCTTCAGTTTGCCTACAGAGCAAACAGGTCTGTGGATGATGCAGTTAACATGGGACTGCATTATGTTCTGCAATATCTAGACAGACCAGGGACTTATTTGAGGATCCTGTTTGTGGACTTCAGCTTGGCTTTTAACACTATCATCCCAAACCTTCTCCTGCCCAAACTAACTCAGCTCTCTGTGCCCACCTCCGTCTCTCAGTGGATCAACAGCTTCCTGACAGACAGACAGCAGCTAGTGAGGCTGGGAAAATACACATCCAGCACCCATACGATCAGCACTGGAGCTCCTCAGGGTTGTGTTCTCTCCTCACTGCTCTTCTCTCTCTACACGAATGATTGCACCTCTAAAGACCCCTCTGTCAAGCTCCTGAAGTTTGCAGACGACACCACACTCATCGGCCTCATTTAGGACGGTGACGATTCTGCTTACAGACAGGAGGTCGAGCAGCTGGCTGTCTGGTGCAGTCTCAACAACCTGGAGCTCAACACGCTCAAAACTGTGGAGATGACCGTGGACTTCAGGAGAAACCCCTCTGCACTCCCCCCCACTCACCATCATGCACAGCACTGTGACTGCAGTGGAGTCTTTCAGGTTCCTGGGCACCACAATCTCTCAGGACCTGAAGTGGGACACTCACATTGACTCCATTGTGAAAAAGGCCCAGCAGAGGTTGTACTTCCTTCGCCCGCTGAGGAAGTTCAACCTGCCACAGGAGCTGCTGAAACAGTTCTACTCAGCCATCATTGAATCCGTCTTCCGCACTTCTATACTGTCTGGTTCAGCTCAGCTACCAAATCTGACCTCAGAAGACTACAGAGGGTAGTCCGGACTGCTGAGCGAATCATTGGTACAACCCTCCCTTCTCTCCAAGAACTGTACTCATCCAGAGTGAGCAAAAGGGCTGGCAGAATCACTCTGGACCCCTCACATCCAGCACACTCCCTCTTTGAACTGTTGCCATCTGGTCGACGCTACAGAGCTCTGAGCACCAGAACGACCAGACACAGGAACAGTTTCTTCCCTCAGGCAATCCATCTCATGAATACTTAACAATAACTGTGGAACACACACTATTTATTCACTCATACACTTATTTATCTAACACTCATACTCAGCCTACACCTCAAATTTGCACATAATATACAGTACCTGTACATAAAAAAAAACTGTCTATTGTAATATACCTGCACACACAATTGTCAATTTATATATTTTTATTCCTTATTTACTTGTTCTATTTTTTTTTTTATTATCTGTGTTTTTTGTTCTGTCGCTGTCATTCTGTTACACTGTGGAAGCTTCTGTCACGAAAACAAATTCCTCGTATGTGTAAACATACCTGGCAATAAAGCTCATTCTGATTCTGATTCTGATTCTGATTCTGTTGACCTATCTGAGCTCATAGAGGGGGAAAACCAATTAGTCTGATGAGATTCTTCAAATGCGTTTCTGCTCTCCAGAAGCGATGTGATGTGATGTGATTCTTATCCACATAAATGCATCATTTTCATTCTCTTAACTGCTGAGCAGAAACACTACAAAATACAGACCATCTCCGCAAACTCCTACTGTCATCTACGCAACATCCCAAACATCTTCATGAAACCAGTTTAAGTGTTCCCATACACATGCTTAACTTGATCTTCACACAAATCCACCAATGCTATCAATGCTGTAATTTCAGTTAAAGCTCATCCGTGCACAATGGCAGTGTGCCCTTGTTCAGACAACTGTTGAGCAAACACAGAGACAAACACAAACAGTGCTTTGCTTGCAGCTTTGCAAAAACTGCAGTTAGTAACATAATCTGGATTACATTAGGTCATGTAGTCTGACTGCTTTGATTACTTTTGATCTTTTGAACTCGTTTATCACATAGATTTGAATGGGATTATTGTGTACCATATTGAATAAAAACAGAAAGTATATTCCATTCTTTGTTATCAACATGGTGAAATGCATTAAACATTATTAGAGCAGGGTTTCCCAAACTGTATATAAGAGGCAGGTTAATTTAGAAAGGAAAATTTAAAAGAAAAAAAAAAAGAATAGGGGTGAATGTATAAATGATGAATAATTTACTGTCATTGTGTGAATAATAAGTAATCATGTAATCCCCCAAAAAAGTGACTAATCTGATTATGAGCATTTTAAAATGTAATATACGCTAATTACAAGTACTTAATTTTTGGAATCTCTAATCCACATTACATGTAATCAGACCCAGCAGTGATCATTTATAGAATAAGGTGATAAATATATTTAGTTTAGTGATAAGAGCTTGTTTTTGGAAAAGCTGAAACATGTAAAGTTGTAGCATCACCAAGTCTCGTACTTAGTTACTCCTCAAAACTGACTCTATACTGATTGAATCAAACACTGGACTTCAAACTTAAGTTCACTCTAAATGTCAGTTCTGGTTGACACACTGAACTAGAACTTCAAGCGTAAAGCAGCTTCCCATGAAGAGATTGTTTGCATCTGTGGATTTTACACGTTTGCTATTAGGAGAAAAAGATTATCTACGCATTGACTGCTCTCTGAAGTTGAAAATCCAAATGTCAGATTTGCATACCAAACATAATGCAAAAAATATATATAATTCTGAACCAGTAATTTTGTCTTGTTTTCCAGTATAAATGTCTAAATGTGCTTAGAACAAAATAAATGTACTTGAGAAGCAAAATTGTTTATAAAAAAAATAAGACTTGCTTTCAGTGAATTGAATTTCCTTCCTGTTATTTTTCACTTATTTTAAGCAAAACAGCTTACAAAAATGTTGAAAAAAATTTACAGTATACAAATGTAAACATGCCCACGCAAATCTAAATCTGACCAGATATAACCCATCCATAAAGAATTTTTTTTTTATTTTAAGCCATTTCAGAGCAAATACAAGATGTTATGAATGCTGACTATCACCAAAAGGCTGAAAAAAGGCAGATTTTTTTTAGCTATATCCTCTTAATATTTTGTTCAATCAAATATAATGGTCATAATTAGCTAAGAAAGGAGTGGGGTGATTTGGGTTGGTTCTCAGGCAGTACTGCTGCATGTAAATAATATGCAAATTCAGAGAAAAACATCTTGCCACTTCTGAGGGTGCTGGAAGGTTTGAGTTCACTGAGAGTATCAAAGTAAATGTGGGTCGACAGTATTAAAGCGATCTGACAACAGAGCCGAGAAAGAAACGGGTCAAATTGAACTGCAGTCCTTGGGATTAATCTGTCAAATGAATAGAAAAAGATCCAGCTGTCGATTCATGTTATAACTTCATTTAACACAGCGTTTCAAAGAAAGTCCATTCTGGTTTGCTGAGCAACAGAAGTGACTGTCGAGATACACGATCGGTGATCAGAGGAGCCTGTGTTTTGTTCTGACTCGCGTCTATTTTAATGACAAAGAAAGGAAGAAAATTGAATACGTCCTTGATGTTCTGGGAACGTGATGAAATTACAGACAACACTCTTTGCCTCTGACCTCTACTGTAACGGCCTCATTAGGAGATCTCACGAGCAGCGGGACACGCCGTTCGTTATCATTGCCATGGTAACAAACATAGACGGCTCATGACAGGCAGTCGTGTGTCATTCATCAAAAGCTCAATGTCACTCATGGCACTTCAATCAAGGATACAATATCAAATGCTTAATGACAGCAGAAGGCATTTCCATGAATAAGCTGCACTTTATTAGAGACACAAAGTATTTAATGTTTATTGCTTGATAGTAAAACTGTATTTAGACATGCCCCAAACTTTGGTAAATTGACTGCAAAAATTGCAAACCTCATAAAAAATGTATAGAAAATAAATGATGCATATAATATTCAATTTGACCTCCTGAATTCAACAATCAACATTTTATGAATGTTAAAATAAAGAAGTGGCCCTTTCGCTGACAATATGTCTTAATTTTTTATGTCAAATTTTGTACTTAAAAAAAAAAAATCTAAGTTGTTAATAAAACAAAGATAACTGGACTACATTGCACAAGAAAATACTATTTAAATTATTCTACTTAAACTGTCACATTTAATTCCAAAAAAAAACAAAACCCCCCCCCCCCCCCCCCCCCCACCCCCAAAAAAAAAAAAAAAAAAAAAAAAAAAAAACCCCCCCCCCCCCCCAAAAAACCCAAAAAAAAATAAAAAACCCCCCCCCCCCCCCCCCCCCCCCCCCCCCCCCCCAAAAAAAGAAAACCCCCCCCCCCCCCCCATGTGCTACTTTGTAGATTTACTACAATTTCTGAGTGAAAACTGTTTCTACACCAAATTGTTTTACAGTAAACACCTAGTCAAGTAACGTTAACTAATTACTAAAAACATATTTTTATATACATATATTTTATTATAGTATTTTTGTTGTTGTTGTTGATTAAACAATTACATTTTCATGCCGTTTTGTACTTTATTCTAGTCACACAATAACCACCACCTAGTCACATGTAAACTCATTAACTCGTTTTAAATACTAAAACATACAAGTAATTAATTCTTTAATGTTATGTTTTTTTATGATTTGTTATATGATTTTAAAAATGCCTAATTAATTTATTGCTTGAACTTCATAAAAAAAGCTAAATTCTAAATTAGCAAAAAAATTGCAAACCTCGTAAAAAATGAATAGAAAATAAATGAATCATGCAATGTTCAATTCCTTACACTGACCGTTTGTTAAGAAAGAAAAAACTAATTTCATTTCTCATGCCCAATTTTGTAGTCTATTCATGCAACTTGTCAGAAACAATCTACAATCAAAGAATAATAACCAAGTACCACCTAGTCACAATTCCCAACGTCCCTTTATTTTTTTCCTTAAATTTTTGACTAAAAGCTAAAAGACTGTGAGTAACATAATGCCATAATTAATTCATATAAATAGGCCTATATGTAAATAGAAAATTTGACATTTCCAGACTCATACTGAGTACCTCCTGGAGGCACTCTATTCACCAATGCTTTAGTCCCAGTTACCATTTATAAAAGCAGTTTGATGTTCTGTTTGGTCCTAAAGTCCTTTGGCTAAAGTGTGAGCTCATACTGGACACTAGAGTACATGCAGTCAGTCAACTGGACCACCAACACAGGGACGCTGGGGCTCACTGCGCATCCGCCTCCAACAATTTGACCCACAGCGGCCACCGCTTTACAGAGAAGGGTATAACTGCAGCCTGGAGATCTCCAAATGGGGGCGGGAACTCCAAAACGGGGTGGGTTTTAGCTCCAAAATAGGGCGTGACTTCCTCCCATTGACAGACAGGCACATGACACGCATGCACATTTTTTCCCCCCAATCCACTTCAGTGCAAACTCCACCCCACAAAGATTTTATTGGTTGTGTCAATTAAAGTGTTGATTTCCTACACTATACTACAAAAAATGCTAACCCCTAAACCTACCCCACACCTGACCCTAACCTTAACCAGTGAAATTGACTGCACGGCGGGATTGGCACTGAACAGCGTGGTAAAGAAAGATGCAGTTCAGGAGATAAACAGTTAATAAGATTATGCGATATGAGATCGTTCCGTAACTCCCCAACCGGACCTCACCGGACAATGGCACCTTTTTAGTTACACCCAGCGTCACTACCCCCTCCTACCCTGCGAATTTCGAGCCCCGGGACGCCCCCGTTAATCTTTCCCCTGCACTGTGCCGGGACGGCTCGCCGGAGAGCTCGTGGGTGATTCCCGTTTATATCATTAAGCAGAGGTTCAAACTCCAGTCCGAACACCACTGGCCACGAGCTTTGGGCTCTGCTCTCACGGAGAATATTTATTTATATAACATATTTTATTTTAGATCAACTAGAAACAATGTTTAACTTATAAAGTTTTATTTTGAAATGTAAGTCAATAACAATTGGCCGAAGCCAGAGCCAATGGTGAAAGTCTTTGCGCGAAGAGACCCCGCCCCATTTTGGAGGTTCTGCCCACTTTTGGAGTTCACGCCCCATTTTGGAGATCTCCGGTCTGCAGTTATATCTACTTGGCTTTACAAGCCTGCCAGCTCAAAGTCCCTCATCACTATCAAACCACAGAGCAATCTGATCAATTAAAGGGTTATTTTGGAGATAAGAGTGGAAGGACCATAATTCAATCCCATTTTCTGTTATGCTTTGGTCAATGTAATGGGAAAACATGGCATATTTCTAAACTGAAACGTGTTTGAGGCTGAAATAAGCATAGTAATGGCAAGAAAATATTATGTTCTTCTGCCATTCATTTCCAGATAAAACACACTAAAAGACATTTACATCATCATTTAATCTCTTAAGAAGGTGAATTGGTAACATAAAAGTGGTCCTAAATGAACAAACAAACTAAAGTTTAGCCATCAAGAACAAGTCTCAAGTTGATTTTGTGTCACATCTGTTATAAATAATTCATTTTAACAAGACAAGACGGTGAAAAACACTGACAGAAGCTATTGACAGCTACTCTTTTAACAGGTTGTGTCTCTTTAAAGAGTGAGACAGACAACAACTATATTAATACTCTACCACTATATAATAATTACTACTCCAGTAGCTCATGCTATTATATTAAATCAATAATTCAAAATTAAAACGGGCCTCACATTAGAAAATCTATTTGACTTTATTACAACACTGCCATCTGTTGGATTCAAAACACCGGGAAAAACAAATGCACGAGGCCCGAGTTTTGTCTCTGGAGTTTTTTGTATCTTTCGGGAAATGTTGGTATTATATGATATTATAACGTATTCCTGTAATTGTATCAAACGGGATGGATGTTTTAAAGTGACAGAAACCAACTAACCATAAAACATCACAGAGCTCAAAGTCATTGCAAATACTCACTGAGAGCCTATTTGTGCTGTTGCTTTCCCTCCAAATAAATCAACGTCACTTCCTGTTGGGTGATGACGTTAGGGATTTTACAAAAGACGGGATGGAAACAGATATTGAGAAATACGGAAAAACCCTATACAATTCTGACTAATTGAAAAGATGTTTCCGATAAAACATGTTTTGTTTGAAACATTTAATTAAGAAAAATAATTAAGAAACATCTGTGTTTTAAAACAAATGTAGTGGAATTGATTTAAAATGTAAATATTGTGATAAAAGAAAACAAACTAATATCATTTCCATATTTGCCATTTTAAATGTTGTATCCAATATTATGCATATACAATAACAAGATTAAAATTTACAACATAGAAGGAATAATACACATCTACTCTATGCAAAATTTCCAATACATTTTGGACTAAGTGTCGTTATATGTCCATCTACACAAAATAACTAGTAAAAATTAGTCAGTCACAATTACTAGTTACTACTAGTCCTAATATCACAGAAATAGAACAGATTTGAGATGTTTTTTGAGGACTCTAGTCTCATCTTGCCCAATACTTAAAATAGTTCCTGTCTTGTTCTGACTTGACCGACATGACTCTTCTTTTAGGTGTGTGTAATATTTAGTTCAACTACAAAAACCTATTGTAATCTGCGTAATCACAGATCTCTTCTGGACACAAATGAGGAAACACATATTTAACCTAAATATTGTACAGTCATTTTTTCACTTTATTTGAAGTCTCTTTTTTTTTTATAAGGAATATGTTTATATAATATTTTATATAATGGATATTTACTATGTCATGTTTATATTAAAAATTTATTATTTAATCATTTATATGATTTTTAAATAATATGTAATTGTTTAATATTATATACAGTGTGTGTGTGGGTGGTGTGTGTGGGTGTGTGTGTGTGGTTTCCCTAAGTGTATAATAACAGCGAAAAATTTTGACCTTGTGAGGGACTCTGTTTTGTTTGGTTTTGTCCCTAGAGGAAAACAGCTTATCATCTACAGAATTGAAATTTTTGAAAATCTACTAAAATAACAGAAAGTTTTTTGGGAGGGTATGTTTACGGGTAGGGTTAGGTTAGGGAAGGTAAGGGGATAGAAAATACAATTTGTACAGTATAAAAACCATTACACCTATAGAATGTCCCCATAATGATAGGAATACCAGTGTGCGTGCATGCGTGCGTGTGTGTGTGAGCTTGCGTGTGTGGGGTGTGTGTGTGTACGCGTTTTTGTGAAAAATGAGGACATAAATTTGTATAATGACAAAGGTATGGACATAGGTATGACAGGTATTACAAGGAGAAGGTGATTTTTCAGGACATTACCCCATGTCCCCACTTTTCAAACGCTTATAAATCACACAGAATGGAGTGTACTGAAAATCTGAAATAGCACAAAGTTTCATGTAAGGGGTAGGTTTAGGGGTAGGGTTTGGTAAAGGGCAATAGAATATACGGTCTGTACATTATAAAAACCATTACACCTATGGAGATTCCCCAGTTCACAAAAACAAACAGTTGTGTGTGTGTGTGTTGTGTGTGTGTGTGTGTGTGGTGTGATGTGTGTTGTGTGTGATTGTGTCTGTGTGTGTGTCTGTGTGTGGGTGTTGTGTGGTGTGTGTGTGTCGTGAAAATGCGTTATTTATGTTTTTTTTTTTTAATCTATTAAATCTAACAGAACGTTTCTTAATAAAGTCTCAGGTTTTCACTGTATGATAAACACCAACACTCTTCTCTCTCTCTCTCTTCTCCTCTCCTCTATCTTCCTCTCTCGCTCTCTCTCTATTCTCTCTCTCTCTCTCTCTCTTCTTACTAGCTGGCCTGGGTATAGGTGTCCTTCCAGTGTCACCTAGTGTTCAAATACGAGGGTGTGGTTATAGAGGGAAGGTAATTAGCACAGAAAATCCCTGTTCCTGTTTTATTTGAGCTCATTCATTGCCATCAGCCACATAACCTGCTGAAACAGGTAAGAAAATTCAATGACCATAGACCAAATTCTTATTGTGTTGTGTGTTATTCAAAAGGTCAGTGATTACAGCTAGATGTTTCATGTCAGTGATAGTGATTACATGGTTTCTGTTCTTTCTTCTAGTTTATGTTTATCAAGGAACCACTTCTTTTGTCTGTGTAATTGCTAGGGTATTTATGATGGTTGGATAATCATAACAGTGAGGATATGGGCGGAAACATACTAAAACTATTTTTGTTCCCAGAGGGTGGAGGGAGGTGGATAGGAGGGTAAGCTAGGCTAACAAATATTCAGTCATAAACTTAAAAGAAAGATGGCTCGATTTTATTCTTTGTGTGAAAGGGTTATGATTTCTTTTGCAATCTAGATCCAGTTAGACAGCATTTTCTCAGCAGCAAGTACGGGCTTAATGCAAGCAGGTTTTGCCCAAAGGCCTTCCAGCAAAACTCCCCGTGTTAATGGATGTGTACTAATGAGCCTTTAGCTTTAAGATGTAGCTTTGTGATCAAAATGTCAGGTAGCTTTTAAAGAAAAAATGTATGGCTTTATGGCTTTATAACTATGTAGACATTTCGAAACGTACGTGATTATATGAGTTGACTAATGGTGGGGATTTCCTGTAAACATACCAGATGACCCATATTAGGCCTACATTCTATGTGCTGATGGTAATCACTTTCAAGTCAGTCCTGTTTTGATTCCACACACCTGTATATGAAAACAAACACTGACACGAAGATATTGGCATTGACATTTCTGACAGATTTCTGATAGATAGATAGATAGATAGATAGATAGATAGATAGATAGATTAGATAGATAGATAGATATTAACCTTAAAGATATAATATATTACAAAAGATACATATTAGTACCTAAATGGTTAATATGTGTACCTTTTGGAAGGGTACCGCCTCAGTGACAGCTTTTGTACCTTTTTTTCTGAGAGTGTAGATAGATAGGTAGATAGATGGATAGATAGTTTCTCATATGGATGTGTACTCTACTAACAGCATAACTAGATGGCGTACTCCACACAAACACTGGCTGGAGGCTGCTTTGGAAAAATATACAGGGAGAAGTATGGAGACACATGGGCTGCTGTGAAGAGAGTTCCTATAGGAGTCATCAGCAAACAACAGCTGGAGAGAGAATGCAAAGTATATCAGTATGTATATTTATTATATATATCTATATATATCTATATAGATATATATATTTAATATATCTTGAATGTTTAACTACTGAGCTTAAAATAATATAACTGACACTTGACTTTAAAATCCAGTAATTGCTCGGCATTACAAACGGGTGAAGCTTCTCGGTGTGACTTGCTTAAAAAGACTCTAAGTGGAACATTCCTTTGGATATCCTGGGGAAGATCGGGAGACGACATCTTCAAAGTTACAGCTTTTAAAAATACAGGTAAAATGTTAACGCAGCTCTAATAAAAATATGTCAGCCTTACTAACCCTTCTTCTTGTATGATTTTCTTTCTTCAGTGAACACGAAGTGAAGGTAAAGTGCAGTTAAACTTCTTTGAAACAAAGTAGCTGAATGACATGACTGGGTCTTTTTTACAGATGATATAACACAAATAGTAATTACTAATTTAAATTGTATTTAATTTTAAAATTGCGGATGATATAATATAAATAATTTAAGTTCGCAGAAGGTGCTATATTCCAGGTGCATATTTTATTATTTTATGCATTTTATATTATTAAATATTAATATAATAGGTCCTAAAATCATAATTATTATATAGTCATTTATTATAATATTATTATTATTATGTGGGTTGGATAGGAAGTCTTTTTCACATGAATCTCAATTATTACTAAAAGGTTTTCTGTACTATAACAGCTAGCTAAGTTCAGTTGCAATTGTGCTTGGTTTAATTAATACTTTACTGTATACTTTACTCGGTTCTTTGCACATTAAATTACATCTCAAGTGACATGAGGATGAGTAATTGATGATAAAATTAGCATTGGCTGAACTATTTCTTTACAACATAAAAAAAAGTATGCTTAGATGATGTATTAGTGGAGCCAAAATGCAACAATGTCTTTTTGTCTTCTTCAGCTGACTCCAGCAGTGAAAGCCACAATCATCACTGGCATGTGTGAAGGCTTGTTGTTTCTGCACAGTAAAGACATCGTCCACCAAGACCTCAAACCTGATAACATTATGGTGAGATTGAAAATTAGTTTTTATTTGTTTGTTTTTTTACTTTTTTCAACTTGACTAAGTTTTCAACTAGGTTTCACTTGTCTTGGATATTGCTCCTATGTTCTAAAAAATGCTGGGCTGTTTCAACCCATCTTTGGGTCAAATATGCACTAACCCAACCGTTGGGTTAAATTTTTACATTAAATTTGTAACCCAAAAGTTGGGTTAGTCCAAATCTGACCCAAAGTTGGGTTGAAACAACCCAGCATTTTTTACGCATTTGTGGTATAGACTAAATAAATGAACAGATCTAATTTGATCTGGTTCTTTCCTACACTCTAAAAAATGCTGGGTTGTTTGAACCCAACTTTGGGTGAAATATGGACAAACCCAGCTGCTGGGTCTAATTTTTTAATTAATTTTTTTACCCAAAAGTTGGGTTAGTCCATATTTGACCCAATGTTGGGTTGAAACAACCCAGCATTTTTTAGAGTGTAGTAGAACATGAGGAAAGATACTTACTTCTCTTATCTAATTTCAGGTGGAGCATCAAACCTATCGTGCCGTGATCATTGATCTAGGACTGGCTAAATTCTTTAGAAATGGACTCACCTCTGCAGTAAACTTGGGCAATGAAGCGTACTCGGCGCCAGAGATCCTGCAGATGAATGGCGTTCGTGACAAGCGCTCAGACGTTTGGGCCATGGGTAAAATCATAGCTGAACTCTGCGCCAGGATCAGGTTACCCACCCAATTTGTTTCTCCCGTCAAGATTCGTGAAACTCTAAAAGACCAGCCATACTGTAATCCAGTATCCAAAATGGTGGAACCCAATCCCACGTACAGAACTACTATGGCTGGAGTCATTGCAGACATCAGGAGAGCTCCTTCAGCTCAACCAACAGACATTAGACCAAAATACATCACAAGAGACATCACAAGAGACATCACAAGAGACATCACAAGAGATATCACAGAGAAACATGGAAATGACATGAGGCCAAATCAAAAGTGGAGTCCACCAGGACCTCCTGTTCCTAAAGTGGAGCTAAAAAAACCTCCTATTGTATATTATCGACAGAGTCCACCTCAACAGAGAGAGATGGGAAAGGCAATGGTACCGGTTAAGGGTGAGGCCTTACACAAGCAGCTGTCCCTGATGTCATTTCCTTGTCCTCTCCCAGAAACCGGAAAAGTGACTCAGGAACGCTACATCGAGGAAAATGGAGTTCTAGAATATAAAGAGATCGTGACGAAGGGAGGGAAAATCGTTAAATATGAGAAAGTGCAAATAACCAAAGATTCTTAAAAATAACACTTGTGAATAGACTTGTTGTTTTAAAAACATTGGCAAGCACTTTCATTTTACACAGGTGAAATGCTTTTATTAAAAAAAGAAAAAAAAAGAAAAAAAAGAACAGAAATCCCAACTGGAAAATTATTATGGTGAAATTGGTTTTATTTTGTGTATATTTTGTCATTTTGTGTAATTTGATGTAAAGAATAACCATTAAAATGTCAAAAACACTAATGTGTTTATCTACTTTTTCTGTTATTAATAATGTACTATAGTATATCACACATTGAAATGGGTTAAAATTCATTTTGCACAATAATAGCAATCCGCTACCAAAAGAGGGGGGGGGTGGGGGCGGTGGGGGGGGGAGGGAGGGGGGGGGAAACATAAGATGGAAGTACTCTGAACTAATATTTTGGCTCCCTATGGTGGACTGGAAAAGTGGAGCCCTCAAATGTCACATCATGCATTTGCTTCATTCATTCTGAGAGTACATGTATCTTTGAAGTGTGTATTTCAGTATGTTTCCTCCAGTTTTGCACCTTATGTTTTAGAATTACTGCTATATGAGGACAATACTGCATGTTTAAAAATAATCAGAACCGATAATAAATGTTTCCTGCAATTTTCAATTCAAAGAAATGTTTTTGATTTTATCAATGCCTCCAAAATGTTTTAATTGATTCATTTTACTTTATTTAAAAAAATGCAGGCTCCCAAATAAAACAAATGGTAATTGATGTTATCACCGATTAAGAAAGAATTTGTGAAGAGTTAGTACACTTTGATGAGGAACAGGTGATCAAATGTCATGTTAATTAAAGTAACACTTTGAGACCAACAAAGCAGACAAAGAGCATATTTTAGGGGAAATATAAAATGAAGAAATATTTAAGTTTCCTTTGCTGCAAGTTTGTCTTAAACTGTGCGATACCCTTGATTTAGAACATGTGCTCAGGTTAGTCAATAATGGACACACTTATGAATTATATTAACTTTTATTTTATTAATTGAAAATTCAAGAATTTTAAATGTAGCTATATATTCAGTCTAATTTGTCAATTGCATCACATGTAAGAAGATTTTCATTGCATAGCCTTGCTATGTGTTGCACTATAAACTGCACTCTGAAATCGTGGGGGGGGGGGGGGGGGGGGGGGGGGGGGGGGGGGGGTAGCTTTTTTGAAACAACATAAATAATGGACTGAACTACTCACCAACTGTTTGGCAAAAATTAGAATTTTTGTTTTACTATTCTGTAATTTGTTCTTACTAGTAGTTTTTCCAAACTATGTTTTTAACGTCATCTGTAGACCTAATACTCACTGAAAGGGTTCAGGATTATGAGTTTTTCAGGATTATGAGATTTTATTTTATTTTTTTAATTTCTTTCACCAATTAGGGCCCTATGAAATCCGTTTTATCTCCCCAAATTCCGTCGTATTTTTATTTATTTTTTATTGCGGAGAAATTTCAGTTTTCTCCATTTTAATTTTTCTGGATTCCGTATATATATATTTTTATTTTTTTCGTTTTAATTTTGTTTTAATGGTTAAATTATTATTTTTTTCATCAAAAAGCATAATATAATTAATGAATTGAAATCATGAAACTTACAATATTAAACAGCAATTTATTAAAAGTTTATAATAATGTTTATTACATTTTAAGGCCCTATACAGCCCTGTGAATTTCTATAAATTCTCTGGTCATGTTCTACTCGCTAAACGTCCCTCTGTATCATACATAACGTTAGCCATTCTTCTTGATCCCTTCTGCCTTGCTCCGTGGAAGCTTCATAGACTAGCCTACTTTTTTTTTTTTTTTCCTTTTTTTCTATTAAACAATACAAACGTTAAAACATTAAGGCATTACAATTATGAATAATCAAAACATTTGTGAATCAACTTGAATGTTATTTCTTTTACTTTATTGGTAAGCTTTCTCCCAAGGTATATTCTCCACAATGCTATTGCAATAAGGTATTACGTAAGGAATTGTTGTTATCTCTCTCTGAAAAAGAGCTCTAATTTCATAGTTATTTTTTTGTTGATCTGTAGAAAAGCAAACACTTCCGATCATTGTGTCAGTTAAATTCCGAGTGTAAGTACATGGCCATGGAAGTGTAGTACCTTGCAACAGAAAAGACACACCAGAGGGAATGGCATTGAAAGCAACAGCATATTCATCAGCAGATACAGTAATATTATATTACTGTAAGAAATCTGAGTAGTTGTAAAATCTGCCTTGTGAATTCAAAAGCTGTCCAACTAAAAGAAGATTGTTTTCGAAGTTGTCAAAGACAAGTTATTTATTCTTGTAAAGAATATCCTTATTGTTCCATAAATAATATCTGTGCGGAGAAAAGTTGTGTTTGTATATTAAGGACCAGGCCAAGAGCATCTGCTTATGGAAATTTGAAAGTTTGGTAGGGATTTTTAAAACATTATAATTACAGAGTAATAAGAAATTCAGGAAAAAAATAATTTGGGATAAAATTCCAAAGTGAGGAAAGATTTTTAAGGAAATTCTTAAGCCAATTAATTTTAAAAGTATTATTTAAGGTAGTAAAATCTACAAAATCCAGTCCCCCTGTTTTGTTGGGTTCATTATTACAGACTTCCTAATATAGTGAGTTTTATTTTTCCAAACAAAATTGTTTAACATGCTATCAATTCTTTGTAATGTTCCTTTATCAACCTCCAATGAAAGAGCAGCATAAGTCGGTCGAGACAATCCTTCGGCTTTAGAGAGTAAAATTCTTCCTCTTATTGATAAATCTTTGGGTTTTCACTATTAGAGGGTCGAAATTTAGATTACATCTTGTTTTTTGGTCTTTATTAATTAAAATTCCTATGTAACTTGATCTTTCACAGGAATGTTAAATATAGAGGGAAGATCACAGCGTTTGATTGACATTAACTCACATTTGTTGATATTCAGGCAGAGACCTGAAGCTCTGGAAAAGAACTCAATCAAACTCAAAGCTAAAGGGACTTGGGAGACGTCATTCAGAAATAAAGTAGTGTCGTCAGCCAGCTGGCTAATAATAATTTGTCTATCGTCAATTGTGATACCGTGTAAATTATTAGTGGAAATATGCAGAGCTAAGAACTGAGAGGCAAGTAAGAATAGATATGGAGATATAGGACAGCCTTGTCTTAGTCCACGTGACAAATCGAATCTTGGTGAGTTTCCGAATTTTAACTTAATAACACTATTATTATTTCTGTATAAGGTCCTGATGCCATATTTCATTGCCCCACTGTGACCTCCAGAATTTGGTGTCTTTAGCTGTAGAGTGACTTTCCTGGAAAAAACAGAAATCTACTTTGTGCCTCTTAGAAAACAAAAAGAGATCCTTCCTTTTAACATTGTTTTTCAAATCCCTGGCATTTAAAGAAAACAAAGACAAAGACATAAAAATGAAAGAAGAATAGACTAGCCTACATTAGTGATGTCTGGTTCGCGAACGAATCGTTGTTTTCTTTTTAGTGAACCGGTCGAACCAGATCACCAAATCGGACTGAATCGTCCATTAAGCACTGAGCCACAATTATTTAAGTTAGCCTTAGCCTGAAGTAAAGTAGCTTACTGATACCAGAAAAATCTACTGAAGTACAGTAACGAAGTATTTGTACTTTGTTACTTCCCATCTCTGATATTTATAATATATAACGAGGTCCACTTATAAAAAAATCTGTCCCAAGCACTTGTCTTTTAGTTTCATTTTACAGATGGTGGGTGGCGATATTGTTCTTTCAGCCTTAAGATTTACATCTCTGTTGAACAGAAGTTAATCCAGTTTGCTTTCACAGGGCTGAAGAGGTGCTTGAGGACTGGACAAGTACAGTGAGTACACATAACATTCTTTAAACATTGTTTAAAAAATGTAAAGTTCTTAGGGTGAAACCAAAATGGAAGTGAGCATCTCTATTCTCTACTACCTTCAAAGGGCAGACCCCTTGGAGTGAGTTCTTTGAAGGGTGTAGGGCATTACGGTCTCATGTAAACTTTTGGAACTCCCTTAGCGAAGGGACTGACTGACCGTGTGTGTGCAAGGCATCTAGCACTACATCAGTTGTTGTAAATAAACAAATATTAATTTTTTTAATTACTTGTTTGTTCATTCAAATGTTGTCTAATTGTGACTATCGCTGAAGACAAATATTTTGTATTACATTAAAATAAAGACAAATTGAATTATTCTAAATTTTGCTTCACAATGCATCGCAAGAACTCGTAACTCAGGATCACATGATTACAAACTAAATCACTTACTTGAACTGATCATCCCACAGTCCCTTAACTGATGGACTTCTGGAAGGGCCCTTTGTGAAAGATTCAAGTTGGTCCACATTTTTCATTCCAATGTCCCTAGCAATGGGGCTGTCCCTTCATGAAGAGCCCTTCAAGGAAAATTTGCTGTTAATGTAATCAGATCATCCAAGATGAACTATATTTCTTTAATTTTGGTGATTTTTCCCCATAGGAAATCTACATGCACATTCAAACTTGATATCCAAAATATATATATTTTTTTAATTCTTATTATAAATGCATTCTGAATTACATCAAAAGTATTACTGGAAAGTAAAAACGTTTCTTATATTGACTGTTACCTTTGCTTACTGAATCTTTACAGACATCTCCAAAAATGAGTCATTATCCACCGGGAAAAGCTGCTTGCTGGACATGTGGGTCAGTACATATATGAGTCAATGTAGTCAAACGTAAAGTTTGGATTGGAAAGGACAATTATTTACCAAAATTCTACATTTAGAACATTATTCAGTTGTAATTGTAAAAATATATTTCAACATAATAATCTAATTAATGTTTAAATGTTCTTCTACATTAAAGGCATGATTGTTATTCTGATCGGTCAAGATCTCATCAAGTCTGTGAGAGAAATGATGCACCTAATTTTGAGGTAGGCACACCTCCTGAAACATATTAATATATTTCTTTGAATTGGATATTGTTATTTTCATAGTGTTTTTGTAGTTACATTTTTGTGTGCTGGGTGGTCTGTGGGACATCTCATATCTTGTTCAACCACACGGTAATCGCAACGTTTTCCGTACATGAATAATTTGCTGAAAATATGTATCTCAACCTCAGCCTCACAAGATGTAGATGAGTTTGTTTCCTCATCAGAACGGATTTGGAAAAATGTAGCATCTTTAAGTAGTATAGGCAGCCATAGAGGAAGAGGAAGTCAGGTATTGCACACTATGTAGATTAAAAACAATATAAGAGTAGTATGTCCTTATTCTCAGCATGTATAAAACAGTAGGAGAACTTACAATGAAACTGCACACCATGACTACGTATTTCCTTACATGAAAAGAAAGAAAGTGTTTGGATTACTTTATGTTTGTGCACTGGAACTGCTAGTTTAAAAAATAACCTTTAAGTGCCTTGTGGCAAAACAAAACCCTCAACATCAATAATTTTTCTCATTCTTATCTTAGGTGAGCAACATACTCACGTCATCTCCCGAGGTTACCCATCCATCCGAGATATGGGGCCAGTCACATCCATATTATTAAAAAATGATAAAGAATGGCAGAATTGTTGCCTGTGAAGACATCAGCTTTGTGTTTCAAAATTAAAAGTTGGACAGAACAAGCTGGAACTAAATTACAAGGTCCCATTTGAAATAGAAAGAAATTAAGTTCTAAATGCAAATTCAGACACCTATAGCTAGTTTAATATCAATGGTATAGATTTAGTTGTAAGTAAATGTATAATTAAAACTCTACATGTGTAGATTGTCAGTAGAAATACAAACTTTGTGTGTATTTATTTCAGCCAAATGTTGAATAAAAAGAGCTGAATAAACCTTATGGGATTTTTGACCCTATTTATTGTTACCTCCTCCCTTATAGGGTTCCCATCTTTCCGTACCAGTCACTTTAAAGGTTAAATTAGATTATTTATTAATCTATATTATTTAGTATTCTGGTGGAGTACAACCTCAATAAAACTTGAAAAGTTTCACTTGACAATTGTTTCATTTAGCTTGCAAGGTCATTAAGTACGGACAACACTTGAGCCGCAAAGATTTGGGGTTTGATGACAGCATGTGTTTGTGTAAATACATTTAATGTAATGCTAAAGCAATTTTGTAAGTCACTCTAGATAAATGAAAACAACAACATTTGCTAAATGCCTTAAATGTAAATGTAATTTACCATACTTGAAAATATATAAATGTATATGATAGATCCAAACTTATTTTTTTCAAATAAAATATACATTCTTTTTTTTTATAGTAATGTAACTTTAATCATATATAATTTGTCATACTTTAAGTAACTAAACTGATAAATGGCTGTTGTGTAAAATGAAAATGAAACAATGTTAGGTTCATTTACAGTGTGTACATGTTATCTTAACTTCATCAGCTTGCAATACATGATACATGATACATACATGATTTGAATTCTTCAATTTTTGCTCATGCATATTCAACACTTTTAAGAGCCATTCAACTGTATTTAGTCACAATACACTATGTTACATTTATCAACTCATTTAAGCTGCATTTATTTTAGCCAAAGTTTATGTAGTACAAACTTGGTCCAAGTAACCGATGTGTACATTTTCCTGTCCAAGATTTCTCACTTAAAATGGCCAAAAAGCCCATTTAGACTCTTAAATGCTATGTTTATTATGGAGATTTGGGAGTATAAAGCAAATAAACTGAAAAGTTGTATTCCAGCATACACTTACACTCGCTTTGTAAGCGTCATTATGTTAACAGACTATCGAGCCACTAAGCCCGGTTGCCGTTCAATCGATTGAGTGGGGTGTTTATGCATGATACATAGAGCATGTGTTTGTGTAAATACATTATATTTAATGCTAAAACACTTTTTGTAATTTTATTATGGAGATTACATTTACATTTACATTTACATTTAGTCATTTAGCAGACGCTTTTATCCAAAGCGACTTACAATTGGGGGATACATAAAGCGATTCTTCTTAAAGAGGCAAACAGACACAAGAAGTGGTTGTAATACCAAGTTCTTAGACATTGTTCACATAAGTACCAGCTGAAAGAGAAGAGTAATAAAGAGAGCATTTAGTTTTTTTTATTTTTTTTTTTTTATTTTTTTTTTTTTTTTATGATGAAGTCAAGTAGCTTCGCAAGAGATGAGTTTTCAGCTGTCGCTTAAAAAATTGTCAGGGATTCAGCATTCCGAACAGGGGTGGGAAGATCATTCCACCAGCAAGGAACAGTGAACAGAAATGTTCTGGAAAGTGATTTTGTGCCTCTCTGTGATAGTACCACGAGGCGTCGCTCACTAGCGGATCTCAGACTTCTGAAGGGGATGTAAATTCGTAGTAGTGAGTGGAAGTAGGCGGGTGCTGAGCCTGTGGCTGTTCTATATGCAAGCATCAATGTCTTGAACTTGATTCTGGCCGCAACCGGTAGCCAGTGCAAGGTGATGAAGAGAGGTGTAACATGGGCTCTTTTGGGCTCGTTGAAGACCAGTCGTACCGCTGCATTCTGAATCATTTGTAGAGGTTTGATTGTGCTTGATGGGAGTCCAGCCAGAAGAGCATTGCAGTAGTCCAGCCTAGAATTGACAAGGGCCTGGGCAAGAAGTTGTGTAGCATGCTCCGTTAGAAAGGGCCTGATCTTTCTGATGTTGTGCAATGCAAACCTGCAAGATCGAGCGGTCTTTGCAATGTGGTCTTTGAAGGTCAGCTGGTTATCAAAAGTTACACCAAGATTTCTGACCGAAGTTGATGGGGTAATTGTAGAAGAACCTAGCTGTATGGAAAAATCATACTGTAGAGTTGGAGTGGCAGGGAAGACGAGAAGCTCAGTCTTTGCCAGTTTGAGCTGTAAGTGATATTCTTTCATCCTTGCCGAGATGTCTGCCAGGCAGCCTGAGATCCGTGCAGCTACCGTTGGATCATATGGTTGAAATGAAACATAGAGCTGTGTGTCATCAGCATAGCAATGGTAGGAGAAGCCATGTGCCTGTATGATGGGACCCAGTGATGTTGTGTATATGGAGAAGAGGAGGGGTCCAAGAACTGATCCCTGAGGAACCCCAGTGACAAGTTGATGTGCTTTGATACCTCCCCTCCCCAGGCTACCCTGAAAGACCTACCAGTGAGATAGGATTCCAACCAGCGAAGTGGAATCCCTGTGATGCCCATTGAAGAGAGGGCAGACAGGAGGATCTGATGATTGACAGTGTCAAAAGCAGCAGAAAGATCCAGCAGAATAAGGACTGATGATTTGGAATCAGCTTTTGCCATTCGCAAGGCTTCCGTAACTGACAGTAGTCTCTGCGTAGTCTCAGTTGAATGGCCACTCCTGAAACCTGACTGGTTAGGATCCAGTTTGTTGTTCTGTGAAAGAAACAATGATATCTGGTTGAAAACAACTCTTTCGAGGGTTTTCGCTATGAATGGAAGGAGAGAGACGGGTCTGTATCTGTCTATAAGAGAAGTGTTTAATGTTGTTTTTTTTGAGCAGTGGGGTTATCCGAGCTTGCTTGAATGCAGTGGGGAAGGTGCCTTTGAGGAGAGATGTATTGATGATGTGTGTGAGTGTTGGTAAAAGTGTAGGAGAGATTGCTTGGAGGAGGTGTGAGGGGATTGGGTCTAGAGGGCATGTTGTAGGATGGCTGGAGAGCAGAAGTTTTAAAGATTACTTTAAAATGATATGTTTACAGACAATAAGTACTTTTTTGCCACCCTTCGTGCCCTCCTGGGATCTCTTTCTTGTCCTGACTGGACTTCAGAGGGAGAGACTTCCCTTTTAGCCGCTTTGGTCAGTTGAGCTTAAGATCCTGTCTCTTAAGACAGCGCTCCTGACTGCACTCACTTCCATCAAGAGGGTTGGGACCTGCAAGCGTTTTCGGTGAGCGAAGAGTGCTTAGTGTTCGGGTCGGCTTACTCTCACATTGTCACAAGACCCCGGCCAGGATACATGCCCAAGATTCCCACTACTCCCTTTAGGGAGCAAGTGGTGAGCCCGGAGGATCCAGCTTTGGCATTGCTGTGTCCCTTAAGAGCCCTGCGCATATACAGGTGCATCTCAATAAATTAGAATGTCATGGAAAAGTTCATTTATTTCAGTAATTCACCTCCAATGTGTGAACTTGTGGTATTAATAAATCATGCACACAGGCGAAGTAGTTTAAGTCTTTGGTTCTTTTATTGTGATGATTTTGGCTCACATTTAACAAAAACCCACCAATTCACTATCTCAACAAATTAGAATACTTCATAAGACCAATAAAAAAAACACTTTTAGTGAATTGTTGGCCTTCTGGAAAGTATGTTAATTTACTGTACATGTACTCAATACTTGGTAGGGGCTCTTTTTGCTTTAATTACTGCCTCAATTCGGCGTGGCATGGAGGTGATCAGTTTGTGGCACTGCTGAGGTGGTATGGAAGCCCAGGTTTCTTTGACAGTGTCCTTCAGCTCATCTGCATTTTTTGGTCTCTTGTTTCTTATTTTCCTCTTGACAATACCCCATAGTTCTCTATGGGGTTCAGGTCTGTGAGTTTTGCTGGCCAGGCAAGCACACCAACACCATGGTTATTTAACCAACTTTTGGTGCTTTTGGCAGTTTGGGCAGGTGCCAAATCCTGCTGGAAAATTAAATCAGCATCTTCAAAAAGCTGATCAGCAGAAGGAAGCATGAAGTGCTCCAAAATTTCTTGGTAAACGGGTGCAGTGATGTTGGTTTTCAAAAAACACAATGGACCAACACCAGAAGATGACATTGCACCCCAAACCATCACAGACGTTTGGAAACTTAACACTGGACTTCAAGCGACTTGGGCTTTGAGCTTCTCCACCCTTCCTCAAGACTCTAGTACCTTGGTTTCCAAATTAAATACAAACTTGCTCTCATCTGAAAAGAGGACTTTGGACCACGGAGCAACAGTCCAGTTCTTTTTCTCCACAGCTCAGGTAAGACGCTTCTGACGTTGTCTGTTTTTCAGGAGTGGCTTAACAAGAGGAATTGACAACTGTAGCCAAATTCCTTGACACGTCTGTGTCTTGATGCCTTGACCCCAGCCTCAGTACATTCCTTGTGAAGTTTACTCAAATTCTTGAATCGATTTGCTTGACAATCCTCATAAGGCTGCGGTTCTCTCCTCGTTTGGTTGTGCCTTCTTTTTTCTTTCTCCACACTTTTTCCTTCACTCAGCTTTCTGTTACATGCTTGGATACAGCACTCTGTGAACAGCCAGTTTTTTGGCAATGAATGTTTGTGGCTTACCTCCTTGTGAAGGGTGTCACTGATTGTCTTCTGGACAACTGTCAGAACAGCAGTCATCTCCATGATTGTGTAGCCTAGTGAAACAAACTGAGACCATTTTGAAGGCTCAGAAAACCTTTGCAGGTGTTTGAGTTGATTGGCTGATTGGCATGTCACCATTCTAATTTGTTGAGATAGGTGGGTTTTTGGTGGGTTTTTGTTAAATGTGAGCCACAATCATCACAATTAAAAGAACCAAAAACTTAAACTACTTCAGTCTGTGTGGCATTGAATTTATTTAATACACAAGTTCACAATTTGAGTTGAATTACTGAAATAAATGAACTTTTCCACGACATTCTAATTTATTGAGATGCACCTATAAGTGGACCGCACATGGAGCTTCAGAAGCTCAGAGCAGCTCTTTGTCTGCTACGGAGGACAGCAGAAGGGGAAGGCTGTCTCCAAGCAGAGGTTGGCTCACTGGATAGTGGATGCTGTCACCTTGGCGTACCAATCCCAAAGCGAGCCGTTCCCCCTGGGGGTGAGGGCTCACTCCACCCGGAGTGTAGCCTCCTCCTATGCGCTGGTGCATGGCGCCTCTCTAGCAGACATCTGTAGAGCTGCGGGCTGGGTTACATCTAACACCTTTGTGAGGTTTTACAACCTCCACATGGAGCCAGTTTCTTACCGTGTGCTGGGTAACAGGTAATTGGCGGGAAGGATTGGCTCGGTGTCACGCTTTCTGCTCCATTCCCCCTCACAAGGGAATGCGAGTGCCTTTCTCGCTCCCAGTCAAGTTCCCTATGACGAACCCTGGTCGAGCATCCTCCAGCACCCTGGGCAGTCAGACTAGGTGGAGGAGTTTGACGCCAGGCTCTGTACTTGTGTTAGCATGGGCTAGGTACTGTGGGATTACAAATTTAAGAATCTGTCTTAGATCTGCTGATCCTACATTCTGACAGACCATCACATGAACTATTAAGGTGAAGTACATTGTATATAGCATTGAAGGTAAATATGATGACATCATACAAACGATTCTCTCAAGCAAAGTTAGTAGCAAGAAGTTCCTGTCAGTTCCTGTTCTCTTCACTGTAAGTCAAACAAGCATGATTACTGAGTATCTCACCTTTTGTCTGTAATGACTCTTGGTGCCTCTGCCTTAGTTTTTGAATAGTTATGCAGATTGGATTTGGTATTTTTATGAAATTGGGAAGGGTCATATACCTGAATACTTCATTTGCATGCTTTGTTTAAGGTCATCTCCCAGGTGCTTTGTCTCAATTTCTAAGCACTGCCCCCTAAAAATATATAAACCTCAGTACTTTTACATTTTACAAAGCGACTTACAAATGAGCACAATAGAAGCAATCAAAACTAACAAAAGAGCAACAATATGTAAGTGCAAATGACAAGTCTCAGTTAGCCTAACGCAGTACACGTAGCCAGGTATTTATATATATTTATAATATATATAATACACACACACACACACAAAGTCATACAACGTAGATAACTAGAAAAAAGCAAGCTAGTGTTAATACAAATAGATAAAATAGAATTAGAATTAGAATAGAGAGTGCTAGAGTCAGAGGGTCAAATAAAGATGGAACATATGTGTTTTTAGTCATTTCTTGAAGATAGTTAAGGACTCAGCTGCTCGGATTGAATTGGGCAGGTCATTCCACCAGGAGGGAACAGTTATGAAAAAGTCTGTGAAAGTGATTTTGTGCAATAATACACCGTTCACTTGCAGAACGCAATCTTCTAGAGGCACATAAGTCTGCAGTAATTATTTTAGGTAAAGGGGTGCAGAGCCAGTGTGGTTTTGTAGGCAAACATTAATGCCTTGAATTTTTTAATGCGAGCAGCTATTGGTAGCCACTGCAAATTTATAAACAGAGGTGTGACGTGCATTCTTTTCGGCCAAATAAAGATGAATCTTGCTGTTGCGTTCTGGATTAATTGTAAAGGTTTGATTGAACTGTTTGGAAGACCTGCCAAGAGAGCATTGTAATAGTACAGCCTGGACAGGACAAGAGCTTGAACAAGGAGTTGTATTGCATGATCTGAAAGAAAGGGCCTGATCTTCCTAACGTTGTATAAAGCAAATCTGCAGGAACAGGCAGTTTTAGCAATGTGGTCTGATATATTCAGCTTATCATCAATCACAACTCATTTTTTGTTAAGGTGTTATGGGTTGATGAAGGCGTTATGGTTGGTGAGCCTAACTGGATGGTGAAATTTGATAAAGTGATGGGTTTGTTGAAACCACAAGCAGTTCTGTCTTAGCCAGGTTGAGTTGAAGGTGATGGTCCTTCATCCAACAAGAAATGTCTGTTAGACATGCTGAGGTGCGAGCAGCTATCGTCGGATCATCATGATGGAATGAGAGGTAGATTTGAGTGTCATCAGCATAGCAGTGATATTAAAAGCCATGTTTCTGAATGACAGAATCTAGTGATGCTATGTAGACAGAGAAGAGAATTGGTCCAAGTACTGAGCCCTGAGGCATCCCAGTAGCTAGATGTTGCGACTTGGCCACCTCACCTCTCCAAGATACCTTGAAAAACCTATCTGAGAGGTAAGACTCAAACCACTGGAGTGCGGATCCTGAGATGCCCTTTGCCAATAGGGTTGACAGGAGGATCTGGTGGTTAACCGTGTCAAAAGCAGCGGACAGATCCAGCAAGATAAGTATTGAAGATTTGGAATCCTCTCTTGCCAGTCTTAGGGCTTCAACAGCCAAGAGCAGGGCAGTCTCGGTTGAATTTCCACTTCTGAAACCAGACTGGTTGCTGTCAAGGAGGTTGTTCTGTGTGAGAAAGGCAGAGACTTGGTTGAACACAGCTCGTTTAAGTGTTTTCGCAATGAAAGGATGAAGGGAAACCGGTCTGTAGTTCTCTAAAAGAGATGGGTTAAGGGTGGGTTTCTTAAGTAGTGGGGTTATACGAGCCTGTCTAAATGCTGAGGGAAATACACCAGTGTGAAGGGATGTGTTGATGTGAGTGAGTGCAGGTACAACTGCAGTGATTAATGGCTTGAAGGAGATGAGATGGAATTGGATCAAGCGGACAAGTTGTAGGATGATTAGAAAGGATGAGTTTTGGAGACTTCTGCCTCAGAGAGTGAAGAAAAGGATGTGAAAGAGTGTATGTTTGCTGGTAAGATGTGATTGACAGTTTGTGGTGTGGCAAATTGTACACTGAGGTTTGTAATTTTATTAATGAAGCATGTGGCAAAGTCGTCAGCTGTTAGAATTGATGAATGAGGGGGAGGAGGAGGACAATGATTTTTAGATGTACATCTGATTGATCTATTAGTTTTGTTTTTTATATTTGTATATACACTACACCAATTATAAATGCAACACTTTTGTTTTTGCCCCCATTTTTCATGAGCTGAACTCAAAGATCTAAGACGTTTTCTATGTACACAGAAGGCTTTTTTCTCTCAAATATTGTTCACAAATTTGTCTAAATCTGTGTTAGTGAGCACTTCTCCTTTGCCGAGATAATCCATTCCCCTCACAGGTGTGGCATATCAAGATGCTGATTAGACAGCATGATCATTGGACAGGCGTGCCTTAGGTTGGCCACAATTAAAGGCCACTCTAAAATATGCAGTTTTATCACAGCACAATGCCACAGATGTCGCAATTTTTGAGGGAGCGTGCAATTGGCATGCTGACTGCAGGAATGTGCACCAGAGCTGTTGCCCGTGAATTGACTGTTCATTTCTCTACCATAAGCCGTCTACATAAGTACATTCAACTGGCCTCACAACCGCAGACCACATGTATCCACACCAGCCCAGGACCTCTACATCTAGCATCTTCACCTCCAAGATCGTCTTGAGACCAGCCACCCGGACAGTTGCTGCAGCAATCGGTTTGCATAACCAAAGACTTTCTGCACAAACTGTCAGAAACCATATCAGGGAAGCTCATCTGCATGCTCGTAATCCTCATCGGGGTCTCGACCTGACTACAGTTCGTCGACATAACCGACTTGAGTGGGCAAATGCTCAAAATCGATGGCGTCTCGCACTTTGGAGAGGTGTTCTCTTCACAAATTAATCCCAGTTTTCACTGTTCAGGGCAGATGGCAGACAACGTATATGGCGTCGTGTGGGTGAGTGGTTTGCTGATGTCAACGTTGTGGATCGCGTGGCCCATGGTGGCGGTGGGGTTATAGTATGGGCAGGCGTATGTTATGGACAACATACACAGGTGCATTTTTGATGGCAATTTTTTTTTTGATACTGTGATGAGATCCTGAGGCCCATCGTTGTGCCATTCATCCACGACCATCATTTTGCAGCATGATAATGCACGGCCCTATTTTGCAAGGATCTGTACACAATTCCTGGATGCTGAAAACATCCCAGTTCTTGCATGCCAGCATACTCACCGGACATGTCACCCAATGAGCATGTTTGGGATGCTCTGGATCTACGTATACGACAACGTGTTCCAGTTCCTGCCAATATCCAGCAACTTCGCACAGCCATTGAAGAGGAGTGGACCAACATTCCACAGGCCACAATCAACACCCTGATCAACTCTATGCGAGGAATGTGTTGCACTGCGTGAGGCAAATGGTGGTCACACCAGATACTGACTGGTTTTCGGATCCCCCAATACAGTAAAACTGTACATTTTAGAGTGGCCTTTTATTGTGGCAAGCCTAAGGCACTCCTGTGTAATAATCATGCTGTCTAATCAGCATCTTGATATGCCACACCTGTGAGGATGATGGATTATCTCAGCAAAGGAGAAGTGCTCCCTAACAGATTTAGACAGATTTGTGAACAATATTTGAGAGAAATAGGCCTTTTGTGTACATAGAAAAAGTCTTAGATCTTTGAGTACAGCTCATGAAAAATGGGGGCATTTATTTTTGTTCAGTGTATATCTTAACCCTCAAGTGGAAAGTTCCCCAGAAATACCAGTTTCTCCAGAAAGACTATAACAAAAACCTGATTTACTGCAATGCCTGTTTGATGTGAAAGCAGTAGGTAAACAAAGCAACATTTAGCTTTAAGGTTCACTTCCTGCAAAAGCAAAAACACAAGCATTTACAGTACATGAGTTTGTATGATGGCATTTGTACAAAAACCCTAAACATAACTGTCAATGTGGTGTAAGATTATGTGAAAACTTTTGAATGGGATTCATTGTATAAATTCAAATTAATTAATCACCAATTTGCCAAAATTATCAAATATTTTATAAAATATTTGATCATTTTGGCAAATTGGTGATTAATTAATTTGAATTAATATTTATAAACGGCAATGAATTTGTGTTGGTACAGTCTATTCTATTACTTTTGGTACACAGTCAATAAAAGATTCGTCCAATAAATTTTCCAAACTTTATATTTGGAATTTTAATGGTACTCAGATTATGATTGGTGAACAGTTATTTTTGAATAAACTCTGAACTTCAACTGTCCTTTCTTGCAAAAGATGTCCTTTAATATACTTATATAAAAATTAAGATGAATGACAGATAAGATTTTGCATGAGGAGCGTGAGCATATTCTTGTATGTTACTATATGGCTTAATCATTCACAATACATTTAAATGAAACTGTGTTTGCCATAGTCAAAAGTTATTTAATTGAAATAAAATACATTCGTAAAACACTGTTGTGGAGAATGTATTGCCTTATCACGTTCCTGGCATACGTTTCTCATTCTTGTACTTTATCTCTGTTTCTTATTTCACTGTCTTCTGAACATTTCCGCTGACAGTCAGATGGGTGGAGATATTGTTATTAGAGGCATACATAAATCACTGTGAGACACAAATCAAGTCAGTTTACTTTTACAACTTTGAAGAAGAACATTAGCAAGGAAAATGGTAAGGAAATAGCAAATTACATTTATATGAAAAATTATTTAAGTTTTTTTTTTTTCATTTATGTTGCTTAAAATAAATGCATCCTAAATATTCTAACAGACAGGGTTGTAGATGTAAATTTATTTTTTGCTAGTGTATTGTTTTGGAAATCTACAATAAATTTAGACAAATAACAAACAGTGGTAAACAGCATTTTGATTTCTCATGCCAGCTGTGATCTCTTCTTACCAAAACTCTAGGCAACAATACCGACAAAATGTATTACATGTGGGCAGTTGAAAAACTACTATGGACCATATGAGTATGTATTTATTGCAGATGAGCTATGGATTTTTATGCTCATAGAAATGTGTTTTTTTTTACTGAAAATGTTTAAATGCTCTAACATACTCCAAGCACCATCAATGCATAATGTCTTACAATACTAATTTTTAAACTTAGGTTTAGATGCAAGTGTAACCCTGAGAAAGAGCATGCAGATTTGTCTCTGGTAAGAATGTCAAACAAATTCCAAAATATTTCTTTACAAGTTATGAAGTCCAGATGAACTGCAAAGAGAGAGTTTTCTTAAAAGTTTTTTTAGGACACAGTGTTTATGAAACCCAATAACAAAAAGGTTCAGCCAGTAAGCTGCAAAGTGTAGATTATTACAGGGGTTTTTTTGTATCATTGAGATAGTATTAGAGTTTTTATTTTGAATTAGTTTATTTTTATATTTTCTGTTTTCATTTGAACTTTTGTTGTTTTTGTTATTTTAGTACACAAGATAATTAAATGAAACAGAAATGTTCTATCTAAAATCCAATCTTTTTTATTTTATAGTTTATTTTATTTTATTTTATTTCAATTAAAGTTTATTTTATTTCAAGTAAAAATATGTTTTCGGGTTACTTTTAGATGATGACTGTGGGCATAAAACCTCTTCTTGTGTTTACTCATATTTTCTCTTAGATGAGCTATGCTTTGGGTCAAAGCAGCAGCATCCAGAGGTCAATGGTCGTACCAAGAAACGGGGCAATGACTCGTCATCACCATGATATGGCACAAGGCATTCAAACATATCAACGTGTAGTCATGAGGAATGGTGAACCTGTTGAAACCGAAGAATTCAGGTTTTATTCAACTGATTAAAGGATACTTGGAAAAAATATATATGTTTTTAAACCTTGTGTTGTGTTCAAATACATGTAACACCTTTGAGGTTCCCGGTCAAAAATGTCCGGTTTTTAAAAAAAAAATGCTTGTAACTCACTTGTGCTATATTATCACCAACTATTGGTTTCAATCTTGTTGTCAATTTGTTTTCTTTGAATTAGGACTGGTTTTGTATTTATTTGTTAGTTGTATTGGTTGTAGGGCTCAATAATCTGAATTTACACACCTTAGTTTTTGAATGAAAAAAGCATTACTTGTGGATAATTTTGACCATATTAAATAAAAACTGATGACAGTTTGCACGGTTTATCACACTAGTGTGCTCTAATGTTTAACCAGGAACAGCTTTTATTTAGAACAAAATTGCACACAAAAAAAATGTCATCACATCAACCAAATTTTATGCACTTATGAGGGTTGATATCTGTTATGTATTCTCAGTCATTTATTTTGTCATAAACTGAGTTGGAAGTTCATACTGTCTTGACATGTTGCCTTATAATATCTGCAATATAAACCTGCATTATAGACTTTCAATTTTCACCTCCTTCATGAACCCCAAAACCAAAACAAATAACTTGATCGCTATAACATTTGGATTAATATCAAATCGATCCTACATTTTTGGGGCTTATTTTTTTTTTCTTTCCACACAGGGAAGTATAATTGAGTAATTGAAAGGAGATATACTGTTCATACGTATAGGTCTTATGGTTGTGGTATGGTTGTTGACATAGCATGAAAAAACAAGAAAGACCATAAATTAAAATAATTTGCAAAGATACTATTTAAATAATTAATTACACGGAATTAGAAAGTGTGTGTGATGAATTATGGGAACAAATGGGATGGCACTGACCTCTGGTCGTGAAAATTAATGAGAGTTTAAATAGAGAATTTTAAAACTGTGAAATATCTTGAAATAATAATAATATAAGAATAATATGATAAAATTCATGAACATTCCTATAGTGAATATACATTTAACTAGTTTTGCTCTGCTCTAAAGTGTTTCAACATCTAGATTTTGCTCTTTGGTAGGTGACTGTAAAAAGTAAAAATTGCTTGCAAGCCAATGTCTGTCTGTTTAGAACTTTATTGGAGATGCACAGCACAAAGTAATGATTAAATCTATTAATTTAAAAGATTTATCACACACCCTCCAAATTCTGGGATTTGGGGATTTCCTGAAAAAAGGGATTTCCTGAAAAACTTTTTTCTGTAATCACTAACAGCTGGAAAAGGGCAATTGAGTCATCAACAATTGTAGGAATCCTGCACGGTAGCATGTGATTAAGTGAATTACGACATAACATTTCCAATTCTACAAATCTGGCTGTAACATTTATCCATGGTGACAAAATATCAGGATCAACCATTTTTGTTTAATTTTAAAAGCAATTTTAAATGCTACTTCCTTTAAATGTTCTTTTTCAAATCCATCTGAACTAAAGAAAATAGGCTTCTATTACATGCACTGATATTAAGAATTGTTTAATATTCTGTACATTTTTAGGGATGTCTGGCAACTAGAGTGTGCTTATTTATCTGAAAAGTAAATAATAATAATAATAATAATTACAATACAAAGCTATAGTTATAAAAGATGAAACCTTTGGATATTAGAAATGTTCTTTGTGACAGACTTTTAATTAAGTGGCACTGCAGACATGTGGGGAAAATAATAAAAAGCCCTGCTACAGTCAGATGTTTTTAATCTTTACCTTTAATATATTTAAAATAGCAAACAATGTTTATTGCTTCACTGCTTCACTAAGGGTGTTTCACATACAGTTCATTTTATAAGAACCAAATCCAGTTCACTTAAAGTGAACCAGAAAAGGCAGCCGAAAGTGACATCAGTCCGCAACTTTCATCTATATCCCTCATAAATGTATTCAAATCAATGCTATAATTCTTGCATTCAAATAAATGTGATCTTACCGCACTACTTCATCTCTGTGTCTGATTTAAAGTGGGCAGTATGCTAGATCTCAGCTGTACGTCGGGTGGTTCTTTGCCTCTATAACGCACAGCTAACCGTAGATTACATACCGTAAATGACAACAGAATTGTTTTGTCCTGTTTCAGTCTTTCTACTTAAAATGTTCCTAGTAAATTCAATGTATTACTTTTGTAATTATTTGTGAGTGAATACTTTTTAAAAGTATTTCTGAGTGAAAATATGTTTCAAAGGACTACACCACTTCTCAAACAAATGTATACACCATCATTCTTGTACTACATCTTTATAAATACTTTCAGTTTCTTTTACAGATGGGTGGAGATTCTGTTAATTGAGGCACACATATATCTCTGTGGAGTTAGCTGACTATCACATTTCTACAGAGGAGCTTTAACAGGGGAAATGGTAAGAAAATAATAAATTACATTTGTATGAAATATTTTTTTTCTTAAAATATCCTTAAGCTGTCCTTAATATGGCTAAAAATACAAGTATTTTAAATCTTAAGAACTTAATTATAATCAACCTTAAATCAGAAAAGTCATTATCAATTCTGATAGTCAGCAACATTTACTAATTATTCAAACATATCAGGGAAATCAAAAAATTAAGTTATATAGACAAAAGCAAAGAACAATACATGAAAACGTGATAGCTGGAGAGATTTCTCATGTCACCTGTGATCTCTGCTTACCACATCACTAGGAAAAGTGTAATCGCTGTCTGTTGAATAAAGGTCCATCACTACTTCCATATCGTGGACCACATGGATCATTCGGGTTAGTATTTCATGTATCATTCCAGTAACATATTTTTTATGTATTGAAATTAAGATTTTTTACTTCTGCATGCTGTAGTCATGTTTAATTTCTTACATGTTTTAATACTTCAGGCCTGCACCACAATGCAAGTGTGATCAAATGGTTGATGTGGTAAGAGTGTCTAAAACGTCCCAAAATATTTCTTTGCAAACAGTGAAATGAAAGGAAAGGATTTCTAATGTACTTAGTAAACACAAGGATAAAATGCCTCATGTTATTATTCTGTACATTTGGACTCAGCATCTATATACTGTATAAAGAATAATTCTGCTTATCAAATACATGTAGATTGCTGTAAATATGAAACAACCTCTTGTGTTTCCTCATATATTTTTTTCAGAGGGCTCCCACCTACATTAACAACATGACTGTACCAAGAGATTGGATGATGACTCATCATTACAACAATATACAGGATGGTTTTGAAATGTTTCAGTATATATTCATGCAGAATGGCCAACAGATTGGCCAAGAAACTTATTGGTATTCTTATAATAATTGAACTTATTAAAGGCTCCTTGACATGTACATGTTTTTCATGTCACATAAATGTTTTAGGACCTTTGTGGGAAAATGTCCTGTGTTTCATCTCATTTTATGATGAATAAAATACATCAAATTATGATTAATTTTGTTATGATGAATTCTGTCTACTGTCTTTGCTTTTCTAAACTTTAATTTGTTATTGCCATTTTCTGACCTCTAAGTCACCACATCTGCATATGTATTTATTTATCACTCTTACAATACGTATTTTTGTTTTATGCACTTGTGACGTTTGGGTGTAGAATTCATTCTTTTGCAAGGTTATTCACACACGTGTTTAAGACAAAGTGCTTGGTTATAGGAAGTGAGCGCTTGTGTGATTGTTTGTGTAGGTTAAAGGTGGGGTAAGGAATCACCAAAACAAACATGCCCCTACTCCAAAAGGGTATCGCCCCTATTTTGATAGCTCCGCCCCACACATACGTACGCAACCCAGGCAACGATTATGGCAGAATCTGCTGTGCCAGCCGGCCGAGGGTATGATGTCATCAATACGTGAAAGCAATGTGCGTTACTATGGTAATACAGGTTGAATGTGTTTTGGTAGTACTGTGTGTTTTAACGCGAATGGTTTAGCTCCGTTTCAGATGGAAGAAGACGTTCAACACCCGGCACAAGAGGCAGAGGCAGAGGTCGGAATGTTGCCGCGGATAAACGCCTGCAAACAGAAGACATAGAGTGCATGCACATGTTGCAGGCTCAAAGACTTACAATAGCGCAAGTAAGTGTCCTAGCTTGATTTAATAATAAAAAGAAAAAATAATATAAATTCTAAATGTTATAAATATACAATTTGAAAAATCTATGAAAGGCTTAATGTAAATGTCAATAGCAGTATTATCTCTGTATGTACACTGATGGCCACATAAATTACATACTCAACATTTGTGTTTTTTATCCGCCATCTCTATCTTTCTGTCATCGCTCGGCTAATGTCCATCCTGTGCACTGAGTGCTCTCTCCTCCACATCACGAGTAGAGACGCCCCTTATTGCTGATTGGCTACAGGTTTGTTTTGGTACTCGGCCCGACTCATGAAAAAATACATACCCCCACCTTTAATCGCATGATTAACCCAAATTGAGTCTAGGTGGCGCACTGACAAAGTTCTAATTAAAATATTATTTGCTCAGCCGTAGGCTATTATTGGTGAAGTACAGTACTGAGATCAGAGAGCATTGATCGGTTCGCAACTCTTTGCAAGCGCAGTTGTTACTTTAACATGCATTTAATAGAAACATGACGATAACATTTTTTTCAAACTTTAATGAGAAGTGTTTACAAACCTGTTTTCCAACAGAATATTTTATGACACGTTTTTACTCAGACTCATTCAATAATATCCCGTGTTTAAAGGTGGGGTAAGAGATTTTTCAAAAAGGCTTTAGAAAACTGATTCGGGCCGAATAGCAAAACAAACTTGTAGCCAATCAGCAGTGGGACGTGTCTACTCATGATGTGGAGGGGAGAGAGTTCAGTGCACGGGACGGACATTAGCTGAGCCGAGCGACAGAAAGATAGAGATGGCGAATAAAAAACAAAAGACGAAAACGTCTGCGGCACAAAAGAAGCTTAATTCATAAGGCAAGAGTAGGACCCGTGTAAAACCGGTCACTTTCCCATCTCTGGAGAGAACCTCACGAGCGGTAGGTCCTGCCGTCGGGACGTCGGGTTTCTTGTTTCTTCTCGATAAGTGAGTAACACCGTGTCTGTCTAGTACATTGACGACCGGTGACAAGCATTTGAAATTTTGGGCCAATACGTCTAATAGACGCAGCAAGCAAGTTTTTCTGTTCGGATTTGTCGTTCGGTGCCGCGCCGCATCAGTGTAGACCATAGATATGTATTATCTCTAGTTTAGACAGCGTCACTGATTATAATGTGTTCTATAGTATTTTGTCGTGCCGCGCCACTCGGTTCTGGTGTAGACACGGTGTAACATTGTTTTTTCTTTGTTTCACAGAACTAATCGTTGCCTGGGTTGCGTACGTATGTGTGGGGCGGAGCTATCAAAATCGGGGCGAGACCCTTTTGGGATAGGGCCGTGTTTGTTTTGGTGATTTCAAATGTCCACATTGGTTACCAGAAATCACTTACCTAATACTTTAAAACAGGCTAACTCCCTTTTTATCTATGTGATTTCTATCATAGAATGAGGCCAGAATTAGATAGTCTGAGATCTATTTTTATCTGCTTAGACTGTCGATTGTATTATATTTTTCGAGAAAATATCCATTTCTAGCACCCCCGTGTTAGTTTAAACGATGGGAAAAACGTCTACGCGCCGGCGTCATGGTCCAAAAGTGTTGTACCTTGTTCTCTTATGCGTCATGAGTGTTTTTTTTTGGGCTAAAGTGAATAACCAATCAAGGTCCATCAAAAAATAAGAAAAAAATCGCCATTTCGCTTTAAAAAAAAAGGTAGTTGCGCTCGCGCCATGGCGGATTCGCTATTTATTAGGATACATGGCGTTATTTGCAAGATCCAAGAGTTCACGCTGCCTTTTCCCAGAAAGGAAGACCATCCTACGTGACACATATTAATCTTTTACATTGTAATTCTTTCATTTTTAATATTTGGCATGTTTGTGCACTGCTGCGCGTCCCTGTGTGTGTAAGAAGCAGAGTGTACTCTCGTTGTTCACCCCCGATAGGTGCCTATGCCTATGGGATGGCACTGCCCCGAATTATGACAAAAATAAATTGTCAATGTATAATTATTCCTTGGAAAATTGAAATGGGGGGGCGATTATTAATTAACAATTAGAACATTATTAATCCTATCCTAATTATTATTAGGCCTTTAAACTAGCAAATTGATTCGGACACAGCCCTAAAGCGCAATTGACTTATTGGTAAGCCCCTCCCCTCGAACGCAGATGAGTCAATGGCAGTCGGGTATCAGTTGCACGGGCAGCGGAACTCGGACATCTGTAGGTTTCAGCCCATAGAGAAACATTGGAAGATCTAAAACTTGCATCCTTTTTATGGGGTTCATGCTTCAAAAATGGAAAAACGATGTGCCTGGGTTACTTGTAACAGTGATTTCAGGTATCCTGAGAGGATAGGCAATGGAATTTGTATTATTTAATTTCCTAAACCTAAACAAAACTGAGCAAAATGTCCCAAAGCATTCACCCACAATCCCAATGAAGACAAAAACTTTGTTTTCTGGTTGCATACTCTCATTAAGGCAAGGGATTTTGGTGTCATTTATGCCCTGGGCACAGACCGATTAAAGGCCCCCCTCAGTTGAAATTTTTTTCCTTTTTTATTCGAAATTTTCCCAAACGTGTTAACTATATCATGAAATATCTTGATTTTCAAATATGTGCAAGTAAATGCATTTTTGCACCTTTATAGATTATGTTAGATGATCTACAACTGGCGATGGGCAAAGTAGCCTAATAGTGTAATCTATTAAATACGCATAAAAACCCAGTTTTTACTTAAATACCAGACATGGGTGTCATGCCATAAAATATTTTAATACGACTGACTTTGTATTTAATGTAAATTTAATAAAACATTGTAAGGTACAATTATACACTTTCATTGGTACAAAAGAGAGCAAAGATCTACTTTGCATTATCAAAGAATATTAACTATCAGTCGAAACAGGTCACACCGTAGCACTCCCCTTATAATCACTGAAGCTGTTTACCACAACAGACTGTGAAATGAAGATCTACTTACAAATGTACACACAGAATCTGCACTTTGTTTTGATGAGAGAATTCGCCAGAGAGCAGAATTCAGTCAGCGAGCGCGCGCACTGAACAAAACTCCGGTGTTTCAGCAATGACTAATCTGAAAGTCTCTGATTGGCCATTGCATTCATAATCTCAACAGAATCCTGTGTGATTGGTTGTAATGCGCAGCACTGTAAAAACGCGTCTGGCTCAGCTCCAGCCAAAGCACTAACGCAGATTTGAATTTGGCAGCTGATTCTCTGCTGCACTGAACGTTCTCAATCGTATCAACCAAAAAAATTTTTAATTATCAGTCCGCCCATTTTTTGTTATTTGGAAGCTGCGATTCAAATCCACTATGCTAACTCCTGAGGGGGCAGCAGGTGAAAATTTGCATAACCTGGATGAGCAGTTTTTTTCCGCTGTGCCCCCCTCTGGTCTATTGCCTGGCACAGGCCCCGGTATGCCCTTGCGTTAATCCGTAAATATCGCCCTGCATTAAGTTACATTTTCATCTGCTCAAGAGCACACGGGTAATGGTCATCTTGTGCTTTTAGGGCAAGGTATCTCTGGCTAAAAACTACGACCGTTAAGTTATGAGTCCATCCAGCCTACAATAGTGGCCTGTTCTCACGTCATGTACAGTGTCAAAAACACATAAACGAAGGTCTATATTTCACTGTCTCTTCATATTAAACTTGTTAAATGTAAATTAATTTATCGTACCCTGGATACATGAGCAGTGTTGATCAGGGATGTTGTTATCTGCGATCTGTAAAAATACATTAGTTACATTACCATTACAACTGCTAGTGTGACCGAGTGGATAACATAGCTATTTATTTCGCCCTATAAATAGCGCAAAGGTTGGCAGGTTGCGTAATCTTCTGACGTTTGATCCTTTCCGTCTCCTTCCGGTGCTGTGGCCCTGAAGCGCTATAGCGAGGTATGAGCGTGGCGTTTGTTTAGATGCTGTAAGAGCTTGTATAAGGACGTTTTTGTTTTTATATGGTTTATTCTGTTAATTGCAGAGCGATAACCCCCTGATTCAAGAGTGTGAGCGCGTGGACTGTGTGTAATATTATGCAAGTCGCGGACGCCGTGTTTCGTCTTTAGCAACGAGCTGTATCACGCAGGGTTTTTATTCCACTCTATTATGTAGCGTTTCTAGTCCACTTTCGGGATTACGGCAGAGGTATGTGTTTGCGTTAGATGGTTAGGTTTGTTATAGTGATCATATTTATGTATAATTATTGAGTGATGTAAAGGATTGTTGAGTGGTTACATCTGGCGTAGTTGGCAGGACATGCTTGTGTGAAGCAGGACGTGACTTCCAAGTGTAACTATATTTATATATATATATATCAGATTTTTTTTTTTTTTTTTCTCCATTCCCCTATCGTTGTTTTTTTGCTTGTTTTTTTTTGTTGTTTTTTTTGTTTTTTTAATTTGCAAAACCGCAGTGGCCTATAACTATTCAAGCGGAAGCTTTTCGTTGGGTGATCTGATCGCTTCTGTGAGTATGACGGAGTGAGCTGTGCCGTGCGCCTATGGATACTGAGTTGCAGAGCTGCGGGACTTTGGTTCACAGCTGAGAACCGATAATCCCAACGGCTTTAGAGGCCCTACTGCTCCTATATTAACTGATCTATTAATGTTTGTCTGCGATCTTCCCACTCTTTTTTTTTCAGCTCAGTTATTTTAATGGTTCCCTGACCGTAGGGTGTATGTGCCCATGGAAAGTAAGTGTCCTTTCTTTAGAGGTACTGTGGGATCGGAATACCGCATGGGGTAGATGATGATCCGCGCAAGTATGCGGGCCGCCGGGGTCTATCGCTTTTGATCGAGCCTACTTTATTTACGATCATTTTGGAGGGGGAATCATAAAATGAACTCAAAAAATATAGATCTCGAGCAGAGAGGGAGGACCCAGACAGATCCTTTCTATTCTTCAAGAAAATGATGGATGCCCTCAGGTCTTAGTTGCATTGCAAAGAATAGTTTTTTTTTTTTTCCTCGTAACAAATTGAGGTGAGTCGTTACAGGAGTATTCTCATGCTCTGTTTAGACTTATGAATGGGGTGTTGGAAAGTGCCCCAGATACAATGCCTAACTCTGCCATACTGTTGAGAGACCAGTTTATTGAATATGTTATTGATCCAGCCCTTCGAAGGGCACTGAAACAAATTGTCCGAGCCCATCCAAGTTATACTCTCTTGGATATCCGTAAAGAGGCTATTCGATGGGAGCGGGAAGGTATGTCTGTAGAGGGGCGGGCACAAAGTTAGTCTGTACCCTCACTGTGTGCTACGCATGAATCTACTATACCAAACACCTCTAGTACAGGTAATTATTCTGCTGAAATTGCTGAAATAAAAGAACTGTTAAAACGACAACAAGAACAATTAAATCAGTTTGGGGAACAGCTTTCCCGGTTGCAGAATCTTCCTAAGCGGCCTCCAGTACATCGTAATCAAGTCGTGTGTAGGCGTTGTCAACAGCCTGACCACTTTGCTAGTCATTGTGATAATGAACGGGTTGAACCCCAACCACAGTCTCATTTCAGACAGAGGATAGGATCCCAGCAGCAGCTGTCGGAAAACTAACTCCCTCTGATTCGCTGAGTCACGGTTCAGGAGGGGACAGCTCTGACTCAAGTAATTCTAACGAGGTAAGCTGCCTCAATGTGTCGAAATTAATGGGTTCATGCCCGTCAGTTATGGTTCTTATGGGGGGGATCAGGGTGCCATGTCTGTTGGATACTGGATCAGTGGTGTCCACGTTAGCAGAGAGTTTTTTATTCCAACATTTTAGTGAACAACTCCATTCTTGTAATTGGTTACAACTCAGAGCTGCTAATGGGCTTGATATACCCTATCTTGGGTATGCTGGAGTGAATGTAGAGGTTTTGGGAAAAGTTAGACCAAATAAGGGGATCCTTGTTGTAAAAGACACACCTAGTTTGTGGTCCAAAACAAAAAGTCCAGGTGTTTTGGGAATTAACATTATTAGTGAGTGTTATGATTTGCTGTTTAGTCAGCATGGTGCTTCTCTTTTCAGCCTCCCATGTGTCCAGCAGGCCCCTAAGGAGTGGCAACAGGCGCTCCAGTTTTGTCAGGATGCTCCCTCGTCTGTTAGGCCCAGTACTGGGATTGCAAGAGTTAGGGGTATGTACCCTGTTCACTTTCCAGAGGGAACCATGAAATTAGTGGCGGCTACCTGCTCTCAGCAGCTAATTGACCAGTCTAAGACTGTTGTTTTTGAGCCATTTTTTATGTTGTGCTTCCTGCTGGAGTACTAGTAGTCCCTGCTGTAGTACAGGTGTTTAAGGGTACTGCTTATGTTCCTGTGATTAACGTTAGTAGTATGGATGCTCGTGTTCCTTCATGCTGTGCTTTAGGGAATTTGAAGCCAGCTCAAATAGTTAGCTTACCTGCTGGGGTTGAGGAGATTCCCTTTTCATTGGGGGTTGGGAAAGTTCAGGCTATGGTTGGTATGCAAACAGGGCAAGTTGGTAAAGTGCAGCAGCTGATACAGTCAGTTGACTTGTCCACCCTCTCTGAATCAGAGCAGAGTAGAGTTATTGCACTGTTGACAAAGTATCAGTCAGTGTTTGCTACCCACGAGGGAGATTTAGGCTGCACTACCCTTATTAGTCATGAGATTCCTTTAACTGATGAGGTCCCCGTACGACAAAGGTATAGGCGTATTCCACCTGCTGAATATGAGGCGGTAAAGACACATATAAATCAACTCTTAGAAAGTCAGGTAATAAGGGAGAGTTGCAGCCCCTATGCATCCCCCATAGTTTTAGTGAAGAAAAAAGATAGTGCTCTGTGTCTATGTGTGGATTATCGCCAGCTTAATCGCAAGACTCGGAGAGACGCTTTTCCTCTCCCTCAAATTGAGGAGTTCCTTGATGCCCTTTCAGGTGCTCACTGGTTTTCAACTTTAGACCTGGCAAGCGGTTACAATCAGGTGCCTGCTGAAGAGAAGGATAAATGTAAGACTGCTTTCTGTACCCCATTTGGGCTGTTCGAATTTAATCGTATGCCCTTTGGGCTATCCAATGCACCAAGTACATTTCAGCGACTCATGGAGCGCATGTTTGGATCCCAGCACTTCCAAACTCTGTTGCTTTACCTAGACAATGTGATTGTATTTTCCTGCTCTATAGATCAACATTTGGAATGTTTGGACAAGGTTTTGAGTCGGCTTCATCAGGAAGGTCTGAAGGTAAAGTTGGAGAAGTGCTGTTTCTTCAAAACGGAGGTAAAGTATCTGGGGCATGTGATATCTAACGAGGGGGTTTCTACTGACCCTGAGAAGATTGCGGCTGTAGCTAACTGGCCTTGACCAACGGATGTAGCAGCATTAAGATCTTTTTTAGGGTTCGCTAGTTACTACAGACGATTTGTTAAAGATTTCTCAGTAATTGCAGCCCCATTGTACCATCTGATTGGAGAACTGGGTGGAAGTAAGGACAAAAAGGGTGCGCGGAGACCTGTAAGCAGTGCCTGGACCCTGGCCTGTGAAAAGAGTTTTCAAGATTTGAAGGTGTGTCTGATTAATTCTCCTGTGTTGGCTTATGTTAATTTTTCATTGCCTTTCATTTTGGAAGTAGATGCCTGCCAGAACGGGCTGGGAGCAGTGTTGTCGCAAGAGCAGGAAGGGAAAGTCCCTTGGCCTCTTGCCTATGCAAGTAGAACATTGAATCGGACTGAGAAGAGGATGCCAAACTATATTTCTATGAAGCTAGAGTTTCTTGCTCTGAAATGGGTGATGGCGGAGAAATTCTGAGAATATTTGCTGGGCCATAAGGTTGTCGTCTGGACCGATAACAACCCTTTGAGTCATTTGGGTACTGCGAAACTTGGAGCAACAGAGTTACAGTGGGCAGCTGAGTTGGAAGCATTTGACTATACCATCCGGTATCGATCGGGACGGGCCAATAGAAATGCTGATTCCTTATCAAGACAACATGGCACCTTGATTGTGGATCACATTCTTCCAGGAACTTCAGTTCCAGCACAATTGGAGCAGGCTACTGGCCAGACACCAGTAATTGCTTGTCAGTCAGAAATATCTGTTTTACCAGCCTGTTCTGTGAATTACCTTGTTGACCTTCAACAAGGTGATCTCATAATTGGTGCTTTTTTATTTTTGGCAATACAAACGGAGGCCAGATCACATTGAACGGCAAGCGTTGAGTAAGTCTGTATTGGAATTGGTGAGACAATGGGGCCGTCTGGTGGAGAGTGATAAGGTCTTGTATCGTAGGACCTTTCGCCCGGATGGAGGAGAAGAGGTGCTACAATTAGTATTGCCAGAAGTATTACAGGAGGAGGTGTTACAGCAGTTACCCCAGGGGCATGGTCATCAAGGTATGGAGCGGACAACCGAGCTAGTGCGTTCAAGGTGCTATTGGCCTGGAATGTATAAGGCAGTTAAGAAGTGGTGTGAGGAATGTGAATGCTACATTTTGGCTAAACCAGCACACCCGCCTGTGAGGGCACCAATGGGACACCTGGTTACTGCAAGACCAAATCAAATTCTTGCAATTGATTTTACTCTACTGGAGCATTCAAGGAATGGTAAAGAGCAAGTATTAATAATGACTGATGTTTTCTCCAAGTTTACGCAGGCAGTTCCAACTTACGACCAGCGGGCTCCCACAGTGGCAAATGTCTTGGTGAAGGAATGGTTTTGCCGTTTTGGTGTCCCAGCTCGAATTCACTCTGACCAGGGTCGAAGTTTTGAAGGGGCATTTATACAACAGCTTTGTGACCTGTATGGGATACAAAAGACGCGTACAACGCCCTACCACCCTCAAGGCAACGGCCAATGTGAACAGTTTAATAGAATATTGCATAGCCTCCTTTGTACACTTCCCAAATCAGCAAAAACTGACTGGACTAATTACTTGCCCCAATTGTTGTTTTCTTATAATACCACCATACATCAGACAACGGGTGAGTGCCCACATTTTTTAACATTTGGCCAAGAACTTAACTTGCCAGTTGATTTTCTCCTTGGAAGAGTTCCACAGCCGACAACAGGGACTGTAATGGACTGGATGGAGGAACATAGAGAGCGTTTGCAAGTGGCGTTTGATGGTGCTCGGGAGAGGATTCAAGTGGCTGCCCAGCTGATGAAGGAGAGGCACGATCAGAAGGGGTATAGCTGCCACTTAAAAGAAGGACAGTTAGTTTATCGAAAGGACTATAGTAATCGAGGCAGGAATAAAATACAAGATGTCTGGAGCCCGACAAAGTACATGGTAATTCGAGCACCCACGGAAGGAGTGGTTTATTCTATTGCCCCTCCAGATAAACTTACACGGGTAAGAAAAGTACATCGGACTATGTTGAAGCTTGTGCCTGTTGTTTTGCCTCTGTATCTTTCTCCATGTGTGGGCCCTGAGCCTTTGCGATCGGAGCATGTTGGGCATGACGAAGAAAGGGAGGATGGACAATGGATGTATGTCCCACTGGCAGAAGAGAGATCACCTGCTATTGTGACAGATCCAGCTGTTTCTCCCCCTGGTCACACGGAGACGGTTGCTGGTCTATTGCATCCTAATGGCTGGCAAAAGTTTCCAGGGCAGGGGGCCGATGTGCTGCCTTCAAGTGTTGAGGCATTAGACAATGGAGAAAATTCCCTATGCCGGTCAGCAAGAGAAACAGCAGGGAGACATTCCAACCCTCATTATTTGCCTAGGGCTGTGGAGAGCAGTGCAAATGGGGCTGCGACTTCTTTCCTTAGCCATAGTGAGGAGGTGACAGTTGTTTTTAGGCCCTGGATTTAGGTTAAGTTTTTTGTATTTGCCGACGGGGCGTCGACACATAAAAGGGGGGTGAATGTGACCGAGTGGATAATAAGGATGGTGTATGGGGTGGGGCATAGCTATTTATTTTGCCCTATAAATAGCGCAAAGGTTGGCAGGTTGCGTAATCTTCTGACGTTTGATCCTTTCCGTCTCCTTCCGGTGCTGTGGCCCTGAAGCGCTATAGCGAGGTATGAGCGTGGCGTTTGTTTAGATGCTGTAAGAGCTTGTATAAGGACGTTTTTGTTTTTTATATGGTTTATTCTATGTTAATTGCAGAGAGATAACCCCCTGATGCAAGAGTGTGAGCACGTGGACTGTGTGTAATATTATGCAAGTCGCGGACGCCGTGTTTCGCCTATAGCAACGAGCCGTATCACGCAGGGTTTTTATTCCACTCTATTATGCAGCGTTTCTAGTCCCCTTGTGGGATTACGGCAGAGGTATGTGTTTGCGTTAGATGGTTAGGTTTGTTATAGTGATCATATTTATGTATAATTATTGAGTGATGTAAAGGATTGTTGAGTGGTTACAACGCTGTGTTGTGCAAGCGCTGTGACAGGTGTTTATTTGTGTTTTTATATTGTTTATTTAGTTTGTTAAAGATTGATAAAGTTGTTTTGTATTTATGTTTTTGTTTTTAACAGATCTTCCTCTGTGGAGTTCTATGCATATGAACCTCTGATGTTTAGGCCCTGCTGTTTTGCTTATGATTTATTTTATTTTTTTCATATAAGTTTTAAGCTGATGGTCATATACTGATGTTTGTTTTGAAGTTATTTCTTATCTGTCATTATTGATTTTGTCAGCTGAGTCCTGTCTGTACCAACCGCTAGGGGTCTATATGATGTGTGGAGAAAATGGGGAGTTTTTAATCCATTTTTCTATATTCTAGGAGCAAGCCTGCGTGGGAGTACTTTCCTCTGGGGTCATCTGGGCCTTTCCTTTACTGCATGTGGCGTGAGGTTTCCTGCACTGCATGGGTATTGATTTGAAAGTGTAGAGTTATTTGTATTATTCACTACACCTTTTTAAATTTGTTGGTTGGTGCACGATAGTGCACGTGAGGTGTGTGTGTGCTCTTGAGGTTGTGGGTCTTTGGCCCAGTGACTACTTTTTCTTCCCGCAGGCTTGGTTGATCTTGTATACAGGAATTGTGGGTTACAATTTTTAATATTTGACTTGGGAGTCTAGACATCTTAAAATCGAGTTTCTCTCTTTTTTTTTTAGATGGTTATAAATGTGAAGTCGATTGCTTACTCAGAGATTTCAGTACTGATTGTTAATAAAAGTGGTGTTCTTGGAGGTCACGTCTCTGTTCTTCATTCACTAGCTATAGAACCTGTGTTGCAGTTTAATTATTTCCGTGGGTAACTAACCCCGGTGGCGTAGTCGGAATCAGGTTGATCATTGGTTATCGCCTGGTTACACTAGCCAAGAAATAATTAGCCAAATCTATAAATGAAAAGCGTGAGCTTTCACAATTCCTTAGTTAGCTTTCAAAATCCACAAGTCTAACACAGTCTATCATATTTTTAGCTGAATTCAGTTAATGTCCGTAATTTTTAAAGACTAAGATAAAACCTTCAAACATTTGGTATCTCTAAAATCTCTTTACAGTACATATACACTATAAAATTTGCTAAAATATAATATCTTAGAGGACAAAAACTGTGTCTGGGTCCCAGGAGGATATATTGTCAAACATACCTGTCATGAAAACAAATTCCTCGTATATGAAAACATACCTAGCAATAAAGCTCATTCTAATTCTGATTCTGACTTCTATTACGGTATATATTTCGCTGACCTAAACTAACTCACTGTTTTCTCATGTGTCCTAATTGCATACACTACAATTCAAAAATGGACATTTTTTTTTTTTAAATAAGTCTCTTTTGCTCACCAAAATACAGCAAAAACAGTAATATTGTGAAATAAAAAAAATTTACGATTTAAAATAACTTATCTATTTGAATATATTTTAAAAAGCAATTTATTCCTGTGATGTGAAAGCTGAATTTTCAGCATCATTACTCCAGTCTTCAGTGTCACATGATCCTTCAGAAATCCTTCTAATATGCTGATTTGCTGCTCAAGAAGTTGAAAACAGTTGTGCACACTTTTTTTCAGGATTCTTTTATGAATACAGTACAGCGTTTATTTGAAAAATAAATATTTTGTAACATTATAAATGTCTTTACTGTCACTTTTGGTCAATTTAATACATCCTTCATGAATAAAAGTAAAAAATCTTACTGACCCCAAACTTTTGCAGGGTAGTGTATAATGTTACAAACGCTTTCTATTTCAGATAAATGCTGTTCTTTTTTGAACGTTATATTCATCAAAGTATCCCGAAAACAAATCGTGCACAACTGTGTCTGTGATAGAATCAAATACACCACACACACACACACACACACACAAAATCCATTAGAATTAAATTGAATTGCTTATTACTGTTTGAGGTTCATTTGGTTCAGTTAATTTTGCAGGCTTTTTATTGCTAAACTGATCGTTTAACATTCTGTAATATTCAAAATACCACACTTTTTTTTAGCCTTAATGAAAAATGTTTACAGGTACTTGTAGTGTCTTAAAGATGCACTCTTGTGCATCACTCTTGGTTGCATAACAGCAGTTATCAGCAGGGATGTCACAATCATTATATCTTACGTTTAGAAATGTCTACATTCTTAATACATTCATAACATTTTAAAGTGGCATGTTATATTGTGTTTAGCTTTCAACCCCCTGGTTATCAGAGCATCTTAACATCTAAATTAAACTTCAAGCAGTAGTTACAGGAAAAGTTATTGTGTAAAAATGTTGTTCCTCTTGTTTTTGAATTCCCAACAGCACAAGATATCTTAAGACTCAGTTCATGCTGCACATATTTTGACAAGCCTCAAGTCAGTGATTGTAATTTTGTAAAGAACATTAGTAGTGTTGTGTTATCTTTAATTCTCAGACTGATAAAAAAAAAAAAAACTTTGACATGATTAGACAAGATGTGTGTGAAAACAAATGCCAAATGAATAGAAACAAACAATGAACTTTATACATGAAAGAACTGTAAACGCACAAGCCATCTGATATTCACTTGATGATATTTCTCAAAAGTCAAAAGGGTGTAAAAATGTGTTTCCAGTAAATAGAGAGAATCACTACATGCACGTCATTTCTGAACATTTAATTTAAATCAGAGATACCAAATGCTTATTTCTCTAGAATTATTATTAGAGTTTATTGAAATTCACTATTCTCAATGTCTAAATGACTTACTCCCAACACATATCCATATTCTACCTAATAAAGATTACACTGTTTCAAATATGAAAAGTTATGAATGCATTTGAAATGGTATTTCAATCCATATTGCATGAGAATATGGTGATCATCTCATTATGAGTGACTCATAACTTGAAACAAATATAAAATAGTAAATATCTGAACCCCTATATCAATACATGCTATTATGATTATCAGATAACAACAACCATTACACCGGGTCTCATCCACATATATGGGCCCTCATAATGGCCATCTGTGCATGACTTTGAATGCACAGAAAACAATAGAGCAACGAAATCCTTTAAGAAATCAAAATTACTTTGCAAAGACATTTACATTTATAAGTTATTCATTATACGAAATTGAAGAGGGTGTGTGTGTGAAGAATTATGGGAACAAATGGTATGACAGGGCCCTCTGCTGGTGAAACTGAGAATTAATGTGAGAGCAGGTTTGCATTACAACATAACAAGACAGAACGAACGGAATTTGCCACAGACATCGCGAATAATGAATGCTAAAATTAAATAAAATAAATATTATTCCGTACTGAAAATTCAAGGAAATTAGTAAAATCTTGTTTGTTTAAATGTATTAAAGGGGTCATAGGATGCTACATGCACTTTTACAAGTTGTTTGAACTGAAATGTGTGTTGGCAGTGTGTGTATACAACCACCCTAAAATGATAAAAATCCCCCCAGTGTTTTTTTTTTTAATCTGGTTAAATGTTTTCCCCTTTCTCAAATCGAGCCGATCTCAGAAGCCCGTCTGTGTGACGTCACACAGACAGGCCCCTCCCACGATAGTTTTATTGACAGTAGCGTTTCAGCACAGACTGGCTGGTGTCTTACCTTAGACCCGCCCTGAGTTAGCTTTCATCAGTCCGCCATTGTTTCACCGCGGGAAGCAGATGTAGACAAGAATGACTCCTAAGCGATTGAGGTGTTCTGTTGTTGGATGTAATAATGAACATAGCAGTCGTCATTTACTCCTGACATCTGAGCCGCTGAAGTCGCAGTGGATTACGTTTGTTTCTGAAAGGGAATGCGCCCCCCGATCTACATAAATGCATCTATATTCACACGAATCACTTATGAATCAGCCTCATCTAAGAAGTGAGTATAATGTTTTGTAATAAATCTTTGCAAATCACCTTTCCTAATAACGTGCTAATTAGCAAGTTTCACGAGAATGCTGATTACGAAACGTCGCTCTGAGAGCATCTCGGAAGAGAGGTCGGGTCACAGAGCTCATTAACATTAAAAGTAAAATGCTACAAAAACGCGCTTGAATTTGAAAGTAGACAGGGTAGAAAATGTGTTTTTTTACACTACCATTGAAAGTTTTTAACCAAAATATGTTACAGACTTTTCATTAAGACGCTAAAGAATCATATCAACTTGTGTAAAATGGGCATCATATGACCATTTTCATTTAAAAATTGGTACCACCCATTACGTTTGTTGAATACTTTCCCTGAAACGTCTCATTCAAAGCGTCCAAGCAGTCCGGTACTAAAATCGCACCCATTTCCGGCGATGCGAAAAGCGCCAAAAGTTGGTAGTTCCAAATTAGTTTCTGGTACTATGAAAATTTCCCGCGGTGCGAAAGGCCTTATAGTTGTGCCGCCTCTACTGCTGTGACTCCTGAAAAACTTTTTCATTCCGCGTCGCCCCATCAAGCTTTTGCTGGATCCGCTCCTCTGCTATCAACTATAGGAACGTCTGTACTTCCTCAACAGACCACGAAACAGCCATTTTTTAGGCTACCACACAGGTAGTGACGAATCTCTCCAGCCAATCAGTGATCAGCAGAGTTTACACGTCACGTTTTTGGTAACGGTACGGTTCACCTTGGAACCTCAACGAGGTGGTACTAAAAAAAGTACCAGGTACTGTACCCAGATAAAACCCCCAAAAAGTGAACTGTACCAAGCCGAACCGTAAATTTGCAGCCACGAATTTGTGCTCTACATCGACGCCATCCAATGCACACACACAGTAGTAACCCACACACACATCCATGACAATCCATATTGCTGCAGCACAGCAGAGCAGTTGTGGGTTCATGGCCTTGCTCAAGTCCTCTCCACCTCAGTCTGGTATGAGGGTGAGATAGATCCTGGTATTCACATACTCCCCTCACGACAATTCTGCTGGCCTGAGACTTGAATCTGCAACTTCGGGTTACAATTCTTACTCTCTAACCATTAGGCCTACACGCCCAGATATCAATGAACTGCATGCCTGCAGTCTGATCCCAAATGCACATCTATACATGCCAAATCATACATCACAAATACTTTAATACAAAATAAAATTTGTGTTCACAAACGTCTCTATTTGAACAAAATGCTGCACATTCATGCAATTATGGGTTATATATTTGGGTTGAACTGTTTTGGAACGGTGTTGTAAATACAACTTAACACTGATTTCTAGTTGTGTCCTCTTTTGGAAGTGCCAACAAAGTATTTTGCTTTCACAACGAAACACACAGCAACTCCACAACATGGGCAGTAACAGTGAGAATCAAAGTTACGCCTTCTTTCTTTGCGTGAACATTTGGGTGGCATTATGCAAATCTTCCCAGATCGTGACGTAGGTATGTTGGGGCGTGTTAGAACGAGCCGTTTTTTGGTAGGCGTGGTTGACTCTTATTTTTTATAAAGAATATCTCTTTGGTTTGAGACTTTAGTCTTTGCAACTTTACAGATCTTCTTTATGCACCAAGAGCTTGTAACACTCCAAAGAGAAAGGAAAAATTTAAATCGCATCATAAGACCCCTTTATGTTATTTGTTAGGTAAGCAGTGCCTTTCGTCAGCTAAATCAAAAAAACCTAAGAAAATCAGAGTTTTGTCTCAGGAGTCTGTATGTAATCTCTTACTGGAATGGGTTTGTAAGTGATATTCCCTGGAAGAAAGTTTGGTCATTACCTCGCAAATATGTGTTAACTAACAAAATGAGAGAAGTTACATTTAATTGGATTCATAGATTTTATGCAGATAAGTGTTCTCTTAAAAGATGTAAGAATGATATTAATACCAACTCTTCTTTCTGCTTTGAGAACCCTGAAACCTCAACATTTATTTTGGAATTGTTCTCACACATTGACATTTTGTTGTGACATTCTTGATTTTATCAAATGTTACATAAATCCTAATTTTTGGTATTCATGATTGTGGAAAATAAAGTTATATTTATTTTCCTGTTAGCTAAATATCAGATTCATAAATGTAAATTTTCTAAATGCAAACCTCTTTTTCTGAGATTCAAACTTGAAATGAAAATGTATTTTAAATCTATTGAGTTCTCTACTAACTTAAAAGCAATAAGAACAATGGCTTTGTTGAAGGACTTAGCACTTAGCACATCTGGACTGAAAGACTGAAGGACCCTGAATTGTTATTATTATTCAGTCATGACAACTCTCTGAGATAAAAACACATTTATTAGAATATGAATGTACATGTTATCAAGTTTGGTTTTGGCGGACTAGATCTGCTACACTGATGCTGCTGCTGCTGCTGTACCCTGCAGGCAGCAAGTTTATTTATATAGTCACAGTTCATACACAAGGTAATTCTTCATATGCAGGCAGAACACGACTGCTCTGCTAGACCACAATAAACAGAGAGAAGGAAACTTAAGCTGCTACTGCACACAATAACCTCCCACCAACATAGCAATAGGCTGCGACTGACGCAGTCCCTAGACCTTAATTGCGGATCTGCCGTCAAAACATGTGTATAGTTTCTTTGCTGCTCTGTAGAGCTATGGTACCCGAGTTTACTACCTATGTGTGCTTAGCTATCTTGCGGGGTCGGCAGTCGGCCTTACTCTAGTGTCCTCAAGAACTATGTGCTCTGCTACCATGCCGACTGCTTAATCTAGTGACCTACCAAAATGTGTGCCTTGGCTACCGTGCTGACCGACTTGCTCTAAAAGACCTGAAAAGAGTAAGCTGGGAATCTGCCTAATGTTTAGATTTTGGACCGACCCAAGTTGTGGTTTCGAGTCTCATACCAGCAGGGATTGTGGGTGTGGGGAATGAATGTACAGTGCTCTTTTCCACCCATACATGACTAAGGTGCCCTTGAGCAAGGCACCGAACCCCCAACTGCTCCCCGGGCACCAGAGCATAAATGGCTGCTGTGTGCGTGTGTTTTGTGTGTGTGTGTGTGTGTGTGCACTAAGGGTGGGTTCAATGCAGAGCACTAATTCCTCGTATGTTACCCTAATTGGCCTCACGTCACTTTTTTTTTTTTTAAATGTGAACCTTGGCTACCCTGCCGACCGGCTTAATCTAAGAAGCGGACGTATAATGCAAGTTGAAGAACACGAGTTTCGCCGCAATAATTGTTTAATGGACCACGATAGTTGTTGACACTGACAATACATGGTAAAGAAGAAACCCCCCTCCTCAGTCAAAACACAGCACCTGCAATAGATTAGAAATTCAAGAGCTCATCAGTTTTTGGGCATTTAGAATGTCTTTAGCGTTAGGTCTAATGTAACGTTTGTAGGCTGATGAGGACCACCGCCCTATTTCCTTCAGAGTAGCAGAAGGCATTTCGGAGCTGTATGTTGTCGCATCGCATGTTGTCACGGTATTCAAATGGCTGCTGTGGCGTGTTGTAGAGGCAAAGACCGCACGACAAAGAAGATAAATCAGAACAAACATTTATTAAGTCCACAGGAATCAGGTTAAATCCACAGGGGTCAGGACAAACCCACACGCAGGAAACTTTCAACCAATATACAAACAACAATGAACAGACAGGAACTTATATATACAAGCAAATGAGGGACTAATGACAAGACACGGGTGAACTAACTCAAGTAATCAAAGGGAAACTGATCTGAAGTAATACACGGAAACAAACAAAGTGGAGAAGCCCTAGTTGTGTGGCCGATAACATGAACAAGGCAAAATAAGGTCCAAACTGACAGAAACGTGGGGACACTGTGCCCGTGGACAGGGGGCCCACTGGTAGATTATTTCATAACCATCTTTCAAACATTGTGCATTAATTTTTTTTTCTTGTTTTGTTTTTAGACAATTATTTGAATTATTGAAAACTTTTTTACTTCTTGGTCCATGTACGCTGGTATATTGGGTGTGGACGCGGGGAGGGGATATTGCAAGGCCAGTTCATACTCACAAACATTCCTCATACAAAAAGATTTTAAAATATAAAATATAAACAGGTGGAACTTGATAAGTTAATCATCTTAACTAACACAATATCAATATGTATATATATTTATATTTATATACAGTCGACTTACCTCTGTCGGCGGTCACGGGATAGGTTTTCCGCGATTCCACCAGTCCCGCCTCCACCCAACTCTCACTAGTAAACTATTACTCACTCATCTTGGATTGGGGTAGTGTGTTTTAGGTTCGGCAATATTCAGAGCTCAGAGCCTCCCTCAGGACAGCACCCAAATCTATCGTACGATTTGCTCAATCCGCGGGTGTAGGTATTTAGGTGTGAACTTTTTTGCAGAAAATATAAGAACATTCATAAGTTGGTTAGGGGTTTTTGTCTTTATTTTTTTTAGTAGAGTGTGCAGGAACAGTGGGAAGAACTAAAAATAGGAGATGATCCACCAGTGATGACCCTGGGTCCCCATGAGCCATACAGCCTCACCGATCCTAACGAGTGGCCTTGCCCCCTGTCCATTCATTCCTACAACTATTAATGACTTGCTTGCAGGCATTTTTTTAAATTGTCTATTAATATTTCAAAACGTAATTGAGTGTTCAGGGGGTGGGGGTTCATCAGACTTCTCTCCCGCGCTCACAAGGTCCAGTTACTTGCTTGTGAGTGCATGTTCAGGGGCCTTTCGGCTGAACAGCACTCTATTATGGCCACTGACCTTCCTGCCTCACACCCCATATGCATCAGGTTTTGTATATGCACTTGTGTTTGACATTGCTTCTTTAGCCAGCATTACGGGGTCATTGAATTATCCCATTGTTAAAAAACATTTTTTGTGTATTTGGTGTAATGAAATGTTTAATATGTGGTTTAAGGTTAAACATTTTTTTCCACATACTGTACATTTTTTTTTCTCCTCTATGCCCCGCCTTTCTGTAACGTGTCGATTTTTACAAAGCTCATTTGTCTGAAAAGCGAGGTGTGCTGTGATGGGCCAGCTATCCCATACATTGTGATTTGCCAAATACCTCAAGCGTGTGACAGAATTGTTACGCCCCTTACCATACTGTGATGATGCCCTGTCCGGCTGGAGCGACGAGACAAAAACATTAAAACCTATTATAAACGAGGCATTTGTTGCATCCAGTGGGGACATAATTACGGATTATAATGACTTATACTGTCTTTTTACACGTAGCATTGTGCCGCGTAAACATAAAACCATGTCTGCATTTGTGATCGGAGAAATGACAAACAACAAGTGCTACTCTACACTGCCCAAAAGCCGTTTTAGGCGGGCGTGGCTGACTCTTAACTTTTATAAAGAAATCTCTTTGGATGTGAGACTTTAGTCTTTGCAACTTTACAGATCTTCTTTATGCACCAAGAGCTTGTAACACTCCAAAGAGAAAGGAAAAACTGAAATCGCATCATATGACCACTTTAAAATTGTCGCCAAATATAACTTCTATTGGTTTTTATGTATTGTGAAGCTGCAGTTTCACAATTCATGAATTACACTTACGAATAACAGTAAAATGCTGCAAATATTTTTTTCTTGTGCTTGAAACACGATTTACACCTTTACAAAGCTTCTCTTGCGCGTGCAAATTTAATTTACGCTTACAGTCTTATGTACACTTCCACAAATATTACCCTGCATATGCAAATCGTTTTGACGCCATTCTTCCTTCATAGTTTTTGTCCAGATGATCAATGAGACTTGGACACCCTATTTGCCATCACCAGTTTGTGGTTTGTCCCTCATCGGACCACTGTTACGAATGGTGACCATGAGCATCCTACGATCCTCTATGTTTCAGAGATGCTCTGACACAGTTGTCTGGATGCAACAATTTTGCCCTTGTCAATATCATTCCTGCCCATTTCCCCTGCCCTCTTCTCACGTTTTTCAAGTAAAAAATGAGTTCTGTGTGATTTAAGGTACTTGTTTCATTTGAAGTACTTGTCAAGTTGCTGTACTATACTGTATGCTGTCTGTCCTTGATGATTTAGCTTTTTGTCAATGAACAGGTGAAAGAGAATAAATGCTCATCAGACCTAGTTGTTTTTTATGTTTATTAGGATTAATGTACTCCTTTTCCCTCAATGAATGCAGTGTTGCACATTGCCGTTGTCACTCTTTTTTGCATCCACATGGAAATCTTAAAAAACATGAAATATATGGCTTCTACATATATATAATGTTTACAAAAGATTGGTTTCTGACATACAAATGAAAATATCTCAAACAAAAATCCTTATTAAAGTCATAGAAAAAAGCAAGGATAGTACACTCGATAAAAAGTGTGGAAATTCTGCAAATATCAGGTGATCAAAGTAAAATTTCAAAGTAATATGTTTGTGGTAGCCTAATAAGTAATATTATATTAATGATAGAACAAAACCATTTAACATCGTGATTGTTTAACTAAAATGTTACTTTTCATTTAAAACATTTATTTTACTGTTTAAATCCAACTGAAATGATTTAGTAATGACTTTCCTGTCCATTTTTAAGTTTGTGAAAATCAGTGTAGTCCATGTAATGACGTACTTTGTTATGGTTAAAGAACTTGGTTGACTGACAGAGACCTGCTTTTCAAGTCCAAATATGTAATCATGCATCTTTGTTTTGCCCATAGAAGCTGCTTTTCCTTTCTGAGTGTTGTTCATCGGTCTTACATGCAATTGTACATAAACTGTGACTTTTTGTGTACTGCTACAGATGCTACAGATTATTACATGGAATTTCTGTAAAGCATAAAATAAACGATTATGTAAAAAAAGACTTTGTTTATATAAAGGCTATTATTTATTAATTATACACGATTACCAAATAAATGCAAATCTGACTGAACTAATAACCACACTTACATTTAACTGAAAAAATTAATGTTTGAATTGAATTTTGTTTGCATCACTGAAACATTATTTTCCTGTTTAACACTGTTTAAAGCTGCACTGTAAAAAATGACTGTGAATTTAAAAGTAAAAGACTGTAAAAATGCTACAGTAAAAACCTGTTAAATGGTTAATGGTTAATTCTCTTACTCCTATACGGTGAAAAACTGTATTGGACATGTATTGGACATGTAATTTTACGGTAGTATACCATTTTTGGAAGTGAAAAATAATGTATAATTTACAGTGAATAACCGTAAACTGACATTCCCAGAATTCCCTGCATTACATTTCAAATGTGATGTTTTTTGTTGAAATAACTATGTTCTTAGTTTTTTCTTATCAGTTTTGTATATTAGGTTATGTGTTACACCTAATGTTGTTAAATTAAAGTTTATTGCATTATTTCAGTATCATGTGGGTTACCATGATGGTGTTTAGGGGTTGTGTGAATGACGCTGTGCACTTTCTATATATGTTATTATTTAAAGCTGCTTGTGATGGGCTTTAGTTCATCATGTGACTTTCTCATCACCACCTGCATTTGGTGGTTATCAGTGTATTACAAAGGTACAGAACAGATTTCAGTACTTCAATAGGTTGGTATATTAACAGTATATCAGTTAATTAAATTACGGTAATGAACTGTGAATTTAGATTAAGTCTGTAAAACCTAAAATGTTGCTACCATATTTTTTACGGTAAAATTCCGGCAACTACAGCTGCCGTTTTTTTACCGTAAATTTTACGGATTTTTTTTTACAGTGTGTGCTTTAACACAATCTGTATTATAAAGTGCTATATAAATAACCTGCCAGGCAATGTTCAATATATTCACCCAGAAATCCACAGAGCTACAGCCTGCAATAAGCACAACAGGTGTCTGCTGTTACTGTTGCTTCACTTTCCAAGAACTTCTTTAGAACTGTAGAACTGGACATTTCACTGTACAGTCCTGAAGAAAAGTATTACTAGTACTGTTGTATTTACTAATACGGATTAGCTTTGGCTCTGTATACAGCCGTGCACTATGCTGTATATGGAACAGTGGTTTGATCAAAGCATACCGTTCACAGCATTTAATGGCATTGAAATATTTTCCAATAGAAAAAAAGACAGTTAAATTGTCATAACAGCTAACAAAACAACGCTAATTGACTACTGCCTAATATTCACGTCTTCTCTAAAATTGGCTTGTATACATGTCAAAAATCTTTATAATTAACTGGATATTCCAGTCTCTTCTGACAGACAATAGTGGCCACATTTTTCCTTCTTGAAAACATTTAAAAAAAAAACAAGTTCAAGAGCCACATTTGTATTTTAATTGTCATTCTGCAGTTCTTGAAAGAAAATGTATTTGCAAAGAACGATTGCTTGTTATGGAATGTTTAAGGAAGGGTTATATGCTAAATGGAGATTATATTTCATAATCTTTTGGAGATTATATATCATCATCTTATTGTAGTCTCAGAGGTATTTACACATATTAAAAACACACTTTAATTGTCAACGCTTTTCAGTGCAATGTATTTAAATGAATTAGATAACCCAGGAATTAGCTAAACATTATTTTTGGGTGGGAGTTTGGAAAATTCTGAACTGTGTAATACATAACACTTGTTATAAGCTCAAAGAATCCTATTTTAATCCCTATTTTATCTAACTGAAATAGAATATGTTTGTAAAACACTGTTGTGGAGAAAGTATTGCCTTGTCAAGTTCATGGCACGAGTTTCTCATTCTTCTCCTTTATTTCTGTTTCTTGCTTGGCTTCCTCTGGAATATTCCTGCTGACAGATGGGCGGAGCGGTTATCATATGAGACTTACAGAGATCTCTGTGGGAAACAAGTCAGTTCAGACGTGAGTCACGACGTGCCTTCACAACATTGAAGAGGAGCATTAGCAAAGAAAATGGTAAGGAAATACATTATGAAATAAAGTATTCTGTCCTTTATGTTGCTTAAAATAAATATGTCTTAAATGTTTTCTTTTATTTAATTAATTAGACCATTCAGTTTCATTAAAAAAATAAAAATAACAGGGTTGCGATTGTAGATATAAGTGATTAAAGGCATTTTGATTTCACATGTGATCTTTTCTTACCAAACTACTAGGCAACAACGTCCTGTAATAAATGTGGGTTGATAAAAAAAACTACTATGGACCATTACCGTATGCATTTATTTCAGATGAGTTATGGTCTTTTAATGTGCATAGAAATATGTTTTTCACCTGTGAAGTTATGTCTAAATGCTCTAACATACTCCTATGTTGTATAAACGACTATTTTTTTAACTTAGGTTAAATGTATTGTGCGATGAAAATGCCCACCCCGTTTTTCTCTTGTAAGATTCCAAAATCTCAATCTTTTTAAATGATTGGTTATGTTTTGAATTTGTTTATATTTTCTGTTTATATTTTAGTACATGTGTTGTGTTTTTGTCGTTTTTATTGTTTTTTTTATGTATGTAGTTTTCATTAACTTTTATTTAGTTGTAGTTATTTTAGTAAATCAAGATAAACTAAATGAAAATGAGAAATGTTGCCTTGGCAAGTAACTGAAATAAAATAAGTTTATTAACCGTAGATTACTATATATATATATATATTTATATTCAGTAAAGTTAACTATAATCCGGAATAGTGTGCGCATACCACTTTTACATTTTTCTTAATTTTCTCTTAGATGAGCAATGCGTTGGTTGCGTCACACAGTAACAGCAGCATTCAGAGGTCGTACCAAGAAACGGGGCAATAACTCGACAGCACAAAGATTTGGAGCGAGGCATTCAAACATATCAACGTGTAGTCATGAGGAATGGTGAACCTGTTGAAACCGAAGAATTCAGGTTTTATTCAACTGATTAAAGGATACTTGAAAAATACAGAAGAGCAGTTTTAATGTAATTAAAATGTTGTGGGGTCTTTCTGTGCTGAAATATAGAATACATCAAATTATGATGACTGTTGTCTCAATGCTTTATCTAAATTAGATGATCATACTGTCTACTAACTATTTGTACATTGCTTTACTATACTTGTGCTTTTACTTTACTTGTTAGGGTTGATAAGATATCTACTGTGTATTCTCTGTGATTTATTTTGTTAATAAACTGAGTTGGAAGTCCATAATATGTTAACATGTTGCCATTAAAACTGAAATTGAACTTTCAGAGGAACTGTCATATAGTATCTTCTTTCATGCACCCCAAATCCAGAACAAATCACTTCGCTGTAGCCTATTTTTGTGTTTAAATCTTTTCATACAGGTACGTGTGATTGAGTAAGTCACCTCTATGATATACTCTTTATTCAAAAGTATGGTTCTTATGGTTCTGGTATTGACATGATACCATGATGGGGGGAAAACTGATCTCAATATTCCAAGACTGCACAGAAAACAAGAAAGCACCAAAATTATTTATTTACAAGCTATTCATTACAAGGAATTAGAGATGTGTGATGAATTATGGGAACATATGGGATGACAGGAAAATGCATGATTTCTTACATGACACTATTTTTAGAGGCCTGCACCACAATGTAAATGTGTGGAACTGCCTGACTGTCTGAAACATCCCAAAATATTTATTGTTCAAGCAATGAACAGAAAGTAAAGTGTTTTCTAGTGTATTTGGTAAACACAAGAATAACATCCCTCATATTATTATTCTGTAACTTCCTATAAGAGCTGTCTATACTGTAGGCCTACAAAGCTTTATTTTTTTTAAAGCTTCACTTTATTTTCTAGGTTTATTTACTAACCTATAGCTATGAATATGAAAGCACTCTTGTGTTTCCTCATATTTTTCTCGGCAGTAATGCAATGGTTCCATCATACAGTAACAGCATGACTGTACCAAGAAATGGGTTCATGACCATAACAACAACATAGAGGATGGTTTTCAAATCGAATATATAAACATGCGGAATGGCCAAATGATTGAAGCAATCGATTGGTACTCAAATTATTAATGTCTCCTAAAAAATGTCATGGGACTCCATAATATGTCGTCGTTTAGTTGAACTTTCAGAAAAACTGCAATATAGCATCTTTATAACATTTTGTGTGTGTGTGTGTGTGTGTGTGTGTGTGTGTGTTAAGAAATTACAATAAGAGGTTGGAGGACTTAGGGACCCTCTGGTGGTGGAACTGAAACAAATGAATGAGAGTGCATGTTTGCGTTAATAAGAGATGTATGAGGAAATATATGGAATGAAATTAATAGCAAAAAATATAAATAGAAAATGAATGGGGGAAAAATGGAATAAGTGGAAAATTTTTAAATTCTGATTTCCAGACTTCACAGGGGAAAATAATTATGGAAATTAGTAATAGTTAATTAATAGTTTTACTCTTCTCTTAAATATTTCATCTGCTATTTGCTCTTGGTGAGTGTATCTGAAAAGGCCCTGCAGCAATCTCTGTTGAATGATTTCCTGAAACTTTGAACCTGTAATCACTAAGAACTGGAAAAGCAAACTTCATTGGTCAAAATAGAGTGGGAATCCTGAAAGTAGGTGGCTAAAGAGAATTACTGCCATCACAAGTCATTTTACGAACACTACTGGTGACTGATAGTTGGTGCCGTTCATCTGGTGTATTCTTTGTCTGTCTGACTGTCATAACATTGTTTTAAAGACTGGACAAATGCAGTGGTAAGAACAATTCATTAAACATTTATATATCATTAATTCAGTCTGTTTATGAATTTGAATAGCTTGTAACACCAACTGCATTATTTTTACTCATGCATATAGAAATTGCTATTATGTTTTTATGACAGAATAGGGTGGAATTAAATTTATCACTCATTCATTTTTGAGGTTTTATTGCTGCTTTATTTAAATCTTTTTTTATGCATGCATGCTCTTGATCGCTTTACTAATATTTTAAAATTTAGTGAAAATAACAGTTCTGGAATTGGTGCTTATTGATTTTTTGAGGCTTTATCTAAATATTTCACCGTATGTACTTTTATATATAATCAATTTTAGTTTTATTCCTTTATTATTTATATGTTTTTTTATATTGTAAAGTTCTTTGAGAAGCTCTTTTTATAATTTGCTCTATAGAAAAAAATAAATTTAATTATTATTACTATTATGTATGTCTGTAAGAAGACATAATTTACAGCAGTACTAATGCTCTTTACAAAAGTTATTGACACTGATTTGAGGCTTGTCAAAGAGGATAATGAAAACAAAAATCACATCAGTGAGTATATGCAGCATGAGCTAAGTCTCAAGACATCTTTCTGTCGGGAAAAACAAGAGGGGCAACATTTTTCACACTTTTCCTGTAACTAGTGCTTGAAGTTTAACACAGATGTTAAAATGCTCTAATCAGAGCAGAGTTAAAAACTAAACACAACATTTCACAACACTTTGACATGTAATGAATGTATAAAGAATATATTAAATCTCTAAAAGTGAGGTATAATTATTATGAATTCCTGCTAACCAATTTACCTGTTTATTCGTTCAGAAATACACAATTTAGCTGGAACACTGAGGAAAAGACATAAATCAACGAGGAATCATTTTAATTACAATCAAATAATTAAACAATGAATTCATTTGAATTTTTGACTGTTTCTCCAGATGGCTTTTTCAGCTGCTACTTATGCTAAAGGAAGCTTTGGAAAAGTGTATAAAGTAACCTATGGAAATACCCATGCAGCTCTTAAGAAGGTGCCTTCCACTGTTGTAACTAAACAGGAAATTCAGAAAGAGAAAAATATATATCGGTGAGTATTTGTGTATATGCTCAAAAAAAGATTTTTGCTTATTACTGATTTACAATGAACTACAGTAACAGTTCTTACACATTTTTTGTTTACAAAACTAAATTGCAATCAATCCATAAAATTAATAAACTGCTTCATCCATTTGTGTTGAGACAGACTACATGAATCAGTTTTGTTTCGTGAATCAGTACTTCTTCCCAGCATGCTTTGTATGAGACTGGATAGGCAGAATAAATGTTGTTTTTGTGAAAAGTGAGAAAATAGAAAAAATTAGAAAACAGGAAAAATTGTTACTGTTAATGTTTTGTAAGCTATTACTGCGTTACATTGCATAAAGCCTAATAATAATAATAAAAAAAAGAAATTAGACATTTTAACCCACTGCCATTTGGGATATTTCATATTTGGCACATGTGATCTCATTGTAGGTCACTGAATCATTCCAATGTAGTGAAGCTCCTGGCTGAACCCCGGCTGGACTCTCAGGGCATGTGGAATATCCCATTGGAATTCATCTTTGGGAAAACTCTGGAAAAGCTTATGTTCAGTTCACAATTATACATGGAGGTACTGTTAAAAATTACATTTTAATTTATCTATTTTTATTTACTTTATGTTAAAAAATTTAACTTATAACAGATTTATCCTAAAAATCAAGAATGTTTAAATTCAATAGAGAAGAAAAATAAACGTGTGTAGAAATGTGCTCCTTGAACTAAAAAAATATAGTCATAGAGAATATCAGAAAATTGTCAGTCCTCTGTTCTGTGTTTTGTGTTGTCCTCCCCCACGTGCTTTCCATGACCAAGTTTTCCCTCATGTTTAATTATATTTATTGATCCCAGGTGTTTATCATCTTCCCCTCGTCAAGTCCTGTGTATTTAAAGTGTTTCCAATTCTAGTTTCTTTGTCTGGTATTGAATGTCGTCTTTCCCCGCTATGTGTGTGTTCCTGGTTACTTGTCCGGTGGATGGTAATTAAAAGTACGTTTTTGAAGTATTCTTTCTCCCACGTCTCCGGTCTTTCCTCGCTCCTCAGAGTAGCAGTTCATGACATAACACGGAACTAACATAGGGCTCCCCTCCGTCTCTCCCCGTGTTTTCGTTTTGAAAGTATTTAGTTTTCTTGTTTTTCCCCCCGCGATTATGGAGATCGCGGCATGCTTCATTGCGCTAGCCTGTAGAGATCTCCCCTTCGTTGAGTATGCCTGGGAGTTCTGCGGGCTCGCCGCGGCGATGGCATTAGATGACGCCACCATCAACTCTCTGTTCTGGCACGTGGACCTCCCAGAGACCACGGGACTAAGCTGGAGGGAAGGTATCCTCCGGTGTCTGGAGAGTGTCCGGGCCCCGAGCCAGAACCAACCGGTCGCGTCAAGTCCGCCGGCCGCTTCATTCTCAAGCCCGCCGCCATTCCTCAGTCATGCCTGCCGTCCGCGTGGGCTGATTCAAGGCCCGCGTATTTCTGCCGATGTCAAGCCACCGGCCGCAAATAAATCCATCACCTCTACCAAAGAAGGAGATGAGGAGAAAAAGATGTCGTCGGTCCCTCATCCCATCCCCATATATTCGCTCCAGTGTTTTCGCTCCAGCCCCCAGAGCTCACTCAGTGTCAACTCCAGCCCCGAGCTCACTATCCAGATAGGGCTCCGTCCCCCAAGTTTAGTCCAGAGAGGTTCCAGTCCCCAGAGTTTTGCCCAGAGAGCCCTGCCCTGAGTCTAGCCCAGACAGGGCTCCAGATCCCATGTCATCCCCTGGCGGCTCCAGATCCCCATGTCCGCCCAAGGAGGGCTCCATTCCTAAGTGTCCAGCCCAAGGAGGGCTCCATCCCCCAAGTCAAGTCCAGGAGGGCCCATGTTCCCGAGTTAAGCCTACGTAGGGCCGCTAAACCATATTTTCCCCAAGTATTTTTTTTTGGGGGGGTAAGATAGGTGGCCGTCCGTGTATCCGGTCCGAGTGCTGAGGTCCCTCCTGCCTCCGCTACTCTGCCATGGCTTCCTAGTCTGCCTGCTCCGCCATGGCTTCCTAGTCGGCTTGTTCCGACATGGTGCCCTGAACTGCCTGATCCACCATGGGTCCCGGAACGGGTCCCCTTCCCTGTTGGATGTTGTGTGGCGCGAGGACGCGCCTTCCGGGAGGGGGGGAGTAATGTCAGTCCTGTGTTCCGTGTTTTGTGTTGTCCTCCCCCACGCGCTTTTCATGACCCAGTTTTCCCTCATGTGCATGTGCACTTGTGTATTTAAAGTGTTCCTGGTTCTAAGTTCTTTGTTCTGTATTGAATGTCGTCTTCCTCACTATGTATGTGTTCCTGGTTTCCTTGTTCCGTTGGATGTTAATTAAAGTATCTTTGTTTAAAGTATTCTCCTCGTTCCTCATTCCGAGCTCCGAGCTCCCTCACAGTAGCAGTGCGTGACAGAAATCACAATCTGTCTAAAATATTCAGTCTGTCATTTCAAACACCTAATTATTCAGAAAACTACACAATTTAAAATGAAAAACAAACAAACAAAAAACTTTTTATCTCTGTGCACAAAACATAATTTACAGATCAACCCACAACCTTTAATGATATATTATATTGTTTGATTTTTATCAATGCAAATAGTGCTGATAGCTTTTTTTATTTTCTTTCTTAGCTAACGAAGCCTGTCATGATCACCATTATCCGTGGCATGTGTGAAGGCCTCGCTTATATGCACAGCAAGAATATCGTCCACCAGGACCTCAAGCCCGACAACATCATGGTGAGTTAATTAAAGTTTTTCTGGCTGTGTGACATGATTTCTGATCAGACAAGAAAATGTGTTTTAAAACAAATGCCCACATATACACTGTTAATAAAGTTAAAGGGATAGTTCAGCCAAAAAAAAATGCTGTTAATTTACTCACCCTCAGGCAATCCAAGATGTAGGTAAGGTTGTTTCTTCTGCATTAGAACACAAACGGATATTTTCAACTCAAACCGTTGCAGTCTGTCAGTCCTATAATGTCATGGATGTGGATGGGAATCACGGCTTTGAGAGTCATAAAACATACACAAACAAAACCAAATGAAACCCTGCGGCTCGTGATGATACATTGATGTGTAAAGACACAAAACAATCGGTCTGTGCAAGATACTGAACAGTATTTATATAGTTTTTTACCACTGATTTTAACCGCAATGTCTGAACTGTCCTGAGCGCCTTCGCGTCTTCTTCTTCAGCCTGCGGGTGAGGCATCTTCTTCTTCTTGCTTTATGGCGGATCGCAGACTTATAAGTGCATTACCGCCACCTATCTGTCAAATGGACCATTGACACTATCTACAATCTCAATTGTAATATAATCTGTAATATAATGTATAAAATCTCTGTTTGTGTCTACGGCCCAGAAACAAGTCACCGTACTCTTGGTGCCCTGGGGGTAAGCAGATAAACATCAAATTTCTTAAAAAGTCCTATCTGTCTAAACAAAAAGCTTATATAAATTAGTTTTCCTGGGTGTCTATTTAGATCTGGAAAATTCCAACAAAGCTGAAGCCTTACTGTATCACCAGGTTACTGTTATTCCATTCGAGATCGGTTTCCAATTGTAATACAGTACCATCTTCATGTTTTGGTAGAATATGAATATATCTCTGGAGCAGATAAGACAAAAACAACAGCTGGGCTGCCTTATATTTTTGTGGAACCGGTGATACACATTCAAATGTCTGGGGGAATAAGAAAAAAAATGAATACTTTTATTCTCAAGGATGCATTAATTTTAATCAGAAGCTACAGTAAAGACATTTTATAATGTTACAAAAGATTTCAATTTTTTTTTAATGCTATTCTTTTGCTGAACTTTCTATTCATCAGAGAATCCTAAAAAATAAATATGTATCGGAGTTTCCACAAAAATATGAATCAGCACAGTTGTTTTCATTGATTAATTTAATTGATCATGAGATCATGTGACACTGAATACTGGAGTAATGATGCTGAAATTTCAGCTTTTCATCACAGAAATGATAATATTTTGCAATTGTTGCTGTATTTTCTATCAAATAAATGTAGCACTGGTGAGCAGAAAAGAAATTCAAAAACATTACAATCTTATCAATCCCAAACTTATGACCGGTACTGTATATCAGGAGAAATTATATATATTAGCTCTGGAATTTAAATGGTTTTTCCAAATGAATTGGTTGCATGGGAATATGGTTATCATCTCATTATTAGCCTACTCTAACAAATAGGAATTATATGAACTCTAGAAGAAAACTGAATCATTATAATGTCTCATTCAAGCATTTAGAATCAGAATCAGAAAGAGCTTCACTCACATACAAGGAATTTGTTCTGGTGACAGAAGCTTCCAGTGCAGTCAACAACAACAAAATAAAGAAATGTGAATAAAACACACTGTTCATTATACTTGAGCACCAATAATCCTTCCAGCAGTCCGAACCATCCTCTGTAGTCTTCTGATATCTGATTTTGTAGCTGAGGCAAACCAGACAGTTATTGAAGAGCACAGGACAGACTCAATGACGGCTAAGAAGAACTGTATCAGTGGCTCCTGTGGCAGGTTGAACTTCCTCAGCTGGTGAAGGCAGAACAATCTCTGTTGTGCCTTTTTAACAATGGTCATTTCATCTATTTACAGGTGGAATACCACACTTACCGAGCTGTCATAATTGACTTAGGCCTCGCCAGATTCCAAAAGAATGGGCTTTGCTTTGGGGCAGAAGGAGGCAATTTGTGTTACTCTGCCCCGGAGATTTTCCAAGGGAAACACAGAGACCAGTACTCTGATGTGTGGGCGATGGGTAAAATCATAGCAGAGCTCCTGATCGTGCCCAGAGCGAGACTCCCTCCGACCATCACCACTCTCTGTGTGTATGGAGCCATGGGTTTAAATCCTTATGGTCTGCCCGTCTCTAAAATGGTGGTCAGCTCTGTTAGTGTCAGACCTACAATGCAGCGGATCTTAAGAGATATCATTAACGCAGGAAAGAGGTGGATTTAGTTCAGCTCCATTTTAGGGAATGGAGGAATAGCTATTTAAAAGATTCTCAAGAATCTTAGATTTGGGATTGAGTTTATTACTGATAAACTTCAGTAACATAATTTTGGAAATTTTATGGCCAACAATCAAAAGAGGCTAAATGATTTTTTTATGTATTTTTGTGAGAATATAAATTAATTTTACTGTATTTTTGTCAGAGATCATTTTTTTCCTGCGATTTACATCAAATGATTATAAAGATATATACCGTTTTTTTTTTTTTTTTGCGTCCTGCGTGTATATTGGTTGGTTATGATCAGTGTCGGATTAGTGGAATACAAACAGGATTCATTTGAAAAACATGTAATATCTTTTTCTCAATGGTGTTGTTCATCTTGATATATTGGCTGATGATTAATAAGTTGATTTTACTACTTTGATTGAAATGTAAGGTGTTTGTTTATTACAAAAATAAAAGCCCTTTCAGTCTTTTTTATTGATATGCATTTGTTGACATATTTCACTTTCAGACATTTTGAGATGTTAATGCTCAGAAGTTGCTCGTTCATGCCTCAGAAGACTTAATGGAGATCTCATATGTGTTTCATTTAATAATCAGCTTAGTTTCAGATGTTTCTCTTAAAAGACAGTGGAAAATGCTATTATTTGCAGTTTGTAGTTCGACCACTAAATCACAAAAAAATAAGTTATTAAACGTTCTTTCAATTGCAGCCAAGTTGGTTTAACTGTAGATGATGGTGTGAATACACACACACACACACACATAATAATAATAAATAAAAACAGAATAAATGTGATTTTAGTGATCAAGCTATGCTTTTCTAAGGCATCTTAGGTAATTCTCTTGTCATGTTAAAGAAACTTGTCCATTTATGAAAATACATTCTTAGGTACATTCTTGCATGTTTCTTGTTTCTCCCAACCAGTTTGATAACATTTCCCAGACCTCATGCTTCTAGTATCTAGGAAGACTTACTGCACACTTTTCATAAAATATAGATGAGAATCTAATAATATATATATTACTAAAAAAGAAAACTATTACACTATTAGAAATCAATCAATGACTTTTCTTTACCTTATTCCAAAGCGCATCGTCAACTTCAGTGAAAGCAAGAAAGAACTGGACTTTTACATTTATATGAACTGATCCCACCTGTGTCTAATTAACTCATTGGTCCTATAGTATATATACAGGGTGAACGCAATGACATTAATTTAGACAGAAATAGGCCCAATTTACTTCACTGTGGTTTCTTACTCTTGTGTTATATGTAAAATCATGTTTAATGAGTTAAGTAGTGTCATGGTTTATTGAATACTTTTCTATAAACCCACGACAAGCATAAATAATATACAATATGATTAGATACAGGTTAAATGTTACAATAAATTAGATTTTTGCAGTAAATTCCATTCTGTCCTGAACTATTTGATCCGGTACTTTAGTTGCAGTCCGTTTTTGCAGCCAGCAGAGGGTGTGTGCGAACGCTTTGTAAACTAAAACCAGCGAAACTTCTTTCAGTTTAAGGTGCATTCCTGTGAAAGAACATGTATTTGTCGTCGTATTTATGTGTGGACAGTTGATGTTAATTTAACCTATATTGATAGATAAATGTGATCAAATTAAATAAAAGAAATGCAGTTGTCTGCTATGGGGGAAATTAATTAATTAATTAATTAATCAATTAATTAAAATAATGCAACCTCCAACCTCAACAGCACGTGTTGCAACTGTGTAACACAAATCACTTCTCTGTACACTACAAGTCAAACGTTTGGACACCCTTGACTCTATAAACTTTCATTCCAAAGTTTTAAACGTTTTGGGTTCAAATGCATGAAACAGAAACAGACAAACGTACATAGAATTTTTAAAACATAAAAAATTATACATTACATATATACAAAATTATAAATATTACATTATAGAGAGAGGAGGTTTACACACACATACACACACGTGTGTGTGTGCGCGTGTGTGTGTGTGCGCGTTTTTGTGACAAATTAGGACATACATTTGTATAATGACAAAGGTATGACATAGGTATTATAAGGAGAAGGTGACTTTTCAGGACATTACCCCATGTCCCCACTTTTCAAAACGCTTATAAATCACACAGAATGGAGTGTATTGAAAATCGGAAATAGCACAAAGTTTCCTGTAAGGAGAAGGTTTAGGGGTAGGGTTGGTGTAGGGATAATATACGGTCTGTACAGTAGAAAAACCATTACGCCTATGGAGTTTCCCCATAAACCATAAAAACAAACCTTGTGTGTGTGTGTGTGTGTGTGTGTGTGTGTGTGTGTGTGTGTGTGTGTCAAGAAAAGTAACTGTTTAATTGTTTTATTAATTCACTGATTCCAAAAAGAAAACTAATATGACTAAGTTAAACTATAATTGATTTTTATTTTTAAAGAATGGACCATAAATGTTTATTCTATTGCAGTGTTCAGTAGTTTTGTTGGTGATGATCCATCTGTACAGTGAGATCACCTGAGGGTGTGAGCGTCACGTGACAGTGAGAATCGGAATCATCAGTGGGGTGTGTCATCAGTGAAGCACCTCTAATGATTGGCTCATAGAGGAGAAAGAGAGCCAGAGAGATACATTACCTCATAGCGAGGACCAAGGAGATGAGGTCATCTCCCATTACTCTTCCCAACTCAGAGAACCTGTACCACTGCATGTATAACCTCAAGGTTTTATGTGAGAGAAGAGAGAGAAGAGAGAGAGAGAGAGAGATAGATTGAGAGAGAGAGAGAGAGAGATAGAGAGAGGCGAGGAGAGAGAGAGAGAGAGAGAGAGAGAGATAGGGGAAGGGGTCGTACATCGCCTTTCAATAGCAGGAAACACTGAGTGATGGCCAGTTATAAGACATCTCTTTAAATAAAGAGAAAACAATGAATAGAAGTACTAATATAATACTATATTATTATGATAATGTTTGTCGTGGTAAAAAAATATTAACAGAAGAGATAATATAATATATACCAATCATCTGGCCATATTAATTGTGATGAATTAATATTGAAATACTTAAGAAAACTATTACTAGGTTATGTATTTATAGAGAAGTATATTGTACTATATTATTTGTTCGGCTATGTATAATGAACTATTATTAACACACTTATTTGATTCCATAATGTCCACAATCCATATTAAGTCCATATTATGATCCTAACTAACATCCAGAAGGTGCATAGAATCATAGCAACTCATTTGGACAAATATTGTAGATAAATAGAGAAGTGTCTTTTTATATTATTTATATTTGGTTTTCAACCTGTTTTACCATATGGAAAATATTATTATTATTACTACTGCATTATATTGTTGTCGTCGTTATTTTATCACATCTAACAACATTTTACCAATCCGTTATCCATATGACTGTCATTTATATAGATTTATATGGTTATATTATGACTTATATTATAATTCTGTTATGTATTAATTAAATCTTAATTAATCACACTTAATATGGATTACACGATTGTCGCAATCCATATTAAGTGTGATCAATTAATACTAAATTTACATCATATAATATAATAATAGTCATAATCTGACAATGAATTATGACTTATATTATAATTCTGTTATGTATTAATTAAATCTTAATTAATCACACTTAATATGGATTCTGACAATCACGTAATCCATATTAAGTGTGATTAATACTGAATTTATATAAATCATAATTTGTTCACATAATTGACATATTTAAATCATATATGTGAATGAGTTATGATTTATTATAATTCTGTTGTTTATTATTTAAGATGAAGGGATTAATGCTGACTGATTCATTTGATTGTTGTGTGACACCACATTACGGCATGCGTGTGTACTGACAAATGCTCTGCTGGATGATGTCATATTAGGTCATCATTTACACAATGTGGGTGTCGTGAGTGCAATATGAGTGAGTATATGAGAATATGCAAACATATAGGCTCTGCTAGGAAAAAGAATGTTCAGCACAGACTTGAAGAAGCACTTCCAATGACTTGATTCAGCTTCGACTAAAATAAGCAAAGTGAACAAGTGGAAAGACAAAAGAGGGACTTGATAAACAAAAGAACCAGGCCCACAGACAGACGGGGCAGGCAGGGAAACATGATCTGTTATCCATAGTTGATATTGATTTGGGCCTTGGGCTCCCAGTGGACACCATTAATGGAGGCAAATGACCTTTTGGACATACTGACCGTCGCTAAGGTGCTGGCACTGATCCGGCATGTGTGAGAAAGACCCGTCCTGCACATCTCATAAACTTTTAAAGTGGGGGGGGCCCGATGGCCATCTGAGCGAATACAATCTGAAGCGTCCACCTGGTCCGCCTGACCATTAAAACATGAAAACTACGATGCAATGAGAAATTGATGTGACAATCACCTATATTTACCACGAGAAGACGTTCATGAGCATTTCCTATAAGGAGATCAATAAATACTCGCCATGAAGGAAGAAAATCATGCATTCTGTTTGGGGGGGGTAGCCTTTGGATATCACACCTACACTAACTACAGCCTCAAGTCCGGCAGCACAACTCATATTGTTTCAAACTATGCATGCATGCTTGTAATCTATAACTCATATCTCCAAATAATATATTTTATGTAATATATTTGTTTCAACACAACACATTGTAATCTCTTCTAACCTAAAACTCGGTTCCACGTGACAACTTACTCCCAGATTGTGTAACAACCTGCCCCACTTTAGGTCACTGCATGATAATTAATAAATTAAAATTAAATGTAGATTGTTACATGTATCTTTAAAATATTTTATGTCAAATACTTTAGTGTAGCAATCATTTCAGTACAGATCGTGTTAAGGATTTCAATAGAATTACAATATCAACAGCTGTACATTATACAATTCTACCAAAATTTGATTATATGATTATTATTTTGATTAAGTTATAATATGTTGTTTTTAATTATAATATTCGTTGACCACAAACAGTGTTTAACTGTTGTTACCTACCCTAGATGCCGATCAAATGCTACTGATAGTTCCACTGTGACAACTGTACCCACTTTAATGCATCAGTTTGAAATTAATGCATGTTATAATTTTGGAATTACTTTAAGTACAGGTATTTGTATAATGTATCTTTCAAACCAGAGTTTCAATATCAACCGTGAAAATATTAAATAGTCAATTATAAAAAACTAATGTGGAAATATGAATTATTTAACTAGATTTTAACTACAGTGTTTATATTTGCTCAATTTAAATAAAGTGTGTTTTTACATCATATGTTAATATTTGTAAGAGTTAAAATATTAACTTGGTTAAGTTAATACAATTCCAACTACAGATATGGTTTGCTTTATTTATTATTAGTAGTAGTATTATTATTGCTGCTGCTGCTGTTGTTGTTCCAGATTTCATCTTTGCCGCCAGGCGTGGCATCATGAGGACAGTGTCGTCTGAGGTGGAAACACGAATGCTCTTTGTTCAAGGTTTGCCTGCGATGTTGCTAGACACGTGCTCGCTCTCCTCTCTCTCTCCATCCTCCACTCTAAAAACCATAAATGTGCAGGTGATTCCTCAACGTCTGTCTGATACCTCCCCGCGGTCTCTTCCTTCTCAGTGTCTCTCAGTGTACAGCACTCCTGCGCACTGTAAGTCCAAAAGCACATCGGTGACACCGGGCAACCAACGGCAAACAGGGTGGGCGGACCCCCAGATTATGTCAGTTTAACTCTTTCGGTTTGGGGAAATATTGGGGACAGATGTTTCACTTCCTCTGCTTAAAAAGCCGCCGATACTCGCCGCGTATTTTCGGTCATGTTATGACACTCCGTTGACCAAACATCACAACAGAAGTGCTGTTGTTGAGAATGCAGAGCGCCAGCTGCATGGTGTTGTTTGCAGGCGCACATGTGGGATCATTCTGGCACGCCTCTCCTCACAACACAAGACAACGAACTATGATGTTGTAGGCTAATATTTACGGCATAAAAATGATGTTTTGGATTATTCATTAGAAGTGAGTTGTTGGTTGCTACAAATGAGTCTGAAATGAAACGGAATGGATGGATGGATTGCTGGTGACTCTGTCTCAGAGAGGCAGGGCATGGCAAGCTGTTTGAACATTTATGATTTTAAACTAGTAGCTTATCCATTTTAGAAATAAATAAATAGGATCTATAACAACAACAATAATAGCGATTATTATTATTATATAAGTTATTACCAATAGAGACCAGTATATTTCTCAGACTTAAAGGATAAAAGAATATACAAAGTAGGCTAATATCAAAATAACAAACTATTTTCTTAATACAAACGTCATCTTTTTTTTTTTTTTTGTATAATGCTGCAGTTTTCTACTGGTGTGCATTGTTACGGGGCTGTACAAAAGACTTTAGCGTGCGGATCCATGTGCAAGTTTTATTACATCAGAGAGGTCGGAAACACAGGCAGGGTCGAACAATGGCAAACAGGTATATGGTGACAAACACCATGAATATCCCTAGTGCTAGCTAAGGTCAAGAACTGCGAACATAATCAAAAACTTAAATCCAGGAAAACAGGCAAGGATCAGAGCCGTATAAAACAGACAAGGCAGACTAGCTAAGGGCTAAGGCAGGGTAAACACTCATCAAGGTCTCTGTAAGTCTATCAAACGATAAGCGCTACCAATACCCTAATACTCGGCCGAGAGTGTTTGTTTGAGTGAGTGTTATATAGTGAGTGAGTAATATGAAACAGCTGGGTGCAATCAGTGCTGTGGCAATTCAGTGCATGAATGAATGGATATTTAGTCCCGGATGATTTCAACAGTTTGTGTTTGCTAAGTCAGTATGGACAGGGTGACCTACCTGATGGTTAAGCAGACGGAATTTCATGGACAGATTCATGACATTCACCTTACTATTTTTTATGATAATGATGACTCCCTCGGTGTATTAAATTTACACCATGCATCATCAATAAAAATCACATTTGTAAATGTCCCATAATGGATCGATCAGTATTACTATACAAATTAAAATAATAATAAAACAATAATACTAAAATATGAAATGTATATAGATGCATCTTGTTTTTATTTTTTGAAAAATAATTTTTTCGAATTAGAACCGTTTTTGTTTATTTACTTTGTCGTTACAGTATTCGACTCTAATTACATGTAAAAATATATTTATTTTAAAAATATTTTGTTGTCTTAACTGGATACACAGTACTACGATATAATAAAGTAAAGTAATCACTAATATAAATACTCTAGTGCATATTATGTTTTGTTTATGAGATTTTTGTTGTTTGTTGATCATATCCTTGGTCGGTTTGCTGGAAGTAAGAGGTGTCTGTTGAAAAACCAGAAACACCCAATGACGCCAGCATCAAAACTGATGATATGTCGCAGTTTGTGCATTCATAGCATGTATAATACCTAAATATTTAAAACTATTAATAAAAATCAATTTCAATTTTTGATTATCTTACTTAAAATTATATCGTATTTTTGTAATATATCTATGACGTTACGTGACATGTTGGCCAAGTAGGTGACCATACTATAATTAATCTGCTCTGCTTTACCCATCCAAAGTGCCCACACTACCAGCAGTGAACACACACACACAGGGATAGCCGTGAACACACACCCGGAGCAGTGAGCAGCCATTTATGTTGCGGCGCCCGGGGAGCAGTTGGGGGCCTTGCTCAAGGGCACCTCAGTCGTGGTATTGAAGGTGTGAGAGAGGCTGTACATTTCACTCCCCCCACCTACACTCCCTGCTGGTATGAGACTCGAACCCGCAACCTTTGGGTTACGTGTCCGACTCTCTAACCATTAGGCCACCCATTGCAGTCGAGATTCCCACATTTGGGGAATTCGTAGAGGTCAGCACAAACCGGAGTGCAATGGTCAAGCCTCACCCTGGGTGAACCACCATCTTGATCATGCTGCCAGGTAACTATATATATATAATATATATATGTGTTTGTGTGTGTGTCCCTACTTACCCATATTTGGGCACACATTGTACAAAAGTGATCTAAAACCCTGACAAATCTCCAAAAACCCTCTCCCTTTGGGGATGTCCTCATTGTAAAACTGGTCAAAAAAAAAAAAAAAAAAGAAAAAAGAAAGAATAAAATAAATAAACAAAGTTTTTTTGTTTTTCCTGTGAGGGGTAGGGTTGGTGTAGGGCAATATAAAATACGTTTTGTACAGTATAAAAAACATTACGCCAATGGAATGTACCCATTTAGATAGCTAAGTAAACGTGTGTGTGTTTTGTGTTTTGTGTGTGAATTTTTATAAAGACTTTCAAATAACCATTTAACATGTCATATTTTTTTTAACTTATATATATATATATATATATTCCTTATTTATATCTAACAATTTGTTTATATCCTGCTAAAATTAAACAATTAACAGTATCTTTAGTTCAAAAAAAAATAGAAAACAAACAACCTTCGCGCACATCTGAGTAGGCCCTACTATTAACCTAAAATAGATTGATTTCTAGGGAAGACATCCCGAAACGGCTTGCCATAGGCGGGGACTGAGCGAACCAGACGGGGCGGAGCATTGCTTCGCCTGGCCCCTCTCGGCGCAGACATCCTTGTGTCCCGTTCGCCTTCTGCGTTTCAGAACCGGAGAGGGGGCTGGTCTGTGGGAGGGACTAGTGCAAAGAGGGGACTAGGACCAGGAGGGGGCGGGGTGGCGGCGAGGGTGCTGTTCCTCCAGTCTCTTACCAGTGTCTTTGTCTCACACTCTTTTGTTAGCCATGCCTAGCTTGCTGGTTCTAGCAGGGATCATGGAGAAAAATGGGGGCTACGGCGGGGATTTGGCCGGCTCCGGCTTCGGCAGCGAATGCCTCCTGGTGCCACCCGAGGACGAGGAGGACGATTCCCGTGCCCTTAGAGTTGCGCTGGGCCAACTGTCGCTGCTGGGTCTTGGAGAGGGCGAGGACGGTGCTCCTGCGGGTGGAGGTGGTGGAGTTCAAGACAGGAGTAACAATAACCACCACAATCACATCCCAGCCGAATCAGGGATGTTACAAGGGAAGAACAAGTTGTGCGCCCTGTACGACAGCTCGCCCACCGAAACCAAAGGACGGGGCTGCAACATAACGGAGTGCGTCCCCGTGCCAAGCTCCGAACATGTGGCCGAAATAGTGGGGAGGCAAGGTAAATACAACGATGCGCACTTTCACATGCTCTCCAACTCGTTCTCCAGGGTGCGCGGCTCAAACTAAGTGTGGAGCTGTCTTAACAAAGAAAAAGGGAGTGGTGATGCTTTTAACGTGTCTGTTTTAGCCACAATTCAGCACTCTGTTTCGGCGCGTAGATGGCATAAACATGGGCATTTCCTCTTAGCTTTAAGCAAAGTTATCAGCGGGCACGAGAACAAAGGCGTTATTCCACATCCACGCCTTCAATGTCAGCACGCTGCTTTCCCTTTGTCGTCTGAGCGCGCGTAATTCAGCTTTTTGAAACAGAAAATGGAACGCGTGTGCGCTCGCTGGATACAATGTAACAGTCAACGGTCTTTGTTGAGTGGATACATTGTGTCATTCGCTCCTTCGCGCGCCTCTGTAGTTCATGGGGGCTTTCATATGCAGAACCACGTTGTTTTGTCGGGCTACCTCAGACAAAGAGGACTTGTCGGGTAACTTTAGCCCACCGCTGATGTCCGAATGTGTCGTGAGCGTCTAAAAGTCCTGAAATTCTGACAGCGTGGTCAGACAAAGAAGTAAAAGTCCTTGTGTGCTTTGAGGGCAGAGCTATATGGACGTGACTTGGCTGAAAAGTTGCATTTTGAATGTGTGATGATATTTGGAATAAGTTGAGGAGGCGATTGCGTGTTGTTGGATCACTTTGGTGACCCTGTTGTCTCATTGGGATTAAGAAGGCACTTCGTGATACATTTCCAGTGTCCTGGAAAGCCATGTTGCATTTGGTCCTGGAGAGACAGACTATAAAGACTGTATTAGAGTCACGCCCCGTCTACCAGTACAACAGCCCTGCACTCAAAGCAGGGGGTCAGGAAGCATCTACTGTCCATTCATTAGGAGCATAATATCTCACCCAGATGAAATGTGCACTAAATAATGTCCCAGCAAGTGGGTTCCCCGCATATGACGACTTTGTTGAGTTGTAAAGTGGCCTGCGTGTTTTCAGAATCCAAATGGGTCTAACTTGGGATGCAGTGAGCGTGTGGATTGGAAATTGCTGATTAAGAGGATTGGAAATGGGGTCTTTACCTCATTAGTCACTGATAGTACTGCCACATCGTTTGGCCTTTATTAGGTTAATTTAACTGCATTTTTCTATGAATAGATAGATGCATTTGGCCTCATAATAACAAGCGAGAGTGATGGCAAAAAAAAAAAAGCAGCACACTTATGTATCCTTGTTATCGCCGTTAGTTGGAATTTTGAGCTGTATGGTTCCAGTGCTTTGTTCACCTGCAGTGGCTGCCATGCCTGTTAGGAGATGTGCTCCTGCAGCGAGAGGGACGATTCAGCGGTGGGAGGGAATCTGTGCGCCCCGCTGTCAGTGCTAGACAGTCCATCCAGGTTATTTTTTTAGCTTCTGCCGTACACAATGAGGCATGAAACCAGTGTGCAGAGATCTATCCACTGAACAGGCCCCTGGGCGGAGAAAGCCACCCCACTTTTGATAAAACACCACTGAGGTGCTAATAAATACTCTGGTGCTGAACACGAGGCAGATTCTGTGGAGCACCACACCTTGTCATGAATTCATATCTCAACAATAACTTTATGGGGTATTTTGCATGCTTGCTTTGTCCTCGAGTCAACTCCATCTGCAGAATAGTTGGGAAATTTACGTCTGAAATGTTTTAATTTGGGTTTCGGTGCTGAATATCATAGAACCTGTAACTATCAGTTAGCACATGGCACTGTTGCAGAGGAGGCGTCATTCAGACAAGAGTGATTTTTAAGCGCTATTGTATAAACAGATTTTTTTTAATAGGATCTAATAGGATACGTCAACACAGAGTGGAAAATTTTAATGGGATTTATTACGCTAAATAATTAAAAGCAGACACATTTATTCTATATTATAAATGAAACAGCAAAATAGTAGTGTAATGCATACAGTGTAAGGTAGAAAAAAAGCCATTGTTGTAATCGATTTCTACATTTACCACAACAGAGAAGAGTGAACAGTCATTTCCAAATTCACTTTGGGCCTCATTCATTAAACACGAGCAGAAGAAATTTCAATGTGCATTGTTCAATCAATAGTTTTATGAAAAGAAATGACAAAGAAAGAAAGATTAACTCAGATATTTATTCTGTTTATGAATAAGGTCGAGTGGGTGTAATCAAATACAACAAATTGCAAGATAATTCATCAAAAGTATAATTTGTACAAAAAAAATGTTGTTCTGAAAATTTATATTTTAATATATTGTCTACAAAATTTGCAAAACTTAATTTTTTATAGTCAAAAAATTATATTTAGTACATTTTGCAGCAAAAAAGGCAATACAATGCAAATTTTTAATCATCAAAAATTGTATTTGGTATATTTTGTGTATAGGTTACAATAGAAAAAATAGAAAAATGGGCAGGCCCAGACTGAATCTGCTGACTTTTGCAAAGAATCTGCAGAATTTTGTATATTTAAGCATGGTAAAATGATGAAAGATGGACAATTTAAACATAATAAATTGTGTTAAATAGAATAAACAGTACTGTACTTTTACTGAGAACTGAAAATATAATCAAATTAACCAAAATGTTTAAATTACACTCAACACATAAAGAACTTTGCGAATGATTTGTTCTGCTGCAGATTCTGAGCATGGGTGACCTTTTGACCTGGAAACAAACAAGCAAAATAAGTATTATCTTACAGATATTAGTTATACTACTATTATAATACTCCTTCTTCACTCAACAGGTTGCAAAATCAAAGCTTTGCGTGCAAAGACAAACACCTACATCAAGACTCCCGTCCGAGGCGAAGAACCAGTCTTCCTCATCACTGGCCGCAAAGAGGATGTGGCCCTGGCCAGACGTGAAATCATCTCAGCTGCGGAGCACTTCTCCATGCTGCGGGCCTCTAGGAACAAGTTGGGCGTCTCTTTCAGTGGATCGCCTCCTGCGCCGCTACCTGGCCAGACCACCATACAGGTGCGGGTGCCCTACCGCGTCGTGGGTTTGGTGGTCGGACCGAAAGGCTCGACTATTAAACGCATTCAGCAGCAAACGTGCACTTACATCGTGACTCCGAGCCGTGACCGTGACCCTGTTTTTGAGATCACCGGCTCCCCTGGGAACGCCGAACGGGCGAGGGAAGAAATCGAGGCGCACATCGCCTTCCGCACGGGTGGCCTGCATGACCACAACAATGAGAACGACTGCTTGGGACCTGACAGCGGCAACGGGGGTCTGGAGAGCCGCCTGCAGCAGGTGTGGGGGCTACAGGGGGCCCCGCGCAAGCCGCTTGCCAGCAGCTACCGCCAGAATTTCTCAGACGCCATGGTCGGAAGTAGTGGAGGAGGAGGAAGTGGGATTTACAGTAAAGGTGACTTTACCAACCATGGCAGTGGGGACAAGCCATGCTCCTACTTCGGATCTGAGGGCACTCAAAGCTGGGGCGATCCCGAGTATCCCAAACAGGTGGCATACTACGCCCAGCAGCGCTCCAAAAGCTTTGGAGGCCTGCCTCTTCCTCTGACCAGACTGTCGCCGGGACTGCCTGAACCGTGCGGCACCGGAAACTCCAACGCTGTCGGGTCTCCTCACGCCCAGGCGCGCCGTGCCCACAGCGAGCCCACCGCTGTCACCGCTGCGTTCACCGGACGTCTCCCTGTGCCGGATTCTCCGCCTGCCGTGGCTCGAGACTGCATGACCTGTTTTGAGAGCAAAGTGACCGCCGCTCTGGTCCCATGTGGTCATAACCTCTTCTGCATGGAGTGCGCCATCCGAATTTGTGAGCTAAAACCATCGGAATGTCCTGTCTGCAACACCCCTTGTCACACAGGTCCATCCGGATATTCGCTTAAAACCCGCTTTTTTGTTGTTGTTTGTTGTTTGTTTGTTGTGGGTTCATTTTTACTCTGTAAATCAGTTCACTTTTAACTTTTTTTATTTGGTCCTTATCCCTTTTTTTTTTTCAAAACCCACCAAACCAAACAACAGATATTTTAGAACACCACGGCTTGGTTTACTAAAAAAAAGAGGAAGGAAGTATTTTCAATATTTTTTCTTTTAGATTCACGTATATACATATATATGTTATAGTGTTTTAAAAATGGGAAAGAACGTAGTTCTTAGCATGTTGGTTTGTTTTGTTTGATTTTATTTAATTTTTTTACTGGTGCTGATTTTTCCACATGCTGTGTGTAGACAGTAACAGAAGAAATAATGTGAACATTTTACACTTTGCCTTTGCTGGGGAGGTTTATTATTATATAAAAAATATCATTAAAAGTTTATTTCCTAAGATTGGAGTATAGTTTTACATCCCAGCATCTGCAAATGAGCAAGTATTCTTTTTTAAGGCAAACTAGAATCTTTAATCTTTGCACCTTAAAGCTGATGTGAAGTGATTGTCAAAAAAACATTACATTTCTAGATGTCCATACAAAATAGATGATATAGAAATAGGGGCTGATATATACAACCTGATTGCTTTAAATTTGGATCATATTGTAAACGACACAATTACCGATGTAGTATCTGCTTTGCAAATCAAATCGAACGGGTAATTGACGAGTAAAACAGGGAGTTTCTCTTTATTCGTTTTGTTTTGTTTCTGCACCAGTGAGCCTATTATGTGATGTATCTAAAACGGTCTTATTAGGTACAATACAAAAAAAAGAAAGAAAACAACTATTTGAGCAAACTGATTGGTCAGCTCAAAAAACCTTGGAATTCATCCAGTGTTCTGTTTTCAAGAGGACTTTCCCGGGTTATTTCAATAATGTTTTTATTCTCCTTTCTGCACTCAGTCAGTGTGTTTATGAATTTTTCTTTTTCACGGTTATTTAGTAAAAGGCTGAGCATAAGGCATAAGATGAAGTACGAAAAAAGCAGAGGGGGCGATTGAGGGGAGGGGGTCTGTAATCTGATACTGAATAGACCAAATAGACAAAAGCAAGCAAGACTCCGAGCTACAGTGCAATGTAAATCACCCGTTCCCGAGGTGCTGCATCTGAGTTGCAAAGCGTCCTCTGATTGTCCGTCTGTACTGAGGCAGGTGTTGCATATCGTACTTTAGATTACGTTTTTTTATTTTGTGAGGGTTGGTCTTGTCAGGGGTGACTGTGCTCTAATTCTACAAACTGCTCATTCGCTGTAATAACTACAGAGCTCCTCCCAGTGACTATATTGTTTTGTCGCAGTGTTGGTACAATCCCCGGAGCGCCCCGACATGGCCTGCCCAAGGAGGAGCTGATAATTAGCCATACATCAGAGTCCAGGTGCAAAGCAACTGCTGTAGGAAGGAGGGGTGGCATACAGTGGCGTGAATGAGGACGGAGACGCCGTGCAGGGGGCTAAACTAGGTGCAGCTGGGGCCCCTCCTGTTGATCGCTTGCTCACTCTCATTCTGGTATTCCCATTGGGGAGAAAAGGGGCCTCTTTTGTCCTGTCATGGGGTGAAAAAATGGCCTCTGGGGTGACGTGGCAATGGCCTCTGCGCGCCATTGCCACGTGTGCGGTGTTAGAAGATATTCGAGGGTAAGCCTGTGATTGTATTTAACTTACTATAATGATTTACCTTTGAGCCATTAGCATTTTAAATATTAGTTCTGAAAAACTTTTGACTGTTACAGCAGATATACTTTTGTTTGCCTCATGTATTACGGCCGCATTAGCACCTTGTTTTGTTTTTGTTTCTATAAGCGTTAGTGTAATAATGTACTTTGTTTAAATAAAATATATTTCAAGACCCTTTAAGCAACTCTCAGATTTGAGATACAAAACTGAAAAGGCTTAAATTAAAGCTCTGATAAGCACCTTATTTTTAAGCAAGCAAACAGCATTTGCAATCGTAATGCATGTGAATTTCTCGACAGCGAACTGAAATGACGAATATTCTTGTTGTTATTGCACTTAGGTTATATTTTGGGTTAGTTGGTTGTATTTGCACGGATAGCATATTTTGAACTAGTCACGTAGTGGTATTTCTAAACGAAATAGAAATTTCTAAATAGAAATAGCATCTTAATTTATTTTAAAATGAAGGGACAATACGATGGTGTTTTCTTACCTTCCTTTCCGGTTCTTCAAATCCCCAGCACTGATCAGGGACAGACGCTCGTCCATTAAAGGAATGTATGTTTGTGCATTTCGGTCATTTTATATATTATAATATCTATATAATATATTGTTATTTATATATTATATCGATATAATATATATATATATATCTAATATATAGTATATATTATAGAGTATAGATCTAAACCAAACCATTTTTAAAATAATCATATGGCAACCCTTAATAATACGTGAATTGTAGAATCTGAGACCTTTTAGAACAACAGTCGTCTGTCTATATACCACATTTTGTTCTCCTGCCTCTTTTAAGGTCACTAGGTCAGCGTATGCAGGAAACAGCAATAACTGTCTTAATACTTAATCAAATAAGTTCATCCTAATCCAAAAATGCACTGTTAGAAAAATGCTTCTAAATGGTTGATAACCCTAAGAATTGTTTAAAGCCATGCACATTGTACCCAATTAAAGCCCTTTTTGAGAACAAAAAAGCAGTAACGACTTTCCCAATTAGAAAATGCAGCACTTCAAATGTTTTGTTTCTTAACCAAATGTCACAACTTCTAATAGAGTGATGATATACTTCAAAGAATGTAGCCTGAATCAATGGAGAAGGTGCTGTGTAAGTATTCCAAGCGAGATATTATTTAATGCAGGCTTTGAAAGGGAGACATTTTAACTGTTAAAGACTTTATACAGCCAATCACAGCGAAACTTTGAGTATTATTTATTTGATAGGAATAAGACTCTATTTATTGACATTTAGGGAGATATATAATAAAGACTGACTACCATAAGCATATCATTAAATATATTTCACTATATAAGCAATTCTGAAAATATTGTAATAGTCTCTAATAGCCTACTTGCTAGTTTGTAATATTGCGTAAGGCGTCATCCCAGTAGAAGATTAAAGTGATGTTATTGATGCCCCCAAAATCTGAAAGCTCTTCAGAACATACATAACCAAAAATTCGGGTTATTACAATCAATAGGGAAATTAATTCATATAGATTAGTTTGTACAGCATTTGCTTTGTCTATACTGGTGCATATGGTTATGAAAATACAAAACATATCTACACACCCTATTGACAGGATTTACTGCACGTAAGAACAGCTCAGAAGAAATAAAAATATATTTAAAATGCATATCAGAACAGTCTTAATCATCTGCATTCAAATCATTTAAACTGGCAAGTTCCGTTATAATTTCAGAATGACGAGGGCACTATTATTATGCCTAATCCAAAATAATAACTGCCCGTGCAAAAATACCATTCTGATCGAGAAGGGGGAGTGGTCACAACCTACGACTACAGATTCACAATGAAAAGTGGTCCTGTTTAGGGTCTAACAGGTTTAACAAGAATGTGTTGTCTAACGTGAAGTTTAATATTAAGAACCACTGTGAAAATCATTTCCGTTTCTGCTTCTTTCTTTTTTTTTTTTTTTTTTCCGTAATTATGTGGTGTTGTTAAATAGTTGCAGTTCAACAGCTTCTCTTGCTTCCTTTTTGGTTGTGCATGCTGGGAAATTATTTTACAGAGCATTATTAACCTTTGAACAGCCTGTGTAGATAAAATATAACAGAGCCACTTGTACAACAGAGATTTTTAGTGAGGACTACAGCTGGTGTTTTATGAAATGCTGTACAATGACACCAGTTTATTTTTCCAAACATATTTCTCCTACCCAACGTAAAGTATCTATAATGCACAAATACCAGATCAATACAGTTGTGCTCATGTTTACAAACCCCAAGCAGAATCTGTTTAGAAGGTGCTTAGCATTAAAAAAAAAAAAAAAAGTTGTATTTTTAGTACTGCCCTGAAGATGCCATATACAAAATAATTTACACAAATAATTGATTCCGTTAAGAAGTTCGCATACGTATAGTTTGTAACACTCGGTTTTCTTCTTGAGCATCAATGATTGTTTGCTGCCTTTTGTGAAAGCTGCATGAGTCCCTCAATTGTCCCGAGTGTCAGAGCTGGAGATCAACATCGTATAGCCGCTGTGGGGAAGAACTCAAATGTGCAGAGCATGCTGGGAAACCAAAGAACTTGGATGATGTTTATCAAGAACAGTGGTGCCACTTCAGCACACAGGACGAACCAGAGACTCAAAACTATCACACATGATACAAACAGTCATTGATGCTCGAGGAAGAAACATGATAAAAAAAAAACAAGAGCATGTGAACAATTTTGTCTTGTGGAATATTAAGGCGAGACACTCCAGGTGAATAGGTTTAAAAAAATACTAATAGAGATCACCATATTTCCCCAGTTGATTGATTACATTAAGAATTGTTTTCTGAAATGTTATGTTTAAATATGCAAATGAGGCATTATCCTATTAAATATACACAAATTTGCATATATTCACATAACATAAATCTGAACACCGGATGAAGCCTGATTAAAAAATGTTTTTCCTTTTATCAATCCATAAATCAGAAAACAATACATTTTCACCATGTTTTTAGGGGGTAAAACTGTATAAAATATCTATTGTAACTGAAATCTACAGACGCAAATGGATAAACTGCAATGCAATAACCACTTAAAAGTGTATATGCACGTTTTCTTTCCACTAGTCTGAAACTCACCGTGACAAATAAGCCAAATAAGCCCAAAATCTCAATGTCCAAAACAGCAGAAAACAAGGTTTTGCCTGTAGTGGCAAATAAACAAATGCCATAGGGATGTACAAAAATAAAATAAAATGCAGTTTAAAAATTCTTCCAAGGGGTTTGCAAACTTATAAGCTGAACTGTACCTTGCATTCCCGTAATGGATATATTTGCATTTTTAGTCTTGATATTTTCAAGTTTTAGGCGAACATATACCCTTATATGTTCTTACAGATAGCGAAGCTGCATGTATTTATCTATAACGACTGCAGCATCCATTCCATAGAATCACCAGGGAACATATACGTGATGCACTTAAGCAATTATAATGCCTTTCAGTATAGTACAAAGGGCAAATAATGTATCTGAATGTAAAAATGGCCACCCAACCAATGTCTAATTTTGCCTTTTGTTTCTTTATCAAAAGTGAGCTTTAAGTTGAATTTCATGGCTAGAGAAATACCACCATATCCGCTTAGGTTCTTCCTCACAGCATTTATACAAAGCAACTTAAAAGGGAACTTAAAATGTCTTATAGCTGTTTCGTAAGATTCTATTTTGCTAACATGCATTATTATTTCATAGAAGAAGAGGTCAGTATCTGGATGTTATTTATGAATATCTTTAATGAAGCAAACATATTTATAAGTAACTTCAAGACGTTTTGTTTTTTAATTAATAAATTAAAAAGTTAATATATTTCTAAAACGCATGAAGTTGATTTCTACTAAAATGATTAAAACTATAGAATTTTTATTTATGAAAGTTAGAAAAATCCCCACTTCTGACAGCATAAAACGAGTGGGGTGGGGTTTCAAAGGCTTATATTTTAAAACGTCAGATACGTAACGCGTGCATTAACAATGGGATAACGGCAGAAATATTTTATAGCATTTGGGGGTATTTTAGTCACTTCAACTTTGTGCCTCAATACCGCGTTTTTGCATATTAGAAGCGCTCAGAAGTGTTGTGTACTCGTCCTTTAACACCTCATAACTGAGTGAATAAAGGGTCCCTTCTTTTTTATATATATTAAATTGCTTTGTTTTTAAATGCAATTGTTATGAAGTGATAACAGGCTGAAGTATAACAGGGTGAAACAGAAAAATGATTGTGCATAGTACACGCATACAGTAATAATACAAGCAAAAATCAATTACATGTAACGCCGTTCCGATTTTCAATCGTTTAAAAATATGCATGACAGAAACTTACAAAAAAAAAAAACAAAAAACACTTATTCCGCAAAAATCAAAAAAATGTTTTAAATTTAAAAACCCCGATATTTGTTTGCAGTATGTGAACAGAATACAGAAGATTCGAGCACATTCACAGTAATACCGTTATTTGCATGTAACGTCTATCAACCTGTTTTGTCACATACAAATGAGGCTTATGTACAAACTACTCTCAAGGGTTGATTCCTATGTTTCATTATTACCGAGAGTGTCTCAAACATGTCAAAGCGGTGAACTATTGTTTACACGGAGAAGCATAGACTCAGTACTTCATGGTGAACACGCATCTCGACTTTGTTTTGGCTCTGTGGTGGCAATGATAGTTGTGTAGTGGTTTCAATTTCAGTCAGACAGGAACATGGGGTGGGGCGGGGGGTTTAGGATGGTCACTGACGTGACCTCGCTTGGGATGAGTTACTCCAGTCCGACAGTCTGTATTTGGTAGCTTCCAGCACAGTAGAAGTGTTTCATACAGCTCTCATAGTGGTCTTAGTGCATTAGTTTGGTCAAGCATCTCCTGGTACTAGTGTTCAATTTATTGTTGATAAACGAGGGGTTTGCCATATCATAGACGAGGCTAGCCGATAATCCACGAGTCGTTTTGATTTCATAATTCAGTACCGTGTCTACACGGGGCACGCAAACTGCAGGTTTTTTCCTTAGAACATGTTCTTTGTGACTTTCATTTTTGATATTTGATCAATGTATCTATGCCATACTAGTTTTGATTTTTTGGTTATTTTCGAGAAATTGTATTGTAAATGTTTCTAATAAAACAAACTGAATAATCTGTCACTGCTACCCTGAATTCTGTTGCTCGCACACCTGATGATTTGAAACAAAACTGATTTTATTTATATATGTCAATAAAATACACAGTAAATTGCACAAATAAAAAAAAAAGGATAAAAATCACCAAAAAGTTTAAAAACAGAAGCGTTCACAGGTTCCCACGGTCACAGAAGTATCAGGGAATTTTAAAATCACCTGGAAAAGTCATGGAAATTAATAACATTTCAAAAAGCTCATAAATATTTCATCAACTAGAAATTGCTCTTTGTGGGTGCAATCTCTATACGATGAAATTCCCTTATCCGGTATTCAAGAGCGACTGGAAAGGTCATGTGGAAGTCACTGGTCAAAAGATGTGGGAACCCTGTAAAATACACACGTTTCCAAAAGTCTACGTAAAATCTATTCACCCAAGTTTTAAAAAACCCCAACAGCTGATAAACATCCATGTTAACTGAAAATGTATAAACGTATTTGCAGTATTCAGAGTCTTTGTTCAGGAGTCCCACTGGGAAAAGAACAGGCACGATGACAGAATCTTCCCAAAGCAGTAATTATCAACGACTCCGGCTAAACTGCTGATATTCAGCATAGCAGATTGATGCCATTAGCATAAATCTTACATGCAAGGCATTTAGGGAAGCACCTCGTGTCTTTAAACAAATGACAACACTACTATAAAAATAAAGACAAAAACACGAGCTGGCTGTCCTGTCCTGAGGCACGGAGGATCTGGACACCACCGCACACATATGCAAAGATAAAACCACACCAAAAGCCGTAGAAGACAGAAAAGGCGGGACAGTGAGTGAGATCTCAAGAGAACTACTGCTCTTCGGGTTACAGTTACATGTAGCAGATAACAAGAGTGGCCAGCGAGGAATTCACTGCCAGTAAGAAAACCTCAGCAGTACATCACAAGCCATCAGTTCCCCTGCCTTGCAATATAATATGGTCAATGTACCCAATCATAGAAGCTCCTATTAGAAAACTGCATCCCACCTGCCGCTCATTTTCCAAGCAGAAAAAAGCTATTAGTCAAAAACAACACCCAGAAACCAGCTAAAGCAAAGCGAATCATGCAAATTTCCAACATCATAAAGTCAAAGCAGGAAAACAAACATCTGTACTCCGAGTAGGGATGGGAATCATAGGGATTTAAAGAAATAGTTCTCACAAAATAATAAACTGTGTCCTAATTTGAGTAAATTATATGATAATATGACTGGATGAACTATTTTTTTTATAATTCTGGCACCTTAATTCATTTGTAGTAATTTAAGGTAAAAATTAAAGAACATTTGGAACACGGAAACAAATCATAAATGAATATAATAATAAATTATCTTTTATATAAATTATCCTATGGGGAGAAAAAGCCACACCGTGACTGGTATACCACAAATGGTGTGTTTTCGTACTTTCAAATGTCAAAAATAATATGCCTGAAAGTTCATTGCTGATGTTAATGCACAGCCGGGAATAAATAAGATGCATACTGGTCATCATGACAACAAAAACTTTAAAGCGGCTCTATATTGTATATTTTATTATGCATAAAATAGCATAGATTTTGAATGCATAAGTTCAAGAAACGATAACCAAATCAAGTGTCATAAAAATCATCAAACAATTTAAGAGCTTGTCAACGATTCCCAACCCTAAATCTGAACATACTGTACTCTTATTAAACATTACAGCACATACAGCCATTAACTTAACCCATTAACATTACTCTGATCCACAGAAAACACTCCCAGTGCTTGTGCAAATGAGTGCCATGACTGGAAGGAGAAACCCTTGAGAAATTCTGATCAATAATCTAGTGACGGATAAAAGCATGACAAAAAAGAAAGCAAAAACACCACAGAATAACAAGATCATATTTGCATTCAATAAATACAAGAGGGCCGTTACAGTGTAAGAATTGAGCGAACTATGATGACCACAGTGTGAATTTCTCAGGTGTTGAGATGCATGGAAAAGATGTCAGACTACTTCTACGCTGGCACACTAAAGGAAAAAGAATATACAATTTCACAAGTGAATCCCCATTGTGATCAGAAACCATTCAAGAGTTACTTAAAAGTAGCATTACACATTCTAAGCACTTTTTCTCTCTCTTCCAGCCCGTTGTTTGCAAGCAAACTCTCTGTGGCAAAAAGTGCAGGAATAAAATAAAAAGAGCAGCCACGTCTGAGCGCCCCAGCTAACTGCTCATTTCTAATAAGTCTGAAACAAGAAGCATGGCCTCTCATTTCTGAGAAAATCTTTGATCCATTCAATTTCAAGATCTCTTGTTCTCCAATTTTGAAGATTATTACTCACTGATTCTGGGCATAACTAAGCAAGTCTGTTACATACGTTAAGCACACCACGCACAGGGAATACAACGGTCATGGTCAATCTTGCAGCCCAGCCCAACAAAGTTGACGATTTTCCCCAGATCCCATGGTGGCGCTGTGGCAGCTCAGTTATTCTGACAGCAAGCACCCTGCTTGCCCGAATTCTGTGTGGGCTGCACGGTAATGGGAACCACTCTGGAACCACTGGGGGAGAAGCTGTCATCGCCACGCCCTGACATCTGCCTCTGGGATACGATACGGTAGATTTCTATATGAGAGAGAGTCGGAATTCAGAGTTCAGCATGATGTAGGGTTGCCTGATAAACGTGATCTTTCATGTTTGTTATTTACAGTGCAACAACTTTAGCTACGGTTCATAATGACGCATAGAAATGAACAGTGTAACTGTGTAACACAGTGTGTCTGAAGAGAGGTATATCCCAGGCCAAACAAAGAAGAAAAACGGCAAAAAAGAAAATCACTATTTCTGCGTGGCAAACTTTTAAAGTTTGACCTCAAAACACTGTTTCATTCATTCACAGCAGAGGATATCTGTGGTGTGGAGTTTGACGCCATCTAGAGTTAATACTAAATAACATACAAAAGCACCCTGGAACCTAAGAATACTGTCAAGAAATGTGTTATGTAAAATAGATATATAATTTTAAATAAATACAAAAAAATAAATGAGAAAATCCTTCCTTGTTTTTTTTTAGGTCATTAATTATTTTCAATTAAGCAGATCCTCGCAACCCCAAACTCTCATTACTGTAATGTGACAAAATAATGCTATTATTTAAACTATAAATGATATTTATAAAGTAATTGTAATTATTATGCTTTATTTCTAATAAAAACCTTTCTGGTATTTTGTATTACAGCAATTTACACTGGTTTTTTTTTTTCTTCAAATATTTAAAGAGGATATCTCATGAAAAAAAAGCTGTCAATTTGCAGGATTTGCGTAATAGGATATTTTTCCTTTTTTATTATTAATTCAAGGGGGGAAATATATTCCATTATTTTACCCTTACAAGTCTGTTCTGAAATTAGTAATAAATAATAAATTATTAATATTTAACAACAACAAACAAGAACAATAATAACTTTGTTTTGTTTTTGGAAAGCATCACAGAAGTGACAATTATACCACAAATGGTGCATTTCCACTTTTTAGGGGTGGGAAACAAATCACGTGCCTGAAAGTGTTTTTTGCTGATGTACATATTGTACATTTTCTGCATATTTTAATATGATTCAGTTGAGCAGAATCGAATGTCAGAAACATCCAGTTAATAAAACAACCAGGTCACATTTCTCTCTAAAATTAAAAATTTACAACATTTGAAAATGACCCTCATTGAAAATGAATCTCATTATGGCAATGCATCTGTTTAACTTTTGAGTATTTTCATGTCCATGTTTTTTTATATAATCAATATATTAAATGATGCATAAATACTTTAAATACTACTACTCTCATTACTTTTGTTTTAATGTTTGAATGTTTTAATTTAAAAAAAAAATGACTGGTACATGTTCTTCACAGTTTTCATGAGATTCACCTCCAAAAGCTTTGTGATATTCACCCTACTAGATGATTTGTTCAGGACTGACCTGTAAGAACGGTCTGAAAGGCAAGTTCAACATTAGAAGAGTCCAGCGCTGAGGTCTCCAGGAAAGAAAGTCCATGCTTCTCTGTAAATCACACACACACAATTCAATGTAGACATCTCTAAACACAGAAAAATATAAAAGACGTTTTAAATATATCTAGCTTCCCAAATACATTATCATAAACAAAAAAGGCATAAATATTTAGATAGAACATAGACCAGCTAGCAAACTCCATTTCTGAGATAAACAAGTAGCATGCGATATAAGCAAAAATCATTACTGCATTCAGTACTCAAGATAACGGAGAAAAAAAAGTTAACAGCAGGTATCACAAACAGCAGAGCGCAGCACCAGAAACACCAAAGTCATGGTGTATCAAAACTTAAGCAAGCTATATCTTGAATACACTGTAGTTGACTTAGGATTAAAGTATTTGCCAAATGTATAAATTAGGGACGTTCATTTTAAAAACGGATTTTTTTTTTTATACTGCCACAAAATTAAATACATCATTTCCCGTTTAAAAGTCATTAAATTATTTATTTTTTCAGTAATTTATCAAAGTATTTAAAAAGGTTTGCTGTATGGTTAAAATACACTACGCATATAAAAAATAGTTTTTTAGGGGGAAAAAAACATAAGTCGCGTAAAAGTCACATTTTATTATTTCATTCAGAAATAGACCTAATTCCGATGCGAAATGTTTACACGTAACATAAGCTAGCTATTTTTATTTCCCTCATCTCACTCCACAACAAATCCTTTCAATTAAGAGTATTTAGAAAAGAACAAGAATTACAAATATACGAAGCTATAGCAATTTAGACAAGCCAAAACAACTTAATTTAGGCTAAAACGAAACTGAAACCAAAGTTGGGTCTCTCATTCCACACAAAATCAAATGTTTTCGAATTTGCGATGTATTTGAATGGCAAATTATTATTTATTATGTAACCTAGGCTTCACTTGCGTTCCAATATCCACATAAAACAATATGTTTTGCATAAAATCACGGCGGTGCGGTGATGACACTTAACGGCACATATTTTACTACATATTTAAACTGAGCAGTGTGTATTTTCCATATTTTGTTTGACTGACTGTATTTTATTATGATAATGAACAGGCTGCATTGTCAAGGTAGCAAAACTTAACTGTGCGCGTGCATGCGGCGCCGGCGCAATCACTTCCGTTTTTTCCTTCTAACAGTGGAAGAAACTACTCCTTTTAGTCCTAAAGATAATCGGAATTGTAAAAGGTTTGCCTTTATTTGTTTTGGGTTAAAACCAGTTCCCCCCCCCCAAATAAAAACAAATCTTTGTGCTTTTGTAAAATTAGCCTAAAGAAAAATATAATGCCTCTTTCTGTCGTCTGTTTCCTTTCGCACAGCACAAAAATTAACTGAAACTCTGAATAGGCTACTTGTTGCACAGTTTTTCTTACGTTTTCTTAATTTATTATTTAAGTAAAAAATGTGTTTCTCGTATAGGCCTATTATTTATTTATATATACAGTGGGGCAAAAAAGTATTTAGTCAGCCACCATTTGTGCAAGTTCTCCCACTTAAAAAAATGAGAGAGGCCTGTAATTTTCAACATAGGAATACCTCAACTATGAGAGACAAAATGAGAAAAAAAAATCCAGAATCACATTGTAGGATTTTTAAAGAATCAATTGGTAAATTCCTCGGTAAAATAAGTATTTGTCACCTACAAACAAGCAATATTTCTGGCCCTCACAGACCTGTAACTTCTTCTTTAAGAGCTCCTCTGTCCTCCACTCGTTACCTGTATTAATGGCATCTGTTTGAACTCGTTCTCAGTATAAAAGACACCTGTCCACAACCTCAAACAGTCACACTCCAAACTCCACCATGGCCATGACCAAAGAGCTGTCAAAGGACACCATAAACAAAATTGTAGACCTGTACCAGGCTGGGAAGACTGAATCTGCACTAGTAAGCAGCTTGGTGTGACGAAATCAACTGTGGGAGCAATTATTAGAAAAATGGAAGACATACAAGACCACTGATAATCTCCCTCGATCTGGGGTTCCACGCAAGATCTCACCCCGTGGGGTCTAAATGATCCCAGAACCACACGGGGGGACCTGGTGAATGATCTGCAGAGAGCTGGGACCAAAGTAACGAAGGTTACCATCAGTAACACACTGCGCAGCCAGGGACTCAAATCCTGCAATGCCAGACGTGCCCCCCTGCTTAAGCCAATACATGTCCAGGCCCATCTGAAGTTTACTAGAGAGCATTTGGATGATCCAGCAGAGGATTGGGAGAATGTCATATGGTCATATGACCAAATAGAACTTTTTGGTAAAAACTCAGCTTGTCGTGTTTGGAGTAGAAAGAATGCTGAGTTGCATCCAAAAGACACCATACCTACTGTGAAGCATGGGGGTGGAAACATCATGCTTTGGGCTGTTTTTTCTGCAAAGGGACCATGACGACTGATAACTGTAAACGAAAGAATGAATGGGGCCAATGTTCGTGAGATTTTGATTGAACACCTCCTTCCCATCAGCAAGGGCCATTGAGATTAACGTGGCTGGTTCTTTCACCTGCACAATTATCCCAACCACCGCCCTTGCCACAAGGATTGCTTCGTATAAGCATTCAAGGTCCTGGATTGGCCTAGCCATCTCCAGATCTCAACCCCTAAAAATCTTGGAGGAGTTGACAATCCTTGTGCCCATCGACATCCCCAAACATTACTGCTCTAGAGTAATCTGCATGGATGCATGTTCCAAAATACCATCAACAGTTTGTGTGAAGACTTACAGAAAACGTTGACCTCTGTCATTGCCAACAAAGGGTATATAACAAAGTATTGAGTGAAATTTTGTTATTGACCAAATACTATTTTCCACCATAATTTGCAAATAAATTCATTAAAAATCCTACAATGTTTTTTTTTTCCTGGATTTTTTTTTCTCATTTTGTCTCTCATAGTTTAGGTATACCTATGATGAAAATTCAGGCCTCTCTCATCTTTTTAAGTTGTAGAACTTGCACAATTGGTGGCTGACAAAATACTTTTTCCCCCACTGTATATAAAATATTTATATAGATATACTAGGTATATATATATATATAGCCTAGCTTTTTATGTTTTTCTCCGCTGGCAGAAGCGCTGCAGATGCGTGATATATGATATGATATGACTATGAAAATCCTCATGTTTGTTGTTTGCTGCTTTTTCCGCATGTAAAATTAATCCCCGGGAAACAAATGGTAGTATTTTTTAACGGGTCACAGACACTTATCCTTTCTAATTTAATTCAATTCTAATTTAAAATAATCTTGTCGGTTAATCGGTTAACGAGCGTCGGTTAGGAAAATAACCGAAATGAACATCCCTAAATGCAAAGTAATTATAACAGCATCATGGTATGAAGCTACATTTGCTAATTACCACCCTATATTACTAATAAAACAATGAAGATAGCAAAGTATGTGGAGAGCATCGTGACTATATTGTTAATGGAAAAAAAAACCCAAAATTTTTTTTGCATTACACATAAATGAGTAATGCTAAATCAACATTGCCTAAAAATAGTTTACACAATAGAACATCATTTTATTAACAGTACTGCTTTAAAGGTTATATTGAAGTAGTGTTCAACTTCTCAGAGCCCAGAGAAATGAACATACAAACATTTTATTTCCTGACCATGTGACTAAATAAAATCTGAGACATTCATACTGACCAATCAGCGGCAAGACCTGTAATGTATAAACACCTCAGCCAATACGCCTTGAACACTATCAGCACCTCTGTGACCTTTAAAGGCATTCCAAGCGACCTTTTTGGTTTTTACCAAGGGTGTTTAACAATTATTTAGTTAACAAAAGCGGCATATTAGGTCTTAAATTTACAGTGAAATATTTAGTTAAATACAATTCATTACTATGTTCTGACTCCTTTATATAAATCTAGCGTTTTCAGATATCATTTTAGAACTTTGATTTGCCAGAAATAAAAACGTCAACTCTTGAGTAATTAAACTAGCTAATAAAGTCCTCACAACACTAACCTGCAAATGCTTTGGATTCATCCATAGGAACGGCCCTCAGATGGCGCAAGTCACTTTTGTTCCCTACTAACATGATGACAATATTGCTGTCAGCATGATTCTGCAGCTCTTTCAGCCAGCGCTCGGCGTTCTCATAGGTCAGGTGCTTGGCAATGTCATAGACCAGCAGGGCTCCTACAGCACCTCTGTAATATCTGTGAACACACACACACAGACATTTGAAAGATGCATTCATTATTCAGCAACAAATAACACATTTCTTCCACAATCTAAGGTGCCCAATAATAGTGTGATTACCAAGGAGTATTTGGCTGGTCATATGATCACAGTTACGGTGTGTGAAATAAAACAGCTGTTATTAAAGTCTTCATCTTATCTGAGGGTACATCATTAGAGGCCAAACAGTGTTGTTTTCTTATTATTCAAATGCTTCCTACTTCATGCGAGTCTACGTACTCCCATTGTACTATACTTTAAAAAGGCAAGCATAAATGATTAGAAATCTGGCACAATTATCCACCTTACATTTTTAATATAAGAGCGGGCTAGGCAATTTTTACCCTTGAATGTGCATTGTTTCAGGTGGCAGTTGCTTCCAGTTATTTTAACTATGCAAAAACAATCTATATTATTTTCATTTATTATCATAATCATAAACAGATAGGTTTGTAAATGTAACTGCCACTTTGTTTATTCTTCTAGTTACCTCACCATTTTGAGCTTCCATGTTTATCATTATTATTATAAAATACATACACTTTTTAAACACATATCTAGGCAGGGACGAGTGCACGCATGGTCATCTAACATCTTCCTGTATTTTTACCAGCAGAATTGAGAAATATTTCTATTCTGTTAATGAACAGTACTTTATGTTAACGGTCACTCATACGTCCGAAGAAATAATAACAAAACCGCAGCTATTTTAACTCTGAAGTTGGCTTTGTTTAAGGTCTTGTGAGAGATGTATTGTAAGATCAATTATGTCTATCACGATTTGACAAAGTAATTTTTATATGCCCTAATTATATCTATATTTTAACCAACCGCCTAGAAATTAAATCATTTAGTTATACGTCGAATTAATTAAAATTATTCTTATTATATTTTTTTCCAAGCACATTTGACTAATTCCAAACCACATTAATCTTAATAATTGTACCTGTAAACGATTGTACCTTTTTGCACACAAAAAGTATTCATAACATTACGGTTGAACCACTGAAGTCAAATGGACTATTTTAACGATGTCCTTAATACCTTTCTGGGCCTTGAACGTGTCAGTTACATTGATGTCTATAAAGGGTCCCCAAGCTCTATTTAAATATCTTTAAATTTGTTTCTGAAGATGAATGAAGGTCTTACTGGTTTGGAATGACATGAGGTTGAGTAAATTATGACAGAATGTCCATTTTTGGGTGAACTATTCCTTTAATCATTATGCCTTCTGAATATTAGACTTTTTTTTTTTTTACTTCCAGCCATTGTTAACAACCAGTGTTGTGGGTAACGCATTACAAGTAATGTGAGTTACGTAATCGGATTACTTTTTTCAAGGAACTAGTAATTTAACGCATTACTTTTTAATTTACAAGATATATCTGAGTTACGTTTTTCAAATAAGTAACGCAAGTTACTTTTTTTCCAGTTTATTGATTGGCAGCTCTCCTGTCCCCATGTTGAGAAATCAGAAGATGTTACTGTAGTTCTAAATAAATATTAATATGCATTAATTCATCTCACTTACAAAAAAAAAACACAGATTCAGTATTCCTCAAAATGAATCAAAATAATGCAACTCAGAATATGACAAAACCTGCAATAATTAAATGTTAAACGACACCAATATCCTTTATGTATTTAATCCCATTCTATTACGCAATGTCTTTGCTTCTGACCTTCGATTATTCAGTTCAACCGTACTAATAAGCACAATTACTCTAGACAAACATTTGTGTCCTTTTTTATTGCTGAAGTGTGTTGAATGTCTTCTTCTGCATTCTACTGTATGGACGTAAATTTACTTTCCCTTCAGCTTATTCATTTCACTTTTGGTGTGAAAAAGCTTTAATATTTGCCAAAAATATAACTTTTTTAAAAACAAACAAGCAAGCCCTGCCCAGATTTACAAGTAACGTAACGCATTACTTTCTATAAAAAGTAACTAAGTAAGTAATTAGTTACTTTTTTATGGAGTAACGCAATATTTAATGCATTACTTTTAAAAGTAACTTTCCCCAACCCGTTAACAACTAAATCACTTATATGCCTATGTCCAACATTAACCAAAAAACCTAATTGTTAACCATCTGATCAAATATTGACTTGCCCGAATACTTATGCACACACTTTTTTATTATTTATATATATGATTTTATTAACTATTACATTTTATATTACATTTTTAGTTAAAAATTATATTAGTAACGCATATTTTTTTTTTAATTGTGCACAAACAAAGACTTTTAAAATTAGTTGATGTCTTGTTAGATTCTATGAAGACACTTACGCTGATGTGATGGCCCTGTATCTCTCCTGTCCAGCCGTATCCCAGATCTGGGCCTTGACGGTCTTGCCCTCCACATGGATGCTGCGTGTGGCAAACTCCACCCCGATGGTGCTCTTGCTCTCCAGGTTAAACTCATTGCGGGTGAAGCGAGAGAGCAGGTTACTCTTGCCCACACCCGAGTCGCCGATCAGAACCACTGCGAATGAAGAGGACACGGGTGCGTGAGATCAACAGATTTTTATGGTGCTTTTAAACGCTATTGTGTTTGCTATTGTCCCTGGAGACACACATGACACTGTAAGAGCTCTTTCAAGCAGATTCCATTTGTGCGCTTGCAGGAACCGGCCTCCCTCCGCCGCACAACAGCAATTAGATTTGAATACTTCACACACAAAGGGTGTGTTTCCACAAAGCTTTTAACAATGAATGAAAAGGGCACGACTGAAGAGCAACTCCCTTTTTCACCCACACAGGTAGGACTTACGAAATACTGGGAATGTTCTGTGTCTCCTGCTGACAATGGCAAAAATGGAACAGATATTACTGAGAAATTATTTAGCAGTTAAGTTTAGTAGTTTAGGGCCGTGTAAGATTTTGTTTAAAAGAAGTTAATACTTTTGTTCATCAAGGATTCATGAAATTGATCAAAAGTGACAGTAAACACAATTATAATGTTACAAAAAGTTCCACTTTAAATAAATGCGTTATTTGGAACTTTCTACTCATTTAAAAAACAAAAAAAATGATCAGTTTTCCAACAAAAAAGTTTATATTAAGCACAAACTTTCAATATGCTACTATAATGTTTCTTGGAGCTCATGATATCAATAATGATTTCTAAAGATGTGTCAAATTAAAGACTGGAGTAATGGCTGTTGAAAATTCAGTTTTGCATCACAGGAATTAATTATATTTTTAAATATATTAAAATAGACAACAGTTATTTGAAAATGTAATAAAATTTGACAATATTAAATGTATTTTTTTCAAATAAATGCAGTCTTGGTGAGCAGCAGAGACTTAAAACATAAAAATCTCACAAAATAGTGTGTGAATTGTTTTTAATCTTTTTTTTATGAAATCAGTGCAGCCTAGGTGGGCATACTGTAAGAGATAAGAGGAACACTTTCATGTAAAATAATAAAAGATGCTTCAAGGACATCAAATCTCATATTTAGATTTGTGGAAGTGAATATGATTTCAAAGCTTTTGTTGAGGGAAAGATTATTAGTTAATGACATAAATTCCAGTCTATTCATCACACAGAGATGTTGTGAGACTTCAGAAGAAGTCTTGGAACATAACATGAAGGTGATTAAATAATGACAATTAAAAAATTGTTTTCAATGTAAACCTGAAATAACTTGGGTTAATGTTGCCAACTCGTCAACATGAATCAAGAACGAAATCCATAACAGATGTCTCAGCTAATAATAATAATATCTGAGTTAGGCACACAGGAATGCACTAGAGACTACTGCTTGGTTTAAAGCTAGTGGACAGACATGTTTAAAGAGCAGAGCGATGATTGAACAGCACTGATTGATTCATGGTCAAACAGCGAAAGGTGCACGGACAGCTTAGACCAGAGGTGCCCAAACTCGGTCCTGGAGGTCCGGTGTCCTGCAGAGTTTAGCTCAACTTGCCTCAACACACCTGCCTAGAAGTTACAAGTATACCAAGTAAGACCTTGATTAGCTGGTTCAGATGAGTTTAATTGGGGTTGGAGCTAAACTCTGCAGGACACCGGCCCTCCAGGACCGGTTTTGGCACCCTGGCTAGACACACACGGAGGTCAAAGGCAGAACTTTGACTAATGAAAGTGTCAAATTCATGGACATAACCACCGCAGACATCAGATTAGTCAAAATAATACCATTAGCATTCACTTCAGTAGTCGATTACTAAGGGAAATTCTCAAACGTTTACATTTGATCTCCTTCGATCTTGAATAATTGGTTACATATCAAAAATAGGGCAAATGAATGATCCGAGTGATCTTCTGAAGCAAAAGAGATTTGATTCACTAGAATAAAGGAGAGTTTTTAAAACCTCCTGAATGCAAACCCATCCTGAGAAGGATCTGATTTATACAGGTATAACCGGTTTAACTGTGCTTATATTGCTGACACTATTAAGTTTAGATGGTGCACTTTCAAGCCTATATGTTCAAAAATAGGGGGTGACAATTAAAGCTACATGAGAATTACAACGCAAGACATATTAGGAGAAGCCAATCATGTTGTGTGTTATAAAATCAAGCAAAAAATGGCACTTAGAAATGATTTAAATGTATGCATGCCTTTTATGCATTTGCCCTGTTGGGAAATCCATAGTAAGAAGGTAGTTGTGTTTTGGAACATGACACTTAAGATGATCATAAGCTGGTTTGCCTGCCACCATGTCCTAAAAACCAGCTTGTCCAGCCAAAGCCAGTGTGACCAGCTGGTTTTTTGCTGGTCCAAGGTGGTCTAGCAGCGACTGAAAAACTTGGGCCTGCTTGAAACAGTTGCAAATCACAGCTTGGATATGCTAATCTGTGTTTTAGGATAGAAAAAGAAGACATCCTATGACAAGGCTGTCCAAACTCGGTCCTGGAGGGCCGGTGTCCTGCAGAGTTTAGCTCCAACTTGCCTCAACACACCTGCTTGGAAGTTTCTAGCATGCCTAGTAAGAGTTGATTACTTTGGTTCAGGTGTGTTTAATTGGGGTTGTAGCTAAACTCTGCAGGACCGAGTTTGGACAGCCCTGTCCTATGACAAGGGAGACAAAGCAACACATGAAGACGACATGCAGGAGCTCTTCTGAAAGTCAGCTGCTCTTGAAGTGCATAAACATAAACGTGGCGCTCACCTTTAAAGAGATAGTCATACTCGTCCTCTCTACCCGTCATGGCTATAATCTTCTTAACGGCTTAATAACAAGTCCGTGTTTTCAGATATACAGACGTTATGCTCTTCTGGAGAACCACAAGGCGCTCTTCAAGGAAACTTTGTTTATGAGACGCATCAGTTGATCACTTGCGCTTCATTACTACGTGCGTTTCATGCGTTAAATACTCTCAGAATCCCAAAAAGTATTTCCTTCTGTCGACGGGTATAGCGTACATAAAGTAGCCGTTAAGAAAAACAGGTTCCGAATACGCTAAACATTGCAGCTAATCAACTTTGACACGATGTTGCCGAGCTACCTCAACTAAGTTTCGCCCTGCTGTCTCATCTCAAGGCAAACACTTACGTCATTGTTCTGCGATGTAGCCCCGCCTTTCCGATGATCTTATTGGCCAACTAACCTGTCTATCACACGAGTGTGCCTCTGTGACCCAATGAAATGTTTGATGGGGCTTCCGTACAGGTGTGTAAGGTCACAGGTGTGTCTTTTATAGTTGTCGTCAGGCAATATAAACACAGAGTATAATGATACTAAAATATAATCAATATACGCCTTTGAATAAAACTATAATGTATAATAAAACACTAGGTAGCCTATCAGTACATTAGAAAAATAGCTTTAAAAAAAAAAGCAGGGGCCACGGGTATATTTGAGGTGTGCTCTTCCACATTCAACAGCGTGACTTCACTCTGCTTCACAGACGATGATGGGAGGGGCCTGACAATGCCACGTAGGAGGCAATGAGGCAGGGCTGTGCACCATTCAGAATTACACACATGAGATTATTAGTCAGTCATCAGTGTTTGAAAATGAAATGCCACTTCAGTAGAAATTTAATTTATATATTCTTTCAAAAACAAAAACTAGATATATATAATATAACTGAATACTGGAGTAATTATGCTGAAAATTTAGCTTTGCCATCATAAATTATATTTTCAAAATAGAAAGCAGTTCTTTTGAATTGTAATAATATTTCACAATATTACTATTTTTCAGTATTTTTGATTAAATAAATGCAGCCTTGGTAAACATAAGAGACTTCTTATAAAGTTCCAGTTAAGAATTGATATATATATATAGTGGTGTATTTCACAATTAATATAAATAATCATAATTATTCCAACATTTATGATTGCCAGTTCCAATTCAAACTGGTCAAATCTATTAATATTCCAAGTCATATTTATTGAATGATGATGATTCATAAATATTCAGTGTGCATTTTCAAACTTTTGTGAGTAATCAGATTTATTTCCCTTTTTTGTTGGTGTTGTTTGCAAACTGCACTTGAGACTCACTGTGAAAAAAAAACCAATTCAGATATTTTTCACACATAGTTCTGCTTTAATTCTGCTTTACTTCCTTAATGGAAAATGACCTTCTGTAATATTTCTTTATTGTTAACAGCAGAACTGATAGGGTAGTAGATGCAGTAATTTTTTTTTGTGAAACAAAAGTTAAATGTGTCCAGAAGAGTTCTCATCATTTTAGTGACAATGGCATAAATTATAAACCAAGTATTAAAAATATCCAGAGTTTTCATATTATTAGATTTTTAGCAAAAATTACATTTGTACCAAGGGAGTGTTTTGACCCACATGTGGGGGAGAGTGGGTTTTAAATCCCCCCCTTCCGACAAACAAGTTGTTTACACATTTAAGTTAAATCAAGTACATGCGTTTCTTTTCAAAAGAATATAATCAATAATTATGAATTACAAAATTATAATAGCCTACAAATATTGTTAGCTAATGCTAACTGGTTAGCTACCTGATGCTAACTTGAGATCATTTTTAAATATAAAGTCCATATAATTTAATCCAACCAACTAGTTAGAATACATTTGATGGGGAAACAAAGGATTTGATGTTCAGAACAGAGTAACAAACAGTAATTCAGCCATGCACCCTGGGGCGTTGCCCCACAGATTAGGTTTGAAAAATGTTTTTGTCAATCTGAAAATATAATTATAGTTTTGTTATATAACACATACTCCCTATCTACAGGCCCTACTGTTCTCATATCATATATAACTGTGATGTTCTGCAAAACAACAAGCTTTAAAACACTTGTGAAATCCGTTTTCTCTCAAGTTCATGATCACCAGTGTAAGCTTCATGCTGAATATTTATACATCACTCTTGTCAATGTAGCCCATATTTACAACAAAAATGTATCTTGATTTATGGTTATTTTGGGAAAAAGAGTAGGGGGGCATTTTCTCCCTCTACCCTAATAACTGCAGCATCAGCATTCGTTTATAAAGATACAAATCAACACTTTGCTTATAAATCGTTTTTATGTAGATTTTAATAGCACAACATATGAAATTCGTGCTGATTAGTCTTAAATAATAATAAAAAAATCTTTACCACGTGTGTGTGTGTGTGTTTTCAATTATCTTCATTAGGCGAGTTGAATAAATCAAATTAAAAACTAAACATTCTGGATGAACAAGTAAATCAAAAAATATGTTCTTTCCTCAATCTTACGCTAATTAAAGTGATAAGGTTATTTGTCCAGCATCTATTGATCTTAATAACTTGAGTAAGATGAAAAGCTTGTCGTATTCCTCATTTGTAAGTCTCTTTGGATAAAAAATTATGTTAAGTGAATATATGCAAGTATATTCAAAAAAGAAAGAAAGAAAGGTTTGGCATGACATTTCATAAATAATACAAACAAAACTTTCCTACTGGGAACATTTAGGGGGAAACACATTACAATTAATTAAAATTGACATTAATCCTCGTCAAACACTAAAATGCCTTTTACTTGTTATAATATTTAACAATACAAATGTGGCTATGTCAGTCAATGAAATGGATTTCCTTTCGTTTTTTATCATACTCGTTCTTTCTCAATGATAACTCTACTGTACAAGCTGAATTCACAACTCCATTAGGACCCTCATAAGGTCCTTCTATTCGATATGTTCTTTCACAGGTTCTTACAGCAGGCCTGCTTTTCCTCCTGTGCGTCTTCTGCTGGAGCTTTAGGCTGGGATAATGTCACCGCATTGATAGAGCCTCGGGTCACTTCTTTGCTGCTCACCTTTTTATGGATTTCTGAAAGAAAGAGATCAAACGATGACAGCATGATTATGATAATGAAGTCTTTACACTATTTCAAGCCTGACTGAAGAGGAGAAACCCAGAGGGCAGGAAACACATGTAAAGTACATGTAAATATGGTGTGATGTGTTCAGAATAAACAGTAGCTACCTGTAAGCACAGTGTTGAACGCTGCCTCGACGTTTACGGACTCCAAAGCAGAGGTTTCCATGAACAGAAGATCATTATTTTCTATAAAAAAAGAATGATGAATATCAAGATTGATTTTGGTTGACAAAGTCAGTATTGTGTTAAATGATATATAACATATACTCTCTAAGAGAAGTCCGTAAAAATACAACCCAATGTACTATGAAGGAACTTTCTGTACTAATTATTTTTTTGTTTAACCCATCATTTGAATTATGATTTGAGGGTTTAATGAAATGTCAGTAAATTTAACAGAAAATGAACTGGTGATTTTAGGACATTATCCATTTTATACAGATTTTATTTTCTTACAGCGGGGGTTCCACTGAATTAAAAAAAAATAGGTTAGACTGGATAGTAGACTAGAAATGTAAACTACATTCATTTACATTTCCGTTAACTCTAAAACACAATGCAATGCAGTGCAAAATTCAAAATACAGGTAAACACCTTCAAAGTTCCTTCATATTATTCAGTACATTGCGCCTGATTTACAGTACATTTTTACTGGTTTTCTTTAGAGTGAAGTTTTCTTTTTTTTTATTACTGGCCCTGTATATGGGTGTATAGTGGCTTATTTTACAGTCAGGAGTGCATAGAATATAAAAAACATAAATTTACTATAAAAAATGGTGGTAATCAATTTATAAAACTATCAATTTAGGTAATCTTTTAAAATGTAGTCAAACAAAAATGTAATAATTGCTTGATTTAATTAAAACATGGAAGTATTTTAAATGTCCTGAAAAAAATGTTTATACCGTTAACTACTAATAATTATTATTCTTATTACTTTAAGAAAACATTCTACTGTGTCAATGTACTATACATGAGTTCATAATTCTCCAGTAGAACGAACATTTTATTTTTGGCAGGTTGTAGAGAAAGCTGAGTTTTCTGGTGTTTTTTACTAAATTGTATGATTATTTATTTGTTTGTATGTCTTCAATTTAGTTGGAACTTTCAATTCGAAGGGAGTCGTGAAGACCTTTGAGTTTCTGTGTGAATTTTGTGTAAACTGGTATAATATAATAAGGTGTCTTCAGTAATGACCTGCAAAGTCCTTTGCGTCCGCTGTTGGAACAGATCGTACTGCTGACAGGTCCGTTTTGTTGCCCACAAGCATCACTATGATATGAGGATCTGCATGATCGTAGAGCTCCTTCAGCCAGCGCTCGACACTTTCATACGTCAAGTGCTTTGAAATGTCATAGACTAGTAGAGCTCCAACCGCTCCTCGATAATATCTGAGATATAGGAAAACAGATCAGATGACTGGATTAACTTCCTTTTTTGAGTGAGCAGAACACTGTCATAAAACATGGTCATAAGCAAGATCACATAATGAAGACGGTTTAGAAAAACAACAGGTGAGAAACGAATTGTATAGCAATGGGTGGTGAAACATGATGTGTTACATTTTTCTAAATTTGCTAAAGAATAGATGAATGACAATTTACATGCAGTTAATAATGTATTTGCATACAAACATATTCAGAGTATGAGAGAACTACTTAAAGGGACAGTTCACCTGAAATTCTATTATTATGTCAAATTTAGTTCAATTAAAATAAATGTCATCAGCACATCACCGGACTGCTTTTTTAGTTTTCAAAATAAATTCATATTTTTGCATTAAATTGATCAAAAGTGATTGTAAAGACTTTCACATTGTTACAAAGCATTTCTAAATGTTGTATTTTTGAACATTCTATTCAGTAAAAAATATAAGAATAAAGATAAGATAATAAGAAGAAATGTTTCTTGAGAACCAAATCAGCATGTCAGAAATGATTTGTGAAGGATCATGTGACACTTGACTGGAGTAATGATGCTGAAAATATAAATAAATTACATTTGAAAATGTATTACAGGAATAAATTACATTTTTCAAATATATTCCAACTGGAAAACTTTTTTCATTTGCAATAATATTTCACAGTATCACTGTGATTCTTTTACTGTATTTTTAATTAATAAATGCAGCCAGAAGAAGAGCAGAATAAGACTTTTTTCAAAAACATTAAGAAAATCACACCTACCCCAACAGTAGTGTATAATGTAAGTAAGAAATACAAATAATTAACTACAGTAAAATAAATCAAAGTTTTTTTTTAATGAATTTATTTTTATTTGAGCTCACAGCTATGGTCACCATTCCCTTTTATGAAAAAGTGTTTTATGTTCCACAGAAGAAGAAGAAAACAACAACAACATGATACTGAGTAATTTACATAATTGTCATTTTTGGGGAACTATGGGCATGTTTACTTGTTTAGCACCACCATTTATTATACCATGTTAAACTCACGCAGAAGTGATGGCCCGGTACCGCTCCAGTCCGGCAGTGTCCCAGATCTGAGCTTTGATGGTGAGACCGTTTAGCTGCACAGTTCTTGTGCTGAACTCCACTCCGATGGTCGTCCGGCTGTCATGATTAAACTCATTCTTGGTGAACCGTGACAGCAAGTTGCTCTTGCCAACGCCAGATTCTCCAATAAGAACCACTGCAAGAAAACATGG
>JADLZN010003508.1:0-19907 GCA_018155175.1 Sinocyclocheilus anophthalmus
CCCCCCCCCCCCCCCAACTAATCAAGTCTGTTATTTTTCTCTCCATTTTATACACATTATTTTAATTCTATATCAGTCGTTTTTAAAAATTTGATTATTTAGTCCCGGTGTCCTGACATTTTATCCTACCAGTCAGATTGGGGGTCCGGGGACCAGGGTTATGGCATGTTGCACATTCAAATATTGTTATCCTTTTTCTACACTCTGAACAAACCAAAGAAATTTATGTATTCTGGCATTGTTGTAAGGGGTAGGTTTAGGGTTGGGGTAGGTGTTATGGTAAAATTATAAACCATAATTTTACAGGTAGCATTATTCGTTGTCGAAATGTACTACCCACTGTTTTAATGGGAGGTAGCAAAATTTGACAGGGTAGCACAAATCGACAGAATAGTACTACTTTTTATGAACGATAACGAACAGCCTTGTCAGCAGATCTGCGTTGACAAAATGAGATGCTTCGTTCAAATTCAAAGCAACTACTCGTTTAATAAAAAAAAAAAAAAAAATTGAAAAAACTTTAAATTTTTTATAAATTGTTCTTAAGTATTTGGATTTCAATGACGTTGCCATCCCTTGGTTCAAGCTTCGTTAAAAAACAGGAAAAAAAAAATAGGCATGGCATGAAAAGTTTGAAAAACATTCATCAAAGCGATTGCACGGCTTGCGTCCGAAAACTCTTAAAAATGACTGCCTGTTGGAGGAAGCAACTCAAGGCAGGGGAAAAGGGCATCAAATCTGCTTTACTTTCCTGGTTTCTCCGGAGGAAAAACCTGTTTTGACGATTTTGAAGGGCAGCTAGAATGTATTCACTTCGCTGCCTTTGATATTCCGCACACTCATGTTGTGGTTCCATTTTTCGTGGCGGTTGAGCTAAAAATAAAGATGGGATCTGAAAGTTTGCGGTTTGGTAGTTCAGTTGGTACTGTAATGTATATTCTGACTAAAAAAACTTTTTTGCACTTTTGATGTTATTTTCTAGTGAGAAATCAGGGTTAATTGTAAATTTTTAAAATATTTGTTGTATCCACCAAAAAAATCTTCTATTTTGTTGTACGGATCATTTACAAAACCATTATGCTGCCTCAGGAAGGCCTTGTCCGAAAAATTCAGTTCATTGAGGTGCCTTTGCCCACAAAAACGCCAGCGCTCTGCGGAAAGTATTAGCATACTACGGGCAGCAGAGGCGGGCAAGCCAAAAGGTCAACGTCTAAAGTTTTCGGATTGTGCAGCCCACGTTGTTCAGTTCATTTTAAAGGGCCTCTGGTCCAAGCAGGCATACTGGCGGCGTTTTCGATCTGCTTTTTGATAAGTGGTTCCGGGATTTAGGAATGAATAGAGGCTTGTTTCTAGGGTTTTTTTGGGAAGCTCGTCTGTCACTTAGTGGATGGGACGATTTTTCCATTGGCCAAAGCGTGGTGCCTTCACCCCCAAAATAGCAGAGGGACAAAAACGCGTCCATGCTTTATTTATTTTTTGGTTTACCACCCTTTCACCAATTTAAATGAATTTCATTGTTTGGGTTAGATTAAATTTAGGGACCCACAGAACAAAAACAGTTAGGGGGGGAAGTACACTCACTTTCCTCCACAAGTTTTCGTTTATTTCTTTTTTTTTTTGTACTTAAGTCTTTGTAATTTAAATTCTTTCATTGTTTTGAGTGTCAGAAAGTTTAGTATTGCATGGAGCATATTTATTACAAAGTATTCAAAAAAGCAAAAACCACTAGCAAAAAAAAAAGGTTTACCATGTTCGCTTGATCTTGGGGGGGTTGTAAGGGCATATTGTTCTTTGAAAAAGTACCATGTAAAATTTACCCAAATGGACTAAAAAAGGGCTAAATGAAAGTGAAACTGATTTTTTCTTTGCCTTTCTTTGTGGGCTTTTCACAGAGAAAAAAATTGTTTCAATAAAAAACAAAAAAAAAATATTAAAAGGATAAAATAACTTTTATTTAGCTTCATCAAAAGTGTCATTAAGGAAAACACGCGCACACACTCATTTTAATATATATATATAATTATATATATATAAATTAAATATTATAATATATATGATGTACAATTGAAAAATGTTGGAATGAAAAGGATTTGGGGACAAAAAAAACTCTTTAAATCTGTGAAGCACTATAACTTTAAAAATATAAGAATTTTTTTATTAAATTAATGTGAGTTAGTAGCCGTTAAAATGGCTTATTGGGGGGGGAACCATTGGGAAGTTTATTTGATATTGTGGTTAAGCCTCTAATTTCAAAGTTTGTTATTTGATTTTTTTCTTAAAAATAGGCCATTCACATCCTTGCCCACAATAGCTTACAGTTAGCTTTGTTTAGTTTCCTCTCCATGTTCGAGGGGAAAAGAGGAAGCTCAGGTCAAAAAAAACAGTTTGAGTGTGACAAATGTAAATGTAAACCAGGTGTAATAAATCAGAGGCGTTTAGCTGAAGTGAAAAAAAAACAGATGAAAAAAAACACATGGACACTAAAAAAAAAATGGGAAAAAAGTGTCGGTGAGGTTGTGTGGCTGATTGCTGCACACTAGATAGTACCGTTTCTTTTCCGAGAATAGATGTTTTTTTTGTGATAATAGAAATCAGTCTAGTATAAGTAGATGGGTTTCTCTTGTCATTGGGGACATTGGATGCATTTAGAGGTTTGGATCTGCTTATGGAATCATATTGAACTGTAAAATGAGTCAGAAAAAAAACCCCCTTTTCGGCCGTATTGTTAAGGGAACCTCCGCAAGGGTTCCAAGAGTTTTCTTTTCCGAACAAGGACTCCAAGGGGTTTTCTGTGCCTTACATCACTTTCTGTGTGAAGCGTTTTGTTCCTTGTTCGGGGGGGCCCAGCAGACTGAACGCTTGTCGGGGCGCAGTTTAATTATTTGGAGTTTCACAGAAAAAACTGCGGCGGGTCTTGCACACAATTTACGCTCTCCACCACACAACAGCTTTGTGTAGAGAGTTCTGGGGGCCCCTGTTACTTCGTGCAGTTCTTGTTGCACAAAAATTGCAGCTGTGTTGGGGGGCACCAAGTTAAATTGTACTTAAAAAAGGCATCTGGTATAACAAAAAAAAACACCCACTACTCTCCTCTCGTTTCCTTCAATGCACATTCCACTCCAACAACATGTTTGGCAATTTATTCCAGTCTATCCAGTTTTCAGTGTTAATGAGTGGGAGTGTTTGTGGGGGGCCTCGGTAGGTCATGTGAGGGGAGGGGGAGTGTGCCGGGCGAAGGAATGAGGGTAATTGATAAAGGGTCAAACTAACACTAAACCCTGTGCAAAAAATTTTTATTTAAAACAGTTTTGCGGAGTTGATATCTGGGGTTTTCATCACAGGAAGTGCTGTAGATTACACCACGGCTCGTAGTAAGTTTGCGGTTGGTTACCAATTTTCCGCATTTTTTTTTTTAAAGAAAAAAGCCCAATTTATGCCTGGAGTAAAAGGGCTGGGGGCATTAGGACTATTAATCAAATATTTTACATAATAATAAAACCAGTAATATTTTGAAATATCATTACAACTTAAAATAACTTTCTATTCTAAATTTCTATTTCAGTACGTTTCGTAATTTAAAATGTAGTAAAATATAATGTAATTGTGATTGCAAAGCAAAACAATTTTTCATCAGCTGTTACTCTTCAGTGTCACACAGTCCTTCAGAAATGATTGTAAGATGCTGATTTGGTGCTTGAGAAACAAAAGTGTGAAAACATTGTTCGGGCGTAAAATATGTTTTGTGGAAAAAACTATGAGACCATTTTTTTTCAAGGATCTTTGATTAATAGGAAAGCTTAAAAAAAACAACACAAGGCATTTATATGAAAAATACGTTTTGGAAAAAACAAACTGTTTAAAATGTTTTTACTGTCAAATTTTTGATCAATTTTAAATGCATCTGCTGAAATTAAAAGTGGTAGGCTTCTTTCCAAGACAACAAATTTCTTAAAAACCAACCCCAAAAAACCGTTTGAATGGTAGTGTATTTTCAAACAAATTTTTTCTTTTTTGGTTTTTGGATTTTCTAGGAAAAAAAATAAACCTCTCTTTGAAAAAAAAAAAACCCCATATTTTTAAAAAGGTTTCAGGTTTTAATTCGTCAACAAAAAAAGTTACCACACCAATAAGTTGCCTGTAAAACTGATTTAAGGGGGTCTATTATGCTTTTTCCCCTTTTTCAACTTGTTAGTCTTGAAATGTTTTGGCTGGTTGAGCCAGAAAAAGATCTAACCAAAAGCTTCAAAAGTCGACTTCCAAAAGGAGATATTTTATTTAAAAAGGAAAATCACTTTTCAAAAAACTACAAAAACCAAAAAAAACGACCTTCGGTATTCGTTGTAGTTCACCCAAAAAATATCGGGGGACGGGGGAATGGGACGAGACCGGTTGGCTGCCACCTAGAGAAAGGGGCAAAATGGGGGGGGTATTCACTATGTCGGAGGGGACACGTAGCTTTCCCAAGGGCGACGAAAAAAAAACTAGAGTGTACAATCATCCGGGTTTAAAAAATCCCACACTCAAATGATTTGATTTGAAGCATATTTTACATTGAAGCCGCAGGCGGGCTATGGTAAGGGGGCGTGACATTTTTCCCGGACCCCAGGCGCTGAGTGGGCCCAAATCACAACAAAAACACACACCCACTGGCCCAAGCAAACCAATACCCCAAAACACAAACCCCCCACTGGCCCAAAGCGCTGGGGGGGGGGAAACAATTCCCAAAAACCACACAAACTGGCCCAGGCTGGAACCAATCCCAACCACACCCCACTGGGCCCAGGGGACCCAACTCACGGACACGGGGCCACTGGCCCAGCTGGACCAATCCCGGGACAACGCCACTGGGCCCAGCTGACCCCCAATACACGGACACGGGCACTGGGGGCCCAGCTGGAGACCCCCAATCACGGGACACCCACACTGGGTGGCCCCAGCGGACCAATCACGAACATTTTACAACACTGGGCCCAGGCTGGACCAATTCACGGACCACCACACCATGGGCCCAGTGACCAATACGGGGGACACCAACCAATGGGGCCCCCCCAGCTGGGGGAACAAATCCAGGACACACCACTGGGCCCAAGCGGGACCAATCCAGGACCACGCCACTGGGCCAAAAGCTGACAATTCACGGACCCACCACACTGGCCCAGCGACCAAATCACGGACCAACCACTGGCCCAGCTGACCAATCCACAAACACACTGGCCAAGCTAACCATCACAACCACCCCACCACTGGGCCCAGGGCTGAAATCAATCAAGCCAACCATTTCGTATTTTCAGCCCAGGCGGGCCTTCATTTGATTCAGGCAAAACACTATTCGAAGCCATTTCCATGGGGAGAGAGGTGTTTGTAATTGATGTAAAAAATATGTGAAACATAAATGTTTGGTTTTCGAACAAAACTAGTGATGAAAGCCTGATTAGTTTTACCAACCCCCCAAAAAATCAAATTCAAGGGGGACGTTGTAAAAAAGGAGGCATAATAGGACCATGTTAAAACCATCCAGATGGATCCACAAGTGTTCTGAAATTTACAGGCAATAATGGGGTCTACATTACAATTCGTAGTATTGCCTCCAAATATTATTTGACTGGTAGTGGTTACATGGGGGACCCATGGAAGTTAAGGAAAGGGGTTTGGAGGTCTCGGGTATGTGCAAAAGTGGACCAGATTAAGTGCAAAACACATACACCACATAAACACACATTTACATTTGTTACAACATACATAAATACCCATAAAACACATGGGGTTCCAGAATTACTGGGATTTTTTAAATAATAAGGTAAAGCTCCAGGGGGGTTTGAGGAGAAAGCTCTAGAGTTTGTTGAACAGTTCACATTTCAATGGAGGAAAGCTTGCGGCATTGAACGACATCTCACTTCAGCCTCATGTGAGTCGAACTGTGTGTGTGGGTCTGTGTAAAGCAATACAAATAGATTATAAGCTAAAATAGTTGGATAAATTTGCAAGTGGTTTTGGACAGTCACATGAAAAGCTTTATAGCTTTGAACAAGATATTTTGTACAAGACTATTATGTAACTGCATAATGCTGGTGTCAGTTTTATTTTTAAAGAACTTCCACTCTAGAGTAAATGAGCTGTATTCATTTAGTGGCAGAAGCCTTTGGTGTAGCTATAAGGACCTCGATTATTTATTTAAATATGTTTTGTGAGATAGCTCATTGTTAAAACAGAGCCACATTTCAACTTCAAATTCATATTCATGCGTTTTTATCCTGTTTCAACATTGGAAGCTACTGATACTATGTTCATGTAAATGCATAGTAGTTTGTCTGTAAAGGGGATTTCAAGAGAGATTTGATCCTGCAGTAACAAGATGCTGTTGAAGTAATTCATGTAAATATTTCCCTGTAATATGGAAGTTCTGAACAGTTCCTGTTTAAGATTGTTTGTTCATTTCTACCAGCTGTATATGTTGTTTTATGCAGTTTTATGTTTTGTGGTGAAGGTCTTGTAACTGTTTGCTGTTTTAAAGTTTAACATAATTGTTTCCAAACTACTAGAAATTACAATAATTTGAATTTGATTAAGCTATAATGGTGCAACATATTTGGCAACATATACACTCCGATTTGGCTCTCTATGATTTTTGGAGGAAGTATTGTCATTACCCTGAATCAGACGACCAAAAGAGGGGGAGAGAGTGAGAAGAAAAGAGGCTGACTTTCACCACCACAGTTAGTTTGTGGTGTCAGTTAGCGAGGTAACGATAGAATAAACACAAATATACAGAGGTTGTTAGGATTTTATCTCCCCTCGTCTGCCTGATAGAAACAGCAGCCATTTTGTCCCTGTATGAATGCATTTTCCAGTCCTACACTGCCCTTTTATGTGTTTGTGTGTGTGTGATGAGAGCGAGAGAGAGAGAGAATGATAAACAACACTCGATCGTTTTGTGGTGACATTGTGTTCTTTACACCTAGTACTGGATTTTAGAATGAGAACTTGTCATGTTAGTCCAAATATTTACTCTAATTAGCCTTTTCATTGTAATAATTAGTTTCATGGCTTGTTCTATATTGATGCAACGTGTGTGTGTGTGTGTGTGTGTGTTTTTAAGAGTGATTCTTGGGTATGCTCTACCACATTACGAGGATTGATTTGCCAAATCTGGGGCTCTGTCATAACTCACGATTAGCATTTTTGCTGCTTGCCAAAGTAACTTCACACATTAACTGATCCAAACCCTAGTGAGCAGCCCTGCTGTCTACTGCGTGCAGCTACCTTCTAAAGCAGCATCCTATTTGAATTGAAGCCTGACATTTTGAAAGACTTCACATTAGTAATAGCAACAACTCCGCTTGTCACAGATATTGCACTGCTCAATAAGGTACAACAGTTCCCACCCACGTTTTTAGCCGTCTTCGTTCTGGAAGTATTTTTTCCATAGAGATAAAAAAAAGTATTTGTGAAAGCTATAAGCCAGGAACCAAACCAGCCAGCTGTATATATATATTACAGTACACTACACTACAGTACGCTACATTACAGTACACTATACTACAGTACAGTACACTATACTACACTACACTACACTACTATACTACAGTATGATAGAATCACACATTATAAACTTTGATTTAAGCAAAGAAAGTATTTGAAATGTCAGATTAAAAGTACAAGACTGTGTACAGAACACTTTGATACGGAAAGAATAACTACAATAACATTAGAATTATCAGGCCACAAATTGAATGACATGTATACAATAAATAGTACTATTGATTTAAAAGATGTTGATTTATTTAATGAATAATATATTCTATGTTATTGCAAATTTTGCATATAAATCATGGTGTGACTGTGTTTTACTTCGTTAGTAATATAGTTTTCACCAGAAATTCTGCTGTTAAACATGATTATTAATTTTTTTAAATAATGCAGGTTGATGGCTACAACAAAAGCATGTGCCATTGATTAACAACATTGTACTCACAGGAGGTCTGGTTTTAAAGGGTTAAAAGTTATCGCTCAGAATCAGTTCCTCTATGGAATCTACATTTCTGTCAGATCATCAACCATCGTGGGTTATCTTTTGTCACAGAGCTACATATGTCATAGGCTAATATGTTCATTTTATTGAAATTGCTTTTCTTAAAAGTGCAAATACTATGTTTAACCTATTCTTTGCCGGTTCTGTGTGTAATTGTGTGAGTATGATTGTTCTCTGTGTGTGTGAGGGCGTCTGAGTAAAGGCAGGGTGATGGTTCTAAGAATAGCATCAGAGAACCTCTGGCGGGTCCACTCTGAAGACCACACCCATCATGCACACCCTGACCAGGCTGAACTACGCGTTCTTAGTTCCTATTTCATGAAGACATGAGCTATTTTTACCCTGTGAATCCACCTCTGGATTGAGAGGGTCCATTACCCACCAATATGCCCGTTCCATTGTACTGCCCACACTCTCAACACACACACACACACCCACACACACACACACAACACACACACCACACACACCTCTGTCTACTGACCGAGAGAAAGAGTGAGATCGAGAGAGAGGTTCTTTTGGAGCTTGTGTAAATGAAATGAACTCTCCCATGCAGACCCAGAGAGGAGTAGAAGTGGAAAGAACCAGAAAAGTCATACAGTCGAGGGGAAAGTTCTGCTTGTTCTCTTTCTGTTCCAACTGGCTGATGTAAGCCTGTGAAACAGCAGAGCTAGGATTCTCACTCAGTCACACACACACACACCACACACCCACACACACCCACACAACACACACACACACACAGACATAAAGGCTAAATTCAAATGATCAACCTCTACTAAAGTCATTCCTAGAGTGCTTGATAGTTACCAACAGACACACATTCCAATAATTCAACCTTGTACACACACATAACACACCTGGGTTTCAAATACAGTTTCACAATCCAGCCATTTAACCAATGTTTCATGATCTGAATATCACTTTCTGTGCTGAATATCTAATAGTCCGTTATAACATTCAGAAGCACAAGACATCTGACATGTAATACAGATGACAGTTTAGTGTGTGGATATGAGATATATTTGTAGAAAAATGGCTTCAAGGAGGTGTGTGTGTGAATAAGTAAATAGCTAGTGTGTAGATTGGGGGGGGGGGGTGATATACACGAATGATGGACTTTGTGGATATCAGTTAGGAAGGGAATGTGTTGATGTCTAGCTGGGCCATCAAATCAAAGAAGGCGGCTTGACTATCCATAGAAGCTGAAAATGAATCCCAGTGACGCTTCTGTTTTATCAGTGAGAAGACTGAGAGATAATATGTAAGTAGGTAAACATTTAAAGGGGTCTAGAAACGGCTTTTTGTTTTTTTTTTTTTGTACTGTTCTCTGAGGTCCACTTCTAATGTTATCAAGATTTTTTTACATTAAAAAACATCATAATTTAGAAGTAAATAGGCTATTTTCTGTCCTTTTTTGACCCCCCTCATCTGAACGCTCTATTTGAATAGGCGTGGAGGATTGTAGACTCAGAAGTAAACGCCAACTGCTATGATTGGCTAACAGTTGTGAATATTTGACAGCCTACATCCTTCATAGATGAATACAAATCTATCATGTTTACCTTAATAACAAACAGTCAAGTACACTGTGGTGTTGGCGACATTACAGTCAAATCAATATAGTCGGACAGCATCGTCTTTTAGTTTCAATCTTTCTGAAAATCCCACTCGGAATTGTGCTTTATTTGTAAATGAATCAGCGTTAAAATCAAGTGAACAAAGGACCAAGTTCTTAATGACGCGGTCTGGAATTTCATTAAAAATAATGTTCATTAGATAAAGTTTATCTTTTGGTTTTGTGTAGACCAGCTTTTGACTCTCACAGTGCTTACCTACTACGTACGTGAATCGGTGCGGGGCTAAACAGACAGTGATGTAGAATCTGTAAGCGGGGCTAAAAAGGCAATTATGTAGAATTGGTGGGCGGGGCTAAACAGACAGTGATGTAGACTTGGTGGGCGGGGCTAAAGAGACAGTGATGTAGACTCGGAGGGCGGGGCTAAACAGACAGTGATGTATAATCGTGGGCGTGGCTAAACAGACAGTGATGTATAATCGTGGGCGTGGCTAAACAGACAGTGATGTATAATCGTGGGCGTGGCTAAACAGACAGTGATGTATAATCGGTGGGCGGGGCTAAACAGACTTTGAATGTAGACTCCGGTTGGGCGTGCTAAACGACAGTGATGTAACTTGGTGGTCGGGGCTAAACAGAACATGTGAATGTAACCTCGGTGGCGTGGCTAAACAGAGACAGTTATGTCACCTCGGTGGTGGGGCTAAACAGTCAGTGATGTAGAATCGGTGGTGGGGCTAAACAGACAGTGATGTAGACTCGGAGGGCGGGGCTAAACAGACAGTGATGTAGAATCGGTGGGTGGGGCTAAACAGACAGTGATGTAGAACTGGTGGGCGGGGGGAGGCGTCTAAACCGGCAGTGATGGTAAGTGGTTCTAAGGCATTGATCTTCTTCTGTGGAGGCGGGGTTTAGCCACACTATTACATCATATAGTCGTACATTACACAAGCTGTTGTTCCAGACTAACAAGTTTTTATACTAACAAGAAAGTTTTGAGTTCTGAAACATACAGAATGTTTCTAGCACAATGACCTCTTATATGTCAAAAAATCAAGGGAATTTTGATTTCTCCCAAAAAAAGTCAATTAACCCCTTGAAAAAAAATATGCTGCATATTTAAATATTTATTCTTGTCTTCTCTGTTTCTTCTTTTAGTTCCCTTAAAATCTGGAATCTGGCCCCTTACTATGGCCCATGACTCTTGAATATTAACTATCAAATCTCATTTGTGCTTCTCTTTGTCACGATTGTTTAGAGGACTTTCAAGAAACAATGTCATTTGGGTTCATTGATGTGCAAATGGTATGTTGAGCTCTTAAGAGTCTCAGCACATGGACACTGGTCTGCCTCACCGGCAGCTGCTGGATAAAGCAGGGCATTATGGGTACATCTGAGCTGGAGGTGTGTGTGTGCCTAAATTGAGCTATTTATCTCTCGTGTACACAGTCAAAGCTGGTTAACAAAAAAAAACTTTATATGGACCACCACGTCAATAAGACGTTCATATTTCATAGACATTTTTACAGAACACTTGTTAGTTTTCTAATTATTGAAATAAAATGGATAAAAATGGGCTGATTTTATTTGCATAGTTGTGAATTAGTCAGAAGCGGCAAAGTGAGAATGAATCCTCGGAATAATGTGTTATTAACAGGAGGTGTGCTGTGATTGGCTGTAATTGTATAGTGAGAGGAAGTGAGGCACTTTGCCTTATGTGTCTCCATGGTTATTGGAGGCGTGGTTATCTGCATCCTGTGGGGTGGAGGTGGGGATGGGGTGAGAAAGACCGAAAGAAGAGAGGGGGATATATTTTTCCATTTGTTCCTCTCGCTGTTTCCTTTCATTGTTTTTATCTTATCCAGAGTTCCAGAGTGCAATCAATTATGTTAAAATAGCAGGCCACGCTTTGGCACAGATTTAAACACGCGCACACACACACACAAACATGCACACTCACACTCATCTAAACACACACATACACATAATGCCTCTTTTATAGTGCTCTTTGATAAGGGTTCAGGCTCTTTCTAGATAGTATAAGCTATTAAAGATGTTTAAGCTGTCCATGACAAATAGAGTTCATTATTTTTATTGATCATGCTTTCATGTTAATTAGGGACTGAATGATTCTGATTTTATGGTAAATCAACTTGCTATTTGTTTGAATGTATTGAGTGCTTTTTTTGTATTATACATGCATCGCTGCTGAATAAAAATTTGTGGTTAGTATCAGATTTCTTAATGTTTTTGAAGGAAGTCTCTTATCTCACCAAGGCCTCGTTTATTTGACAAAAACCAAAACATACAGCATACAGTAATTTAGTCAAATATTACAATATAATATAACTACAATATAAATATTTTACAATATAACATTTTTAAATGCAGTTTATTCAGAAATCATTCTAATATTCGATTTTTGTGCTCTTTCTTATAATCACAGTTGAAAACGGTTGTGCTGTCTAATATATTTTTCTTTAATGGAAACAAAGTTAAAAAGAACAGTATTGAAAACCGAATTCTTTTATAACGTTAGAATGCTTTACTGCCCTTTACTCTGCTTGTGTAACTGCTCCATTGGAAATCTAACAAGCCTCCAACTATCTCTCAGTGGCTTGTGGATGCCATGTTTTTCTAAAATTGGAAAAAATGAGATGTTCTGGGAAAAAAAGTCTCTTAACTTCTTAACTCCTGTTTGATATGATTGTTTTCATCTACTTATTTTTTCTTTATTTAGTATTTCTTTATTTTTAGTATTTTATTTATTTCCTTTTCATTAGTGGTTGTGTAATATCTTTGGTAAAAACAAAAAAACGATAACATTGCGTAATAATTTGTTTTTTTGTTGCAATATTTGTTCTAATAAAGTATCGATATAAATGTCTTTACCGTAATTTTTGATCAATTTTAATGAATCCTTGCTGGCTAAATTCATTCCTTTCTTAAAAAAAAAAAAAAAAAAAAAATTCATTCAAATTTGTTTTTTTCCCCCCCCTCTTTCCAGATCAGTGTTCGTGTGACTACGATGGATGCTGAGCTGGAGTTTGCCATCCAACCCAGCACCACAGGAAAACAGTTATTTGACCAGGTGTGTGTGTACATTTTTTGTGGATTAATTTTATTTAATTTTTTTTAAAGAATTTAATAGCTTTTCTTTTGGTAGCATCGCCCACATTAAGATCTTATTAATTCAACATCCTGCTCCTCATAAGCATGCATTAAATGTCTTCTGAGTGGCTGTGAATACATCACATTCAGTGTGAGCAGATATATTGACTTGCAGTGGAAACTTAAGACCGTGACAGAGAAGCTGTGTCTGTGTTTAGATTAAGAACTGGAAATCCTTCTTGTGGTGGAATTCTCCCCTCCTCCACCACCCTTCTCTTCTCTGACTTCTTGCTTCTTCCTCACAGGCTGTAATTCCTGTACCCATTCCCCTCTACTCACTCTAGTCCACTCTTATCATCACGTCTATGAAGTCACTCTTTTTTCTTCGTAAACTACTTGATAATAAGCAGCTTTGGTTCCTTTGCAAACCTTTTAATTTTCTCTTCGTTTCCTTTCTCCGCTCTCTCTCCCTTCTCTACCCCAACACACACACACACACACACTCTCACTCTGTCTCTCTCACACACAGAGCATTCATTCTTCGGGCAGTTGTGTAGGTTGTGGAGTTCCATTATTTTTTCCAGCAGGATTTAGTCTTCAGTTTGAGTCGAGGGTTTGAGATTAGAAGGTCTCCTGTTGTCATGATACCAAAGCTTTAGAAGACTATACCAGTACTACTGAAATTTCACCATACTTGTTACCATCTTTCATACAACAGCAAAAAAATATATATGCTACTGAGTATTACACTTTAAATGTATATATAAAAAAAGTTAAATATAAATGTAAAATGTTAATCTTATCAGATGAAATTACAATGATGGTATTTAAGTCTCAATAATATTTTTAGTGTATCAGTTTCGATATTTTAATGTTCGTTCAAGTAGTTCATCAAGACAAATGAACAGTCAGAAATAAATATTCGATATTTGATATCTGATCATTTGTCCTATCTGTTTTACATTCTCTTAAGACCAATGGTATGCCACCACCCAAATTTTTTTTAACGGAGTTAATTCTTTTATTCTGCAATTTATTGAATTACATTTGATCAAAAGTGAAAGACATTTACAATATTACAAAAGCTTTCTATTTCAAATAAATGCTGTTCTTTTGAGCTTTCTATTCATTAAAAAAAATCCTGAAAAAATCTAATTTTTAACAAAAACATTAAGCAACATAACTATTTTCAAAATTGATAATTATAAAAATATTTCTTGAGCGCCAAATCAGAATATTAGAATGATTTCTGAAGCATCAAGTGACACTGAAGACTGCTGAAAATTCAGCTTTGCCATCACATGATTAAATTACTTTAAAACAGTTATTTAAAATTTTTATATTTCACAATATTACTGTTTTTTACTGTGTGTTGATTAAATAAATGCAGCCTTGGTGAACATACGAAATGTCTTTTAAAAAAACAAACAAAAAAAAACATTTAAATCTACTGACCCCAAAATTTTGAACAAATTTTTCTAAATGTATATAACCAAGATGAACATTTTACCCAAAAAGTGAATTTGAGTTTGAAAGCAGACACCTATCAGTTCATTACTGTATTACTGGTACTTTTGAAAATCTCTAATCTCTATTGTACTTTAGTGTGTGATTGTTTTGAATATAAATAAATGTGTGTCCAGGTTGTGTGTATCCAACTTCCTGTTAATTGTCCTAAAAATACCTATCCTAATCATCCAGCAGTTGCAGACAGCATGATGTTATATTCAAAAGAGACTGATAGAAGCGTCACCTCTTTCTGTTTGCAAATCATATATAAACCCAGGTGCCTCCTGCCCAGTATTTTCTCTTTCTCCACATTAGCTCATTGCTGTCTTTCATTCTCTTTCTTTCTCTGTCTCTTTTTAACTTGCATAATTTTCAGACACAGTATGGTCTGACTGGTGCAGTTGTGAGCCAGAATTTGACAATACCTCACATTTTCCATTGCTGTCTGTCTCACACACCCTCTTGACCTAGAATAGCGAGTGTCTTCTTGTGTGTATGTGGTCACATTCATAGCATCTCTTGAGCGTTCCACCCCTGCTTTAAAGCTAAATACATAAGGCAGTGATTAAATAGCTGAACATTTGACCTCTTGGAGGCGCTGCTGGTTTTTACTTAAGTTTAATTCAGACATCTCTGTCATTAGTGTGGAAGTGTGGAACAGGTCCAATGATTCTTTTAAAGGAAATTTAGTTATTCATTTGTAGTTATTTATTTTAAAATAATTATTAAATTAGCACAACTACATTGTGAATGTTAAATATATGGTCCAGTCGCAGCTGTAATGCCACTTTTTCCATGTCCATGAAGAGGAATTTGAGCTTCAGTCTCCTTTTCAGATCCCTCTATTACAAAAAGCAAATGTGTGTGTTATGGGTGTGTGAAAATGCTATTTTATTTAATATGCCTGTTTATTTAATATGTGTCTGTTTTATAGGTGGTGAAAACCATTGGGTTAAGGGAGGTGTGGTTTTTTGGACTGCAGTACCAGGATACCAAAGGCTTTACCACCTGGCTTAAACTCAACAAGAAGGTATGTGAAATGTGAATGCATATAGCATTTTAGTATCTCATTAGCACCAGACTTCATTTTTATACAGCTATTTATTTTTTGTCATGAATATATTTTTGTCAGTATTTCATGTCATAAGTTCATTTTAACATTGGTGCTTTTCCACTGCATGGTACGGCTCGTTACGGTTCACTTTTTGGGGGTTTTCCATTGGGTACAGTACCTGGTACCTGGTACCTCTTTTAGTACCACCTCGGTTGAGGGGTTCCAAGTGGACCGTACCGTTACCAAAACGTGACATGTAAGCTCTGCTGATCACGGATTTGCCTGTGAGAATCGTCACTACCTGCCCCACTGAACTTGCGACACAAACACAACAGAACCGCTAGATTTAAATCAGCACAGCCAGCGAAGGATCGAATGCAACTGTTTTGAACGAGCACCTTTTTTTAACAACCAAAAAGTTTTGTTGTCTGTTGTGGAAGAACAGACGTTCCTCTCATCGATAGCAGAGGAGCGGATCCAGCGAGAGCTTGAAAAAAGTTTTTTTCAGGAGTCGTGGTAGTAGAGGCGGCACAACTGTAACGACATGTGAATAATCCCGCCCAATCTAAAGCGGTACTGAACTGCAGTAGAAACTCAAACCGTGCCGAACCGAACCGTGCCGTACTGAGCCGTGCCGAACCGAGACGTACCACGCAGTGGAAAAGCGCCATATGATTTCAATGGTGCATCATTTCAGTAAACAAAAACATTTGAATCGTGATTATAATGTGCAAAATTATGAAACCTGTCCAATTCTGACAGACTAAACTTTCGAAGATTTTTGATCATGGGGGCTGACACGCAGGTGGAATTAATGACTGAAAGTGATTCTAGTTTGTTCCGCGTTTCTTTCAGCCCTCGGCTCAAAACCTAACTTTGAAATTTAACCCCCAAGACTTTAGAATCACGTCCACATTTCGCGCGGTCCTGTCTCGTTTCAAATAATTTAACTTTTAATGCGTGCTAGTAAAGGATACAAGAGTCGAGCATTAAACCCACATTTGTCATCTCGTGTAGAATTGCAATTCTTTTTGGGAGACATGCATGCTTATACTTTCTGTAAGAATTGATGTAAGACACCACAGACCTCAAGCCCCACCCAATATTCATATCACTAATCAACTACACCGCAAATCATGCCGCTTTAGGCTATTTGTAAACTATAAACACGTGTCCCGCAACCCGGAAGTAACGTGTACACGTGTGTGCTGGATGAGGATTTTTAAACATGATTTTGGAGATTGCAGTCATAAAGCAATTTCTAGTCAGATACGTTTATTAGATGAGCTTAACCGGAACAATTATGCTTTACTTATTTAAAAAAAAAAAAAAAGTTGTTGTTGTTGTTTTAAAGTATTTCATAGGCTTTGTTTTTTCTTTACTAGTTGATGGTTTTAATTAACATATTTCAGTTTAGTGGTTTGCAACAAGTTAACGCTAAATGAAATGCTAAATATTTGAGATACTATTGTTGTTTTTATTAATATTTTGAATCAGTTATGTTTTCAGTTTTAATTAAATCGGTTATAATTTTACTAATTTTGTTGCGTTTATAATTTTATGCTATTGTTTTCTTTACTAGTACATATGGTTTTATTTTGAGCTCTTTTAGACCATCAAGTTAACCTAAATAACGTATACATATTTAAATAAAGGATTTTGATTGAGTTAAATGATTATTTTCTTTCTAAATGTGAATAAACAAATATATAATGATGTTCATTCAACAACTACATTTGTAATAGCAGAAGGATTTATTAAAAGGGATACGACTCAAATCCTTTCCTATCATATATATATATATATATACGTGAAATAATCATGATTTAAATTTGCTCATCAAACTAAAGGTATGCGGTATTTACAGTATGTCTGGCTGAGAGTAAGACAGTCATGATTAGCACAGTATGATTCACATTCGGTCATATTTCTGTAAGTATTAATAAAGATACAGTATTTAAAAAAAAAAAAAACACTATTACAGATTTAGTAACATAATGCATAATGGCAAAGGCAGCACTCGTGATATTTACAACGGCATAAAAACTCAAACTTCACATACGCTTTAAAAATAAATGCATTGCTTTCTCTTGATCAAATAAAAATGCTTAACATCTGCTGATTTCCCACTAAACACTCTCTGGATATGGTTTATCGTAGATGACTCGGACGAAGCCATGAAGAAGACTGGAGTGGTATATCAGTGCAGGGATGTTGGTCTTCTCAGCGCAGCAGAGGAGCTCGAGCTTTGGAGATGGAGTTACTGTAAAACAACAAATACATTACAGACCCAATCCAGACGAGCAGAACGACGAGCACTCGTGCACATGCTCTAAACTCAGACGGATGCTGAGAAACGCTTTAGAATTACGAAGCAGAGGAAGTTAGAGGAGGAAATCTGAAAGTGGTTGCACTGAAGGCATCGTGTGAAGCGCTTTCCTTCTTCGGGACAGAGATCGGCTATTACAGGTAAAGTCGGTGAAAAGATAAAAACCCGTTAAAACTAATCTCTGATCCGGTTACGGTTTCAGAATAGAGGCACGTTCACAGCTGGCACTCGCACGTCGCATTTATAATGCTTTTTTTATGTTCACCAAGGATGCATTTATTTGATGCAAAATACAGTACGAATTTAAACTAATTCATTTCTGTATTTCCAGCATCATTACTCCAGTCTTCAGTTTCCATGATCTTCAGAAATCAGTATAATCATTCTGCTTTATTATCAATGTTGAACACAGTCGTGCTGCACAATGTGTTTGTGTGGAAACCCTGATGCACTGCCTTTCAAAAGAGCTTTTATTAATCAAGAATGCATTCAATTTAATCGAACACGACATTTATAATGTAACTAAAGATTTCCATTTCAAATAAATTCTGTCCTTTTGAACTTTCCATTCATCAAAGAATCCTGAAAAATAAATGCATCACAGTTTCCACAAAAAAATATTGCGCAGCACGCCTGTTTTCAACATTGATAATAATCGGAAATGTTTCTCGAGCAGCAGATCAGCATATTATACTGATTTCTGAAGAATCATGTGACATTGAAGACTGGAGTAATGATGCTGGAAATACAGCTGCGCATCACAGAAATACATTACAGTTTAACACATATTCACACAGAAAACAGCTGATTTAAACTATAATAATATTTAGCTGTTTTTATTTTATTTTTGATTAAATAAATGCAGCTTGGGTGAACATTAAAAATGGTAATCATTCCAATCTTCTATGCTGAAACTAGGATTTTCAACTTTGCATTGGCATGCAGCTTTAAAGGGGTCCTATTATGCTCTTTTTCCAAAGTCTTGATTTTGTTTTGGGGGTGTACTATAACAGGCTCTCATACTAGGTTGTTTGAAAAATACATTATTTTTCACATATTTTACATTCTTACAACACATCATCTCCCCATTCTGGCATGAACGGCTCGAATAGTTCCTGTATCAAATGAAGGCCAACCTTCTGAAATACGAAATGTGCTGTTATTGGTTAGCTGGGCCGGCGCGGGCCGTGAGTGGTTAGCCGGGCCGGCGCGTGCCGTGAGTGGTTAGCCGGGCCGGCGCGTGCCGTGAGTGGTTAGCCGGGCCGGCGCGTGCCGTGAGTGGTTAGCCGGGCCGGCGCGTGCCGTGAGTGGTTAGCCGGGCCGGCGCGTGCCATGAGTGGTGATTGGCAGCACTCGGCACCTGGTCGGGAAATGTCATTGGGGTTGTAAGGGGTTCCACCATAGCGCCTGAATAAAATATCTCCTTTTGAAGTCGACTTTGAGATTTGTAACTTTGCAGATCTTTTTTATGCTCAAACAGCGACATTACAGACTTACTAAAGTTGAAAAAGTGAAAAAACATAATAGGACCCATTTAAATCCTAAATCTATTCACACATAAATCTGATGCATACGAGACGCACGTTACAACCAGGTGTAAACGGCTCAGAGTCATGCTCACAGACCGAGAGCGATTGGGATTTTGTAAGAGTCGTTTGACATCAATCATCCATCAGCAGAAGACAGTGTGCAAGCAAAGACGAGAGACGCCCGCTCTTCCCGTCAGAGTCATGCAGGAAAGCTGAAGACGGGACGGTTAGAGCCCGGATCACGAGGGCCGCTTTACACTTACTGAGCCGAGGGAACTCAGACTGTGGCCATAGAGCTGCAGTGAAACAGCAGAGGATCTCTGGGCTGCGTGCGGCTGAATGTTCACTGGGCTTAAGTGCTTTAAGTTCGACTGCTTGATGAAATTACTGTAGGCCACTGAGCCAGCGCTAACGTCAGAAAACACGTGATCCTTTTCACAGGCCGCTACGTGCAAGCTGCCTAAAGATTTAGCGAGCCTTGAATGTAAAGGGCTGTGAAAGGAAAACGTCAACCGTGAATATGAACGTCAGACTTACTCAAGACGCTTTAGCGATTTTAATGCAAAAGGATTAAAAACTCAGTGAAATACCTACCTAGTGGCTCTGATGGATCCAAGTGAAGCCCGAGTTCTTTTCCTTTTATCTGAGCTATAATGGAAGATATTTTACAGATTATATGACAGATTACCATCCTGCACACGTAATTGCAGAATAATTGTTAAAAATAAAAAAAAAAAAAAAAAAAAACAATATATAATATATATATA